>SJYT01054896.1:1590863-1777705 GCA_006410635.1 Cephalophus harveyi | reverse complement strand
CTTTCCTGTGGTCATGTATGGATGTGAGAGTTGGGCTGTGAAGAAGGCTGAGTGCTGAAGAATTGATGCTTTTGAACTGTGGTGTTGAGAGTCCCTTGGACTGCAAGGAGATCCAACCAGTCCATTCTGAAGGAGATCAGCCCTGGGATTTCTTTGGAAGGAATGATGCTAAAGGTGAAACTCCAGTACTTTGGCCACCTCATGCAAAGAGTTGACTCATTGGAAAAGACTCTGATGCTGGGCAGGATTGGGGGCAGGAGGAGAAGGGGATGACAAAGGATGAGATGGCTGAATGGCATCACGCACTCGATGAACGTGAGTCTGAGTGAACTCTGGGAGATGGTGATGGACAGGGAGGCCTGGCGTGCTGCGATTCATGGGGTCACAAAGAGTCGGACACAACTGAGCAACTGAGCTGAACTGAAGATTGGTCATAACTTTATTTCAAGGAATAAGTGTGTTTTAATTTCGTGGCTGCAGTCACCATGTGCAGTGATTTTGGAGCTCCCCAAAGTAAAGTCTCTCACTGTTTCCACTGTTTCCCCATCTTTTTGCCATGAAGTGATATGACCAGATGCCAGGATCTTAGTTTTCTCAATATTGAGCTTTAAGCCAAATTCTTCACTCTCCTCTTTCACTTTCATCAAGAGGTTCCTTAGTTCTTCTTCACTTTATGCCTTAAGGGTTGTATCATCTGCATATCTGAGGCCATATCATATATTTCTCTCAGCAATCTTGATTCCAGATTGTGCTTCTTCCAACTGAGCATTTCTCATGATGTAGTCTGCATATAAGTTAAATAAGCAGGGTGACACTACACAGCCTTGATGTGCTCCTTTCCCGATTTGGAATCAGTCTGTTGTTTCATGTTTGGTTCTAACAGTTGTTTCCTGACCAGGATACAGATTTCTCAAGAGGCAGGTCAGGTAGTCTGGTATTCCCTTCTCTTGAAGAATTTTCCACAGTTTGTTGTATCCACATAGTCAAAGGCATTGGTATAGTCAATAAAGCAGAAATAGATGTTTTTCTGGAACTCTCTTGCTTTTTCAATGATCCAACAGATGTTGGCAATTTGATCTCTAGTTCTTCTAGGAGATCACCTGGAAGTTCATGGTTCACATACTCTTGAAGGCTGGCTTGGAGAATTTTGAGCATTACTGTGCTAACGAGTGAGATGAGTGCAACACTGTGGTAGTCTGAGCATTCTTTGGCATTGCCTTTGTTTGGGATTCGAATGAAAACTTACCTTTTCCAGTCTGGGGTTAGGGTTAGGGTTTAGAGTTAGGGTTCCAGTCCTGTGGCTACTGCTGTATTTTCCAAATTTGCTGGTATATTGAGTGCAGCACTTTCACAGCATCATCTTTTAGCATTTGAAATAGCTCAACTGGAAATCCATCACCTTCATCAGCTTTGTTCGTAGTGATGCCTCCTCAGGCCCACTTGACTCTGCATTCCAGGATGTCTGGGTCCAGGTGAGTGATCACACCATCGTCATTATCTGGGTCATGAAGATCTTTTTTGTATGGCTCTTCTGTGTATTCTTGCCCCCTCTTCTTAATGTCTTCTGCTTCTATTAGGTCCGTACCATTTCTATCCTTTATTGTGCCCATCTTTGCAAAAAATGTCCCCTTGGTATCTCTAAATTTTGTTGAAGACATCTCTAGTGTTTCTCATTCTATTGTGTCCTCTGTTTCTTAGCATTGATCACTGAGGAAGGCTTTCTTATCTCTCCTTGCTATTATTTGGAACTCTGCATTCAAATGAGTATATCTTTCCATTTCTGCTTTGCTTTTCACTTCTCTTCTTTTCACAGCTATTTGTAAGCCTTCCTCAGACAGCCATTTTGTCTTTTTGCATTTCTTTTCCCTGGGGATGATCTTGATCCCTGTCTCCTGTACAATGTCATGAACCTCTGTCCATAGTTCATCAGGCACTCTATCAGATCTAATCCCTTGAATCTATTTTTCACTTTCACTGTGTAATGATAAGGGATTTGATTTAGGTCATACCTGAATGGTCTAGTGGTTTTCCCTACTTTCTTCAATTTAAGTCTGAATTTGGCAATAAGGAGTTCATGATCTGAGCCATAGTCAGCTCCCAGTTTTGTTTTTGCTGACTGTATAGAGCTTATCCATTTTTGGCTGCAAAGAATATAATCAGTCTGATTTCAGTGTTTATCATCTGGTGATATCCATGTATAGAGTCTTCTCTTGTGTTGTTAGAAGAGGGTGTTTGCTATGACCAGTGCGTTTTCTTGGCAAAACTCTTTTAGCCTTTGTCCTGCTTCATTCTGTATTCCAAGGCCAAATTTGCCTGTTACTCCAGGTGTTTCTTGACTTCCTACTTTTACATTCCAGTCCCCTATAATGAAAAGGACATATTTGGGGGATGTTACTTCTAGAAGGTCTTATAGGTCTTCATAGAACCACTCAGCTTCAGCTTCTTCAGCATAATTGGTCAGGGCATAGACTCAGATTACTCTGATATTGAATGGCTTGCCTTGGAAACGAACAGAGATCATTCTGTCATTTTTGAGATTGCATCCAAGTACTGCATTTTGGATTCTTTTGTGGACTATGATGGCTACTCCATTTCTTCTAAGGGATTCTTGCCCACAGTGGTAGATTAAAATAGGTTAATAAAAAAAACCATCTAATGTGCCATGAAATATTACTTTTATCAGAAAACATTGTATGAAAGAAAAATGATAAGAAAAATAAGATGAATTCATGCAAAAATAAATTTGTATTAGATGAAGATACTTTTTGTGTTGTTTGTTACAATAGCAGTCAAAGCTCATTAACAATGTAACATAATCTTCATTTATGATGACTGAACCCTAATTCTGCTACCAAAATTATGAGTTTAAAAAATAATTAATGTAAGTTTCCAGGAAATAGTTTTCATTGCAGTTTTAGCAATGCCAAAATTTCTTGGCTCAATGTATGTATATTACAGGAAAATTAATGCAGTTGACATTCTATGGCCCATTACACTATAAAAATCTGGGTGAGATCAATTTTTTATTGTACAGATATAAAACTTTCTCTAAAGCCTTGACTTGGATTTTAAAGGTATAGGACATCATAAGCCATTTTAAGACTTCTGCTTTGGCTCTAAATAGAAAGGTGAACGGAGAAGGCAATGGCACCCCACTCCAGTACTCTTGCCTGGAAAATCCCATGGACGGAGGAGCCTGGTGGGCTGCAGTCCATGGGGTCGCTGAAAGTTGGACATAACTCAGTGACTTCACTTTCACTTTTCACTTTCATGCACTGGAGAAGGAAATGGCAACCCATTCCAGTGTTCTTGCCTGGAGAATCCCAGGGATGCGGAAGCCTGGTGGAAGGCCATCTCTGGGGTCGCACAGAGTCAGACATGACTGAAGTGACTTAGCAGCAGCAGCAGCAGCAGAAGGGTGAACTATTGTAAAATTCTGAACAGAAGAGAATCTGGTTGGATATATATTTTAACAGAATCATCCCGATTCTTGAATTGGGCAAACAGAGACACAAGCAATCCAGTTAAGAAGAGGGTAGTAAGCTTGTGGCTGTCAATGTCCTGAGAAATTATCAGATTCTGTATTTACCTGTATTTTTAAATAAGAGTGAAGAGTTCTTCACCAATCATATATAGGTTATGACAAAAAGAAAAAAGTCAGTAATGTCGTGGCTCACCACTAGAACCATGGAGTTGCCATCGACAGAGACAAGTAAGGCCAGGGTGGAGCAGAGTAGGGGGAAAAGTGAAGAGTTCATTTTTAGGCTCATGAAGGTGTGATGATTCAGCATTCAGTATATGCACTGCTGCCTAACAGCATGTAGCAAGTTTCTGTTGTGAGTGCTGTTTACTGAAGTTGGTTATTTCTCTGGTTCTCTTGCTTCCTGCAACATTATCTATTTCTTCATTTGCCTGGTTGTTCTTTCTGGGTTCAGTATCTGTTCAGTCACTCAGTCGTGTCTGACTCTTTGCGGCCCCATGGACTGCAGCAGACCAGGAACCCCTGTCCATCACCAAATCCCAGAGTTTACTCAAACTCATGCCCATTGCATCGGTGATGCCATCTGACCATCTCATCCTCTGTTGTCTCCTTTTCCTCCCACCTTCAACCTTTACCTACATCAGGGTCTTTTCAAATGTGTTGGTTCTTCACATCAGGTGGCCAAATATAGGAGTTTCAGCTTCAGCATCAGTCCTTCCAATGAATATTCAGGACTGATTTCCTTTAGCATGGACTGGTTGGATTTCCTTGCAGTCCAAGGGACTCTCAAGAGTCTTAACCAACATCACAGTTCAAAAGCATCAATTCTTCAGCAATCAGCTTTCTTTATAGTCCAACTCTCATATCCATACACGACTACTGGAAAAACCATGGCTTTGACTAGATGGACCTTTGTCGGCAAAGTAATGTCTCTGCTTTTTAATATGCTGTCTAGTTTGGTCACAGCTTTTCTTCCAGGGCCAAGCATCTTTTAATTTCATGGCTGCAGTCACATTCTGCAGTGACCTTGGAGCCCAAAAATATAAAGTCACTAAATGTTTCCATTGTTTCCCCATCTATCAGCCAAGAAGTGATGGGACCAGATGCCATGACTTAGTTTTCTGAATGCTGAGTTTTAAACCAATTTTTTCATTCTCCTCTTTCACTTTCATGAAGAGGCTCTTTAGTTCTTCTTTACTTTCTGCCATAAGGGTGGTGTCATCTGCATATCTGAGGTTATTGATATCTCTCCCAGAAATCTTGATTCCAGCTTGTGCTTCATTCAGCCCAGCATTTTGCATAATGTACTCTGCATGTAAGTTAAATAAGCAGGGTGAGAATATATATCATTGACATACTCCTTTCCCGATTTGGAACCGGCCTGTTGTTCCATGTCCAGTTCTAACTGTTGCTTCTTGACCTGCATACATATTTCTCAGGAGGCAGATAAGGTAGTCTGGTATTTCCATCTCTTGAAAAATTTTCCAGTTCGTTGTGATCTACACAGGCTAAGGCTTTGGCATAGTCAATAAAGCAGAAGTAAATGTTTTTCTGGAACTTTCTTGATTTTTCAGTGATCCAACAGATGTTGGCAATTTGATCTCTCGTTCCTCTGCCTTTTCTAAATACAGCTTGAACATCTAGAAGTTCACGGTTCACGTACTGTTGAAGCCCCACTTGGAGCATTTTGAGCATTACTGTGCTAGCATGTGAGATGAGAGCAATTGTGCGGTAGTTGGAGCATTCTTTGGCATTGCCTTTCTTTGGGATTAGAATGAAAACTAACCTTTTCCAGTCCTGTGGCCTCTGCTGTGTTTTCCAAATTTGCTGGCATATTGAGTGCAACACTTTCATAGCATCATCTTTTAGCCTTTGAAATAGCCTAACTGGAGTTCCATCCCCTCCACTAGCTTTGTTTGTGCCAATGCTTCCCAAGGCCTATTTGACTTCACATTCCAGGATGTCTGGCTCTAGGTGAGTGATCACGCCATCATGATTACCTGGGTCATGAAGATCTTTTTTGTACAGTTCTTCTATTTATTCTTGCACCTCTTCATAACATCTTCTACTTCTATTAGGTCCATACCATTTCTTTATATTGTTCACTGAGGAAGGCTTTCTTATCTCCCCTTGCTATTCTTTGACACTCTATATTCAAATGGGTATATCTTTCCTTTTCTCCTTTGCCTTTTGCCTCTCTTCTTTTCTCAGGTATTTGTAAGGCCTCCTCAGACAACCATTTTGCCTTTTTGCATTTCTCTTTTGGGGGGATGGTCTTGATCACTGCCTCCTGTACAATGTCACAAACCTTCATCCATAGTTCTTCAGGCATTCTATCAGATCCAACCCCTTGAATCTGTTTGTCACTTCCAGTGTATATTCGTAAGGGATTTGACTTAGGTCATACATGATTGTTCCAGTGGTTTTCCCTATTTTCTTCCATTTAAGTCTGAATTTGAAGTATACAGTATACTTCATACAGTATACAGAATGTGATGTATACAGTATAGGGTTCATTATACAACTAGGCAAAGAGCATTTAAGGTCTAGGAAAGTTTTTTTCCCCTCACTGGAGCAGATTATCATTTGCTTAGGAAAGTAGCTGGGGTCCTCAGCAAACTAGAGTTGCCTTAATACTACCAGTGATTGAATTAGAAATCACACTTCTTCAATCCCTGCAAGTGCCTTTCACCCTTATTTGGGAGTGTAGCCCATAAGGATCGTAATCAGAATCCTGCATGATTTACCAATGTCCCTGGCAAGCCTTGAATCCAACTTGAAATTTTATTTCTGTAAATCTTTCAAAAACTCTTCTTATCAGTTTCTTGGCCTCTCAATTGCCTCTTCCAGTATTGGCAGTTCCTCTAAAGGAAATGTACAGCTAAATAGTAAGTTCACATCTCTAGGTTTTATTTCTTTTCTTTTGGAATTTGACCCTATTATTGCCTTGTTAGTATCTCATCATGATATTTACACACACATGCATATATACATACACAAACACATACACACATACCACATTTCTTAGTACAAGGATTAAACCAAGTTTTCATTGCCATTACCCAAAGCAAGACTCCTTGATCATTATATATTTAAAGCAATTTAAATCAATATTTTATACCTATTAAAGACAGTAGAAAGATAAAAGTTTAGAAAGTGTAAAAGCAGAGGTGTTTCTTTCATTCAAAAATATTGTTTTCAACCCTATTCTAGGTGGCAAGATACAGCAAGGAACAGAAGCCATGATGCCCACTCTCCAAGAACTTACATTCTACCAGAGGAAGATGAAATCAGATATCACCGGGGTGGTAGTGGTGGTGGTGGTTTAGTTGCTAAGTTGTGTCCGACTCTTGCAACCCCATGGACTGTAGCCCGCCAGGCTCCTCTATCCGGGGGATTCTCCAGGCAAGGATACTGGAGTGGGTTGCCATTTCCTCCTCCAGGGGGGTCTTCCCAACCCAGGAATTGAACCTGGGTCTCCTGCACTGCAGGCAGATTCTTTGCTGACTGAGCTATAAGGGAAGCATCACCAGCACTATAATGGCTTTTAAGAAGGGTCCTGTAATATAGAGTAGGCAGCAACTTCTTTACACTGAAAGGTCAGCGAAGTATTGGCTTTGGAGAGGACACTTAGGTTAAGAAATGAAAGACAAGAAGAAACAACTCATATGACAATATTCCTTGATGGGTTGAGCAGAGCTATATGTGCCTGAGAAATAAGAAGGGGCAAGTGCATCTGCACTGTGCTAATTACCAGAGAGAACTGTAGAGAATTCGGGGGATCAAGTAAGAACAAAATCATACAGAGCCTAACAGGTCAAGGTAAGAAATCTAATAAATAAAACTGGCCTATCTAGGTTTATGTAAGACATCAAACTACCAACAAAATAATGAAGAGAACAAAAAAGATAAACTCTTACCTGTTGGAAACTCATCAGAAAGAATGAGAAAGGGTTTTATTTTTTTTTTTTTAATATATCTTTCAACTCAAACATTTCTTTTTCTTCTCCTAGTAACTTCTAAATTGATGTGATATCAGGTTAAACCAGTGGGCTTGTGTTGTATAGTTAAGGTTCTTTTTTCTCTTAGATGCAAGCTAAAATGAGAGAAAATAAAAGAAGGAGCAAACTACCATTCTGCAATCTCCAGTGTGATACCAATATAGGCAAGATCGTCACTACATTCTAAAAGTAAAAAGTTCTGCAAAGAGAAAAATGTACTTTTACATTAGTCATATCTGACACCCATCCTCCTTTGACAATTCATGATAAAGCAAGGGTTGAATTTTCCATATCCAGCAACTACCACCATGTTTGAGCTGTCAGTGATAACATCATGTTCCATCAGGATCCCTGAGGACATGAGAAACTACACTCAAAGCTTCCTTATGCTCTCCTTTCTTGTGTACCACTGTAATTTAAGATTTTATTTTTTAAAAATTGAACCATAACATTTATTTCATCTTAAAGTAGTATGTGTATGTGAATATTGTGTGTTCACATCCTCCCAAGCAGTCATAGATATAGAACATCTCTCAAATAATACCATTTTTGGAATTGGTGGTTTTGGAAACAAATGGATAGAAGAAAAAATGATATTTTATTGTCATGATGGCAGATGGTGCTTAAGGGAAAAAAGTACATTAATATTAATTAACCACAATGATGGGATCACTCACCTAGACCTGGACATCCTAGAGTATGAGGTTAAGTGGGCCTTAGGAAGTATTACTACAAACAAAGCTAGTAGAGGTGATGGAATTCCAGCTGACCTATTTTAAATCCTAAAAGATGCTGCTGCTAAAGTGTTATATTCAATATGTCAGCAAATATGGAAAACCCAGCAGTGGCCACAGGACTGGAAAAGGTGAGTTTTCAGTCCAATTCCAAAGAAAGCAATGCCAAAGAATGTTCAAGCTATCATACAATTGCAATCATTTCACTCGCTAGCAAGGTTATGCTCAAAAATCCTTCAAGCTAGGCTCAGCAGTACATTATCCAAGAACTTCCAGGTTCCAAACAAGCTGGATTTGAAAGAGGTAGAGGAGCCAGAGATCAAATTGCCAGCATTCGTTGGATCATAGCTAGGGAGTTCAAGAAAAAAATTTACTGCTTCTTCACTGACTACATTAAAGCCTTTGACTGTGTGGATCACAACAACTGTGGAAAAATTCTTAAAGAGATGGGAATACCAGACTATCTTACCTGTCTCCAGAGAAACCTGTATGCAGGCCAAGAAGCAACAGTTTGAACCAGACGTAGAACAAAAGAGACTGGCTCAAAACTGGGAAAGGAGTACGTCAAGTCTGTATATTGTCATCCTGCTTACTCAACTTCTGTGCAGAATACATCATGTGAAATCCTGGGCTGGCTGAATCACAAGCTGGAATCAAGATTGCCAGGAGATATATCAATAACCTCAGATTTGCAGATGATACCACGCTAATGGCAGAAAGTGAAGAACTAAAGAGCCTCTTGATGAGGGAGATAGAGGAGAGTGAAACAGCTGACTTGAAACTCAACATTCAAAAAACTAAGATCATAGCATTTGGTCCCATCACTTCATGGCAAATAGAAGGGGGGAAATTGGATGTAGTGACAGATTTTATTTTCTAGGGCTCCAAAACCACTGCAGATGGTGACTGTAGCCATGAAATTAAAAGATGCTTGCTCCTTGGAAGGAAAGCTATGACAAACTTAGTACATTAGATAGCTGAGACATCACTTTACCGACAAATGCCCAAACACTCAAAACTATAATTTTTCCAGTAGTCATGTATGTATGTGACAGTTGGACCATAAGGAATGCTGAGCACTGAAGAACTGATGCTTTTGAATTGTGGGGCTGGAGAAGACTCTTACGAGTCCCTTGGACTGCAAGGAGATCAAGCCAGTCAGTCCTAAATACACTCCTGAATAGGAAATCAACATTGGAAGGATTGATGCTAAAGCGGAAGCTCCAATACTTTGGCCACCTGAGGCAAAGAGCTGACTCACCGGAAAAGACTTTGATGCTGGTAAAGACTAAAGGCAAAAGGGGGTGGGGGTGGCAAAGGATGAGATGGCTAGATAGCATCGCCAACTCAATGAACATGAATTTAAGTAAGCTCCAAGAGATAGTGGAGGACAGAAGAGTCTGGTGTGCTGCAGCCCATGGGGTCACAAAGAGTAGGACACAAGTTAGCAATGGAACAACAACAACACAGTTGCAGCATGACAAGTTTAATGAAATAACTAGAGCCAAGCTGCAGGTCAAGAAAGATGGATCATTCAGGAGTCCAGCTGAAAAACCTTGACCTGTCCAGGGCCTGGTTGAGATTTGCTGCCATCTACTGACAGCTTTCTGTTATGGCCTAAATATCAATGATGATTGGTGGGTTTTTGAATATTTCCTGCTTAGTGTGAGATCACTAAGCACAGGAGATCCAACCAGTCCATCCTAAAGGAAATCAGTCCTGAATATTCATTGGAAGGACTGATGCTGAAGCTGAAACTCCAGTACTTTGGCCACTTGATGCGAAGAACCGACTCATTGGAAAAGACCCTGATGCTGGGAAAGATTGAAGACAGGAGAAGAAGGGGACAACAGAGGAAGAGATGGTTGGTTGGCATCACTGACTCAATGGACATGAGTTTGAGAAAGCTCTGGGATTTGGTGAGGGACAGGGAAGCCTGGCGTGCAGCAGTCCATGGGGTCACAAAGAGTCAGACACGACTGAGCTACTGAACTGGAACTGCTTGATGCAAAACTGAGAGTCCTAGAGGGCTCCCCTCCTCCCTTAACAAAGCAGATTTGGAAATCATATTAATCATATTGAACAATAATTATGTATCAGTTTCACTTCTATAAATCCCTTGTAAACAGTGCATTTTTAAGTTCTCAGTGACTCAGTTTAGTTCAGTTCAGTCGCTCAGTCATGCCCCATTCTTTGCGAGCCCATGAACTGCAGCACGCCGGGCTTCCCTGTCCATCACCAGTTCCTGGAGCTTGTTCAAACTCATGTCCATCGAGTTGGTGCCTAGTGGCTTTGTTTACTGTATTATAATAAGTTGCTCACATGCCTGTCTCTCTAACTAGGCACCTCTGAGTGGCTGAGCGAGTCTTCTGTTATAGTAATATAAAGAATAATAGAAAACATCTATTGAATGTTTTTTATTTAACAGACTCTGTTATAAATTCTTCATATACTTTTACTCATTTAATATCATCACAAACCTACAAAGCAGGCATAATTCTAGTCTTTTACTTTAAAAAGCAGACACAGATATAGCAGGCAATGCTCTTGCTCTCAGAAGAGCCCTGAACTTGGTTTGAAGCTCTGCTGTCTCTACATTGAAATTCGTATTAATAACTTGGAACATGAAGTGAGACGAGGGTGCATGACAGTGAGCAGTGGGGACAGGTCTGAGGATACAAGTGCAAGTACAAGTTAGCTTAGGATCATGGGCCTGACAGGCCTGGTGGCCCATCTCAAGGATCCAGACCCATGACACTTGGGGTACATAGGATCTAATGAATTGTGAGCCCCTTAAAACAGAATATTCCTTGAAAGAAGATACTTGAAACAGCAGAAATGCTGACCTGCTGGCCTCGAAGAATCAGCAAGCACTTTTTGAACCACCAGTGGATAGGACAGCATATAGAGGTTAAGGGCCTCAGTCCTAAAAACTGAATTCTGCCAATTACTTGAATAAACTTAGAAGAGGATACTGCGCTTCAGATGAGAATGCAATACTGGGCAAAATCTTCACTGCAGCCTTGCAGTCATCTAAGAATTGCAGACTCCTATCCCATGTAAACCATAAGATAATACATATGTGCTATTTTAAGCACTATTTAAGATAATTTGTTATATAGCAATAGGAAACTAATACTATAGTCAGGAAATGTGCTAAAACATGACTATAGTGAGATCATTATAAAAATGTTATTGCCCACAGTTTTTATATAGAACCTAAAATCTAAATGTTTAAATATTTATTTTCAGTTACTTATGATGTTTACACAAATATAAACATACACTTATGTACATATATTTGTATACCTGAGAAACCCTAAAGTGAAAGTTTGTTACCTTCAAATAATAGCTGTTAAGTCACAACATCTGACATAGCTTGGCTCCAGGTCAGGATTATCCCAGAATTCCCAAGTATCACAACTTTAGGCACTTGCCTATTTTAAAACCATGCCTGTATACACCCATGGTGGATTCATGTCAATGTATGGCAAAACCAATACGGTATTGTAAAGTAAAATAAAGTAAAAATTAAAAAATGAAAAAACAAAAAAACCATGCCTGTAGCAGTATACTCCCTGTTCTATCTTAGGTCATATGGCAAGAATTCAAGATGAGATGTAACACCATGATTCTGTGTAAATAGCAAGTGAGCTGTTGAAGATTTTTGAATTTAGATGGATGAGAAGATTTCTGAAGTCTAGATGGATGAGAACAATAAAACCCAGGAATAATTTGATGCACTATGCATGAGTAGAGAGTAATGTGCCATGACAGAAAGGATATACTTATTCACAGGAATTAAAAAGATCATCAAACAGGATGGATCCGAAAGTTTAATCTGTTATCTTAGGCTCCTCATCTGCTCTGAAGTGAGACGCCAGGTTCTGACAGTCACTGACTCAACAGAGAAGCCAGTGCAATGGAGCCAGAGCTCTCTCCACGTGGAGCAGGTCTAGTCAGGAGTCCTGTGAAAATGTGATACTCCTTTATGATGCTGCAAGCTGACTCACGGCGCTGTTACCACGTGGGGCCTTCACGAAGCATAAATACCACAGAAATACCTGCATACACTCACAAGATATAACTGGATAAGGGGTAATTTGGTTTTATGGATTGTCAAGCCCAGAAGAAATATAAATATATATTCAATAACAATAATGCTAACAATAGCTAACATTTATTAGACATAGAGTCTGTCCTAGGTGATGTTCTTAATTGATCTCAATTCTTATAGTACTCTTATACAATAGAGACATAGTATCTCCATTTTGCAGATGAGGAACTAAGGAGAGGTTAAATAACTTGCCAAATTAAGTCTCAGAGTTAGGATTTATCCCCCAAAAGATACTCTCTGGTCCCCCAAGATCTTTCAAGAATATATCTAAATATGATCAGAGATAACCAGGGCAAGTAGGACAACACCTAGCATAACCAATCGCATTTCCCTGACTTTCAATCACATGTAGTTAATTGACTCTTTTAAAAAATAAACTTTTAATACTGTAACAATTTTAGATTTCTATATTATGTATAATGGATTTATAGAAAAGTTGCAAGCATAATACATGGAATTCACCCAGGCCTTTTACCCATTTCCCCTAATATTAACCTTGTTACCCTGCTTATTTAACTTATATGCAGAGTACATCATGAGAAACGCTGGGCTGGATGAAGCACAACTGGAATCAAGATTTCTGGGAGAAATATCAATAACCTCAGATATGTAGATGACACCAACCTCATGGCAGAAAGCAAAGAGGAACTAAGAGACTCTTGATGAAGGTGAAATGGAAGAGTGAAAAGCTGGCTTATAACTCAATATTAAAAAAACTAAGATCATGGCATCTGATCCCATCACGTGATGACAAATAGATGGGAAAATGATGGATACCTGTGACAGATATTTTCTTGGGCTCCAAAATCACTGTAGATGGTGACTGCAGCCAAGAAATTAAAAGATGCTTGCTCTTTGGAAGAAAACCTATGATAAACCTGGACAGCATATTAAAAAGCAGAGACATAAAGGTCCATATAGTCAAAGCTATGGTTTTTCCAGTAGTCATGTAGAGATGTAAGTTCAACCATAAAGAAGGCTGAGTGACAAAGAATTGATGCTTTTGAACTGTGGTATTGGAGAAGACCCTTGAGAGTCCCCTGGACGGCAATGAGATCAAGCCTGTCCATCCTAAAGGAAACCAATCCAGAATATTCATTGGAAGTACTGATGCTGAAGCTGAAGCTCCAATACTTTGGCCACCTGAGGCAAAGTGTTGACTCATTAGAAAAGACCCTGGTGCTGGGAAAGATTGAAGGCAGGAAGAGAAAGAGACAACAGAGGATGAGATGGTTGAATGGCATCACTGACTCAATGGACATGAGTTTGAGCAAGTTCAGGGATATGGTGAAGGACAGGGAAGTTTGTGACCATGGGGTCACAAAGAGTCGGACTCGACTGAGTGACTAAACAACAATCTAATATTAACATCTTGCCTTCCCTTGGTATGGGAAATTACCATTGAAACATCATTATTAACTAAATTATAGGCTGTACAGATTTTTTTTAAAACACTTTATATTTCAGAGAAGTTTTAGATTCACAGAAAAATGGAGCAGAAGGTATGAAGACTTCCCATATCCCCTGCACCTAAATAGGCACAGTCTTCCTGGCTATCAAGTGGTTTCAGTTCAGTTCAGTCGCTCAGTCGTGTCCGACTCTTTGCGACCCCATGAATCGCAGCACGCCAGGCCTCCCTGTTCATTACCATCTCTCGGAGTTCACTCAGACTCATGTCCATCGAGTCCGTGATGCCATCCAGCCATCTCATCCTTGGTCATTCCCTTCTCCTCCTGCCCCCAATCCCTCCCAGCATCAGAGTCTTTTCCAAAGAGTCAACTCTTCACATGAGGTGGCCAAAGTACTGGAGTTTAAGCTTTAGCATCATTCCTTCCAAAGAAATCCCAGGGCTGATCTCCTTCAGAATGGACTGGTTGGATCTCCTTGCAGTCCAAGGGACTCTCAAGAGTCTTCTCCAACACCACAGTTCAAAAGCATCAATTCTTCAGCGCTCAGCCTTCTTCACAGTCCAACTCTCACATCAAGTGGTTTATTTGTAATAATTGATTAACCTACAGTGACACTTCATTATCACTGAAAGTCCATAGTGTACACTGGGATCCACTTAGGGTGTACATTCAATGGGTTTTGCAAATGTATGATAGCATGTATCTACCATACAGAGTATCCTACAGAATTTCACTGTCCTAAATATCCTCTGCACTCTGCCTCCCTCCCTCATCTTTCCCTCCTCCGTCTCGCTTGCCAACCACAGATCCTTACCCTCTCCCCATAGTTTTTTCTTTTCCAGAATGCCATACAGTTGGAGTCATACAGTATATAGTATTTATAAATTGGCTTCTTTAGCTTAGTAATAGGTATTTAAATTTTCTATGGGTCTTTTCATGACTTCATAGCTCATTTCTTTTACCATTAAGTACTATTCTATTACCTGGATGTACCTAGCATGCACCACAGTTAATTTTATTGAAGGGCATCTTGGTTACTTGCAAGTTTCGGCAATTATGAATAAAGCTGCTGGAAACATCTGTGTGAGGGTTTTTATGAAGACACATCTTTTCATATGCTTATTTGTCATCTGTATATCTTCTTTGGTGAAGTGTCTGTTCAGATCTCTTGCCCATTTTTAACTGGGTTATTTGTTCTTTTATAATTGAGTTTTAAGATTTCTTTGTACCCTGGTGGCTCAGACGGTAAAGCGTCTGCCTACAACGCGGGAGACCCAGGTTCAGTCCCTGGGTTGGGAAGATCCTGGAGAAGGAAATGACAACCCACTTCAGTATTCTTCCCTGGAAAATCCCATGGACAGGGGAGCCTGGAAGGCTACAGTCCATGGGGTCACCAAGAGTCAGACACGACTGAGCGACTTCACTCACTCACTTGAATAGTTTGGATAACAGACATTTATCAGATATGTCTTATTAAAATATTTTGTCTGTGGCTTGTCTTCTGATTCTGTTGACAGTATCTTTCACAGAGAAAAAGTTTTTCCTTTTAATGAAGTCTGGCTTACTAATTTTTTCTTTTATATGTTATGCCTTTGGGATTGTTTCTTAAGAGTCCTTACCAAATACGAAGTTATCTAGATTTTTCCCTGTTATCTTCTAAACATTTTACAGTTTTAAGATCCACTTTGACTTAATTTTTCTGAAAGCTGTAAAGTCTGTGTCTAAGTTCATTGTTTTTGCATGTGGATATCCAATTGTTCCAGCATCATTTGTTGAAAGGACAGTCTTCTCCATTGTATTATCTTTGCTCTTTTATTAATTGGCTATATTTATATGGGTCTATTTCTAAGCTCTCTATTAAAGACAAAAGTATATATATATACACACACACACACACACACACACACATACACACAAGCCATTGGGCATTCTTCCATAAGAAAGATTTGTCCTCTATCCCCATTCATGCATTTAATCAATATTTCATTTATATAAATGTATATTCATATCTATTTATTTATCTAATACTGTTTGGCTGATTTTGTTGCTAAAACCAGCCTAGTTTTGATCATCCAGAGTATTTTTAATTCGGCTCCTGTGTTACATTATATACCTCATCCTTTTTTTTTTTTAAGCTTTTCCTCACTCTCTGGCTCTACACACATGATTTGCCTTAGTGCTATAAGCAGCCATCTCTTCCAGGAGCGCTGGTTTCTTTCACTGGAAAATGGTATCTATTGTCTTGTGAACGTCGATAACTTATTTTTTCAGAGGTCATTCAAGCTCAACAACTCTGAAGCCAATTTAATTCCCAAACCTTGCCCCTGTAACATGGCTAGTAAATTCTGTTCCTTTCTATTCTGTCACAGTAAACAATATGCAGATCTTTCTGATGCCCAAATTTAAAAAAAAATTTTTTTTCCAGAGTAAAAAATACAGTAGTGCTCTTATGGCCAACCAGCAGAAAATGATTTCTTGAGGACCTGGGCTTGGAGCATGAGAGGACTGTATATGTGTGAGTGTGTGAATATAAGACAGTGTATCTATGTGTATAAAACCTGTCACCAAAATGAACAGTTAATAGCAGTCGATTAAATGGTTGGTCAACTCACCATGCTTAAGAAAGTTTATGTCAGTAAATAAGTGATGAATTTAGTATTTTATCTTCAAGGTATCCAAACAGAACAACTAAAGACCAATATAAACTTGAGCATCTAAACATATATTATGCATCAAATTACAGAGAAACAGAACTATGAACATATGTTTCCTTTTCTCAAATTACAATACAGTTTAAAGATAAGAAAAACATACTTAAATTGACAGCAAATAACAGTATGCAATATAATTAGGTGTAAGCATGATGACTCTCAAAGCTCTAGGAAGTGAGTGGGAAGATATTTCCAAGTTTTGCTCAAAAAATTTTATAGTGATCTTGCAACTTACGTGTGTCTGGAATCGATATAGTGTAAAGGGGGGAAGGGAATATGTTTTATATGAAAACAAAAGCACACTGAAAGATAGAGAAAGGTTTAAACACAGCAGGTTTATAAAATCATAAAATTTATCTGAAACAGACTTTATAAAGCTTGCTGAGATCAAAGTAACACTAATATCTGTATAAGTATAAATTTCAGTGTACTTTGAAGACATTGCTTACTTGCTTGGGATTCCAGTATCAATCTCGTCTAATTACTAACTCTAAATGATCATTTAATATAGCTAAGCATGACATTTTACATCTGCAAGACAGCAATAAATTTTTTTCCTGTTATTCTTGCAAGGTCACCTGTAAGAGTTATATAAGACTACATATAAAACTGTACTGTATGCCATAATTATAATTTAAGTATAAGCATAATTATAATTATACTAGTAAGGTAAGCTATTGCTTACTAATTCTAACTTGTCTTTTCATATACGCACATTCAATGCTTCAAATAGGGAAATCAAAATAATGTACAAAGGTACAATTAAAAAGTAATAGAATATTTTATGAAAGTGCAAGTGCAGTAGTAATCAGCGTTCCTGGCTTCATATTCCTTGCTCATGGGATATTTTCCATCTCTAAATCTAAAGCTGGACTCACTGCAGCCTACAAAAGTGCCCTTGCAAGTGAATTTTAATAATAAAGATTAAATAATGCTCAGGTAAAAACCCTTTTGAGTTGCTCTAAAATCATCACAGAAAAATTTGTGAAAACATGTTTGAAATTAATATGCCTTTAAAAAGTAATTCAACATAATTATGTCTTATATCCACTGCATTTTAGTTCCCTGAAATGCAGAGATTTTCATTTGATAATTTGAAACTGTGATAGCAGCTTTAACTTCAGTCTGCTAAAAATTATGATTATATCATTCCAACTGCTCTTCCTCTTTCATCTCAAAAAACAGTTTATCCAGAATTTGAATATGTTTAGTGGTAGTTTTTGTGTAGAGTTTTTATATTAATGAATTAAAATTGTCTATCATGTTAGCCAATTTCTCTTATCTTAGTAAAACTTTGCTGCCGTTTACTCCAAGTAATCTAAGTACTCAACATGATTGTGTAATTTTCTTGTCTGACCCAGAGTAGATCAATCTGCATGAATTGAAAATGGTCTATCCCATCATATATAACTTAAACTTCCTCTGAAGTGAGTTCATAGACTATTTTTTTTCCTCTGAAAAAGTGGTTTGGAGAGCTACTGTCTCCAACTTCCAATCATTTTTTCTTTATCCTTTGCAGTTATTCTTTCAAACATTCATTTCTCTGTTATCTTCATTATTCCCTCATTTTTTGTACATATATCATCTAACTTTATCTACCTAAAGGTAAATTTTTATACAGAAAGAAAAAATTCTCAAAAATTATTTTATTAAAGCACATGTCAGAATTTCAAATGGTATGAGATTGGGGTATTGGAGGGAGGCTCAAGAAGGAGGGGATATATGTACTTGTATAGCTGATCCACTTGATTGTGCAGCAGAAACTAATACAGCATTGTAAGGCAATGATACTCCAATAAAAAATGTCATATGGAGCAATTCTAGTGTCTTAAGTAAACCTTATATAGTTGGTATATCTTATATTCACTAATCTCACCCTATTTAATGACAAACTATGTCCTATAAATATTCCATAGGCCCTTGACAACTGATTTGATAATGATGTTAAATAAGTGAGGCAAAAAATATAAGTAAATACATTATGGGTATTTTCATAATTTAGGACATTTTAAGTCATAGTTATCAGCCAGAAAAAATTTCATCCCTCAAGGGATGGATATCGGAGACATTTTTTCTTGTTACAACTGAAGCAGTACTACCAGCATCGAGGGAAGCTGCTAAACAGTCTGCAATGCAGAGGAGAATATTCTACCATGAAGAATGGTCAGATCTAAAATACTAATAATAATGTCAAAATTCCAAACCTTGATGTAAAAGTAAGATATGATTCTTATAATTTGCCAATTAGCTATTTTTCTCTTGATGGTAAGGGAGTCCTATAATTGAGTTTTAGTTCCAATAGCTCATTTACACGTTAGCCCAAGTTGAGGCGTGCAGTTTTCCACTTAGTCACATCATCCACTCTGTGAAGCATATGTAACAAGAAAGCTGCCTATTACCTAATGGCGTGGATCACTCTAAAAGTGTCTACAGAGCAAAGAGGATGGGGAACAATTACGCTCATCACAACTCTAATAACTGATGGTCATTATCGCTTTAAAAATCATACTGGTGGACAGAAAGTGGAGATGAGAATATTCTATATAATTTACACATAAATGTAGTACTTAGCACCCAACACATTCTGTTTCAATTTTAGTGGCCAAAAAAAAGAGGGATGATTATTTTCCTCTTACTATGTTTAAATAAACTTTCTTTTTTCTGTTCCCATGGGAAATTCTTAGTGAAAGCTGATCTGCCATACTAATCCAAGAGAATATCATTATTACAGATACTATATCATTATGTCATATACTTAGTACCCTTACTTTATTAACTCTAGACTTTGAACTAGATGTGCTCACAAATGGTAAAAATGACCATCACCACTCGTGGTTTGGATTGATAAAGTCTGTTAGATGTATTAGCTAATTTGGACAAATTCATGGATAGTGTATGAAAGTATCCACAGCACAATAAGATTTCATCAAATCTAAATTGATTATATTTTGGTAGATTTACATTTATAACTATTCTACTCTTTGCTTCACTTACTAGAGATGTTTAAAAGTCTTGATAATCTGTATCACCATGGACAAAACAATTAGAAAAATTGCTCTCCTGAAGTGAGAAGATCTTGCCTGACTTTTCTCTCCTAAATTATTTCCTTTAGCCTAGAAGGAAATAGTTTCTCATATTATGCTTGTTTGAATCAACATAGTGATTAAGAGTGTTACTTCTGGAAATAAATATGATGCTTAAATCAAATCTTTGTCATTTATTTCTAAATTCAATATTTTTGGTAAGTTACATAATGTATATATCTTTGTTGTTGTTCAGTTTGCTAAGACCTGTCCCACTCTTTGCAGATCCATGAATTGCAGCACGCCAGAGTTCCCTGTCCTTCACTATCTCCCAGAGTTTGCTCCAACTCATTCCATTGAGTCCGTGATGCCATTCAACCATCTTATCCTCTGTCAACCCCTTTACCTTCTGCCCTCAATCTTTCCTAGCATCAGGGTTTCTTCCAATCTTTAGTATGTCACTAATAATGTAGCAACAACAATAGTAACAGTAACAATAATAGCAATACTGTGTTGGTTTTGTGAGGATAAATTTAATTATAATTAATTTTGAAAATTCTGTGTCATACAGCAAATTTTGCCCAGATTTCTCTTCTAGTATAACCAGTGAACTTACTTATTATCTTTACGTGTAAGTCTAAAACCAAACTAGACTCAGTATGTTAAATCAAACTCTTTCCCCTTCAAAACTTGCTTTTCTTCCTCTTGTGTTCCCTATGTAGTGAAGATTTCCATACAACTTGTTCCACTCAGAAATGTTGGAGTCATACTAGCCTCTATTTTCACAATTATTTTCCATATCCAGTGAATCACTAGGGATTTTATAATCTATTGGGTTGATCAAAAAGATCTTGAACCAAAATTATGGCCAACCTAATACTTCTTTGTCCAATTTTTTATATTTCAACTGGAACATCTTTATTTTAGGCCATTATCATCTCTTTAAAGGAGAGTGATAGAAACAATCCCTAAGTTATGTCTTGCTCCTCTTCATCTTCTAATTTTCTCACTAATCTGTTTTTCCACGTGGAAACCAGAGTGGTTTCCCAAAATTAACATCACATCATATATTTTCCCTGCTTAAAGGCTTTCAATGGCTCCCATTAATCTGAAGTTGAAATTCATAGTCAGTTAGTTCAGTCGCTCAGTCATGTCTTACTCTTTGTGACCCCATGGACTGCAGCACACTAGGCTTCCCTGTCCATCCTGGAGCCTACTCAAAATCATGTCCGTCGTATCGGTGATGTCATCCAACCATCTCATCCTCTGTCATCCCCTTTCCCTCCTGCCTTCAATCTTTCCCAGCATCGGGGTCTTTCCCAATGAGTCGGTTCTTCACATCAAGTGGCAAAAGTATTGGAACTTCAGTTTCAGCATCAGTTCTTTCAGTGAGCATTCAGAACTGATTTCCTTTATAACTGACTGGTTGGATCTCCTTGCAGTCCAAGGGACTCTCAAGAGTCTTCTCCAACACCACAGTTCAAAAGTATCCATTCTTTGGTGCTCAGCTTTCTTTATGGTCCAACTCTCACATCCATACATGACTTCTGGAAAAACCATAGCTTTTGTCTCTGCTGTTTAATATGCTGTCTAGGTTGGTCATAGTTTTTCTTTCAAAGAGCAAGCATCTTTTTAATTTCATGGCTGCAGTCACCATCTGCAGTGATTTTGGATCCCCCCAAAATAAAGTCTGTCACTGTTTCCATTGTTTCCCCATCTATTTGCCATGAAGTGATGGGACTGGATGCCATGATCTTAGTTTTCTGGATGTTGAATTTTAAGCCAACTTTTTCACTCTTCTCTTTCACTTTCATCAAGAGGCTCTTTAGTTCTTCTTCAGAATACCAGACCACCTGACCTGTCTCCTGAGAAATCTGTATGCAGGTCAAGAAGCAACAGTTAGAATTGGACATGGAACAACAGACTGGATCCAGATCATGAAAGGAGTACGTCAAGGCTGTATATTGTCACCATGGATTATTTAACTTTATGCAGAGTATGTTGTGAGAAATGCTGGGCTGGATGAAGCCCAAGCTGGAATCAGGATTGCCAGGAGAAATTTCAATAACCTCAGATACGCAGATGACACCACCTTTATGGCAGAAAGCGAAATCCATAATACTTAAGTTACAAGTTGGTCTAAATTAAAATTTTAGAGGCACTAAAAATGTCTTATGTTCTTTCACATAACACTCTAAAATAAATAGAATACAAAGTGAAAATGTAAAAATGTTAGAAATATAACAATATTCCTTTAATAGGTACTTTCAAAAGTATTCTTTCCCTACCCTTTGCTATGGAATTGCCTCTCCTTGCTGGAGCAATAAGCGCATGAGTGTGCCTAAGGTAACTAAGCACCAAGGACATTCTTGAGACTCTAGCTTTACTTTTCAGCTTCTCTTCCAACTACTTCCCTCACACTCTCTAGGGCATGGGGCCAGACGTTATAGTTGCAACTCTCTGTCTTTCCTATGGGCATTTATCATTGCTATTCCCTCTGATTTGAAAACTCTGTTATCGCCTCTTTTTTCAGCTTACTCCTGCCCCACTCTTAAGGAAGAGCTTACTGCAATTTCTCCAAAAAGGGTTCCCCAATCCTTTCTTCCTTCATATACTGAGTTTGGGCCATACCTCTACAACTCCATTCTACCTTGTAAGTACTTCTAAGACAGCCCTCCTTATCCAACTTTTACTACTTAATTATATTGTGCTGTGCTGTTCTTAGTTGCTCAGTTGTGTCCAACTCTTTGTGACCCCATGGATTGTAGCCCACCAGGCTCCTCTGTCCATGGGATTCTCCAGGCAAGAATACTGGAGTTGGTTGCCATGCCCTCCTTCAGGGGATCTTCCCAACCAGAGGATCGAACCCAGGTCTCCCACATTGCAGACATATTCTTTACCAGCTGAGCTACTGCTATAAGTAAATATCTTCTTTACATTCAGAACTGATTTCCTTTATAACTGACTGGTTGGATCTCCTTGCAGTCCAAGGGACTCTCAAGAGTCTTCTCCAACACCACAGTTCAAAAGTATCCATTCTTTGGTGCTCAGCTTTCTTTATGGTCCAACTCTCACATCCATACATGACTTCTGGAAAAACCATAGCTTTTGTCTCTGCTGTTTAATATGCTGTCTAGGTTGGTCATAGTTTTTCTTTCAAAGAGCAAGCATCTTTTTAATTTCATGGCTGCAGTCACCATCTGCAGTGATTTTGGATCCCCCCAAAATAAAGTCTGTCACTGTTTCCATTGTTTCCCCATCTATTTGCCATGAAGTGATGGGACTGGATGCCATGATCTTAGTTTTCTGGATGTTGAATTTTAAGCCAACTTTTTCACTCTTCTCTTTCACTTTCATCAAGAGGCTCTTTAGTTCTTCTTCAGAATACCAGACCACCTGACCTGTCTCCTGAGAAATCTGTATGCAGGTCAAGAAGCAACAGTTAGAATTGGACATGGAACAACAGACTGGATCCAGATCATGAAAGGAGTACGTCAAGGCTGTATATTGTCACCATGGATTATTTAACTTTATGCAGAGTATGTTGTGAGAAATGCTGGGCTGGATGAAGCCCAAGCTGGAATCAGGATTGCCAGGAGAAATTTCAATAACCTCAGATACGCAGATGACACCACCTTTATGGCAGAAAGCGAAATCCATAATACTTAAGTTACAAGTTGGTCTAAATTAAAATTTTAGAGGCACTAAAAATGTCTTATGTTCTTTCACATAACACTCTAAAATAAATAGAATACAAAGTGAAAATGTAAAAATGTTAGAAATATAACAATATTCCTTTAATAGGTACTTTCAAAAGTATTCTTTCCCTACCCTTTGCTATGGAATTGCCTCTCCTTGCTGGAGCAATAAGCGCATGAGTGTGCCTAAGGTAACTAAGCACCAAGGACATTCTTGAGACTCTAGCTTTACTTTTCAGCTTCTCTTCCAACTACTTCCCTCACACTCTCTAGGGCATGGGGCCAGACGTTATAGTTGCAACTCTCTGTCTTTCCTATGGGCATTTATCATTGCTATTCCCTCTGATTTGAAAACTCTGTTATCGCCTCTTTTTTCAGCTTACTCCTGCCCCACTCTTAAGGAAGAGCTTACTGCAATTTCTCCAAAAAGGGTTCCCCAATCCTTTCTTCCTTCATATACTGAGTTTGGGCCATACCTCTACAACTCCATTCTACCTTGTAAGTACTTCTAAGACAGCCCTCCTTATCCAACTTTTACTACTTAATTATATTGTGCTGTGCTGTTCTTAGTTGCTCAGTTGTGTCCAACTCTTTGTGACCCCATGGATTGTAGCCCACCAGGCTCCTCTGTCCATGGGATTCTCCAGGCAAGAATACTGGAGTTGGTTGCCATGCCCTCCTTCAGGGGATCTTCCCAACCAGAGGATCGAACCCAGGTCTCCCACATTGCAGACATATTCTTTACCAGCTGAGCTACTGCTATAAGTAAATATCTTCTTTTCTGTCTATCTCAAGGATCAGAAAAATCTGGTCGGCTGCCTATTTTTCCATGGCTCAAAAGCTACTGTGTTTTTTAACTTTTTTTAATAGTTGGAAAAAAAAATCAAAAGAAAATTACTACCTCAAGATCTATAAAAATGTTATGAAACATACATTTCATTGTTTTTAAAGAAGGTTTTATTGTAATATATGCATTCTATTCATTTACATATTTCCTGCAGAATAGTTGCAACATTGATAATACAGCACACAAAGCCTAAAATATTTACTATCTGATATGTTACAAAAAGGTTTGCCAACTGCTGATCTATCTTATCAGATGTCAGATTCCTTAAGGGAGTCAGTATGCTGTCCCAATTGCATTTTGGACATCTGCTGTTCAACATATATTTATGAATGAATCAATTAATGAAAGAATGGTGAATGGGGTAGTAATAAATGAATGCAAGGAAGATGAAAGTGATATTTCTCTAGTTGAAAAAAAAGGAAGTTAAGCAAAAAGGGAATTTATTGCAAGGAAATAGCTTATGTCACAAAATAAAAGAAAAAGTTGAAGATTTAGGCCTTGGACAGGGTAGGAATTAGGATGACTCTTGAGATCCTAGTAGCAGGAAATACTGGAAAGTCTCACTGACACAAAATGGTTGATCCTGAATCTACCTTTGGCTCA
Organism: Cephalophus harveyi; assembly: GCA_006410635.1. Lineage (NCBI taxonomy): Eukaryota > Metazoa > Chordata > Mammalia > Artiodactyla > Bovidae > Cephalophus > Cephalophus harveyi. Next base: position 1,753,081 of record SJYT01054896.1, on the reverse strand, counting down.
ATGATTGTATTTCCAGGAGACAGAATCTGACCACACCTCGGTTAGAGAAAGTGATCTTTGTTTGGCAGTGCCATTCAGCTACACAGTCTTGGAAAAGATGTTCCATCAATACTGCATGTAAATAAAAATCAGTCTTCTATTACTAGAATCAGGAGTAGTGTTAATACTAGGTAAAAAACAAAATGACAGGATGTACCTTACAATTAAAAAAAAAAGGGAGTCAGAAAGTCATTTTAAATGGAAAACTAATACCTAAAAATTAGACTATACCTACCTACAGAACATCTTTTTTTTTTAATCGTATTGAAAAACAACTTAGCCATGGTTGTCTTACTCAACTCTCATGAGTTAATTAGCTTGGTTTCAATATTATTTTTGAACATTAAATATAGATGGCATCTTTCATAGAGTATACTGAGTATAATATGCCCATCTCTCAGTTTAATAAGAAAAGAGAAAACTATTATTTTATTTATCAGAGTTCTCTCAAAAACTAAAGAAGATAAGGACTGGATTGTTACTTAACACGTAATGATAAATACTAGCTAGATAAGAAAAGGGAAATTATCCAAACCCCAAACATTTCTGTGATAAAGAGGCTAACATGGCACACTAGTGGCACAATGACAGAGGAGGTGTCTCTGATGGTGAAAAAATACAAAGGAAAAGCACAAAGAAATGGGCATTAATAATCCCAGTATTACTCATCATCTAGTATTTCTCTCTATTCACTCACTGAGTACTACTTGTTCTCCAAGCTATGACACATCTCACATTAAGTGACTGTCCTATAAGCAGTTAAGCTTGAACTTTCTGCAAAATGTATATTCATCTCTGAATGAGGATACGAGGCAGCATTCTCAGATCACTTAGGCATTATCACAATTATCTGACCCCGTTGCCAATAGGATGTTACATATTTCAATCTTTATTGTTAATTCATGTGTGCCAAGTTCCCGAAGCATCCCCAGAGAACTCACATGAAGCTCCAGCTGGGGTTTTCACTATTGTTGACCTTTCCCAGACAAATTACCCTATATTTTGTACTGTCTTATCACAATAATTTCACAAGAATGTCTCCTGTGCAAAAGTTTCCCTCCTTGGAGAAAAAGACAATCATTTAAAATATTTAGGTAAAAAGCATTTTGTAGTCTTTCAAATCACTGAAATCACACTTACTAAAAAAAAAAAAAACTAACAATATTGAATGAATTTCAGTTTCTAAGATGGAAAGAGTCAACTTACCTTTATATGTTTATTTAGCTTCTGTTTTAAGGAAAATTAAATTATCTTTACAAAGCATAACACTGTCACCTGTAGACTGTACACATAATATATTCACCCAATAAAAGGTAAGAAACTGGTCATTTCACTGTGACTAACTCCTACATGGTATTCACTGTCTACTTCTACAGCTTATAGTTCAGCTTACTTACTTCCAGTTAATTTGCAGTTTAAATTCAGTAAATCACTGAACAATTGCTAAACATTTAAAGCAAACTAACATTATTATAATTTTCTATGTAGATTAGGATATACTTCAAAACACACTATATAAAATCACACTGTGTCTCCTAATGTCTTTGCGATCTATGTTGACTTATCTGGTCCTTTATTTTTATTAGCATCTGCCAATAAAAGATGCATCTGCCAATAAAATCCAATCCAGTTTGATTTTTTAGATTTTCACCCCAAAAATCAATATCTTACCCAGTTATAAACGTCATATACTTCTAAAAGTATTCTTAAAGGCTGTTATTCTTCCCCTTGACTTAAGTACAATTATACTTTTACTCAATAATTTTGATGACTTAAGTGTTATGGTGCAGAAATCCTCAATTGATGGATGTTATATTTGGGTAATTCCTTTATAATCCTTTGAATTTTATGTACCAGGTCAGTTCAGTTCAGTTCAGTTCAGTCGCTCAGTCGTGTCCGACTCTTTGCGACCCCATGAATCGCAGCACGCCAGGCCTCCCTGTTCATCACCATCTCTCAGAGTTCACTCAGACTCACGTCCATCGAGTCCGTGATGCCATCCAGCCATCTCATCCTCGGTCGTCCCCTTCTCCTGCTGCCCCCAATCCCTCCCAGCATCAGAGTCTTTTCCAATGAGTCAACTCTTCGCATGAAGTGGCCAAAGTACGGGAGTTTCAGCCTGAGCATCATTCCTTCCAAAGAAATCCCAGGGTCAATCTCCTTCAGAATGGACTGGTTGGATCTCCTTGCAGTCCAAAGGACTCAAGAGTCTTCTCCAACACCACAGTTCAAAAGCATCAATTCTTCAGCACTCAGCCTTCTTCACAGTCCAACTCTCACATCCATACATGACTACTGGAAAAACCATACCCTTGACTAGACGGACCTTAGTCGGCAAAGTAATGTCTCTGCTTTAGAATATACTATCTAGGTTGGTCATAACTTTTCTTCCAAGGAGTAAGTGTCTTCTAATTTCATGGCTGCAGTCACCATTAGCAGTGATTTTGGAGCCTAAAAAAATAAAGTCTGGCACTGTTTCCACTGTTTCCCCTTCTATTTCCCATGAAGTGATGGGACCAGATGCCATGATCTTCGTTTTCTGAATGTTGAGCTTTAAGCCAACTTTTNACCATCTGCAGTGATTTTGGAGCCCCAAAATTAAAGTCTGACACTATTTCCACTGTTTCCCCATCTATTTTCCGTGAAGTGATGGGACCACATGCCAGGATCTTCGTTTTCTGAATGTTGAGCTTTAAGCCAACTTTTTTACTCTCCACTTTCACTTTCATCAAGAGGCTTTTTAGTTCCTCTTCACTTTCTGCCATAAGGGTGGTGTCATCTGCATATCTGAGGTTATTGATATTTCTCCCGGCAATCTTGATTCCAGCTTGTGCTTCATCCAGCCCAGCATTTCTCATGATGTACTCTGCATATAAGTTAAATAAGCAGGGTGACAAAAGAGCCTTTACGTACTCCTTTTCCTATTTGGAACCAGTCTGTTGTCCCATATCCAGTTCTAACTGTTGCTTCCTGACCTGCATAGTATATTACTTAACCTCTTTATTTTCCCTCAGAGTATATCCAGAGGCAAGGTTTCCAGTGAAAGTTGTTTATTTGGAAAATAATCATGTGAGAAACTAGTAAAAGAGTAGGAGGCATCAGTACCTATAGGTGTCTAGAACTTAATTCCACTCAAGAATTGAGAGCCAGCCTAGAATGCATACCTTAAATTTAACTTGCCTAGGCTGTGAGAGAGCTGTGGTACTTTTCATCAACACTCATTTAACCTTGGTTGAGGACTGTTGATCCCTGATTCTGCTAGCCTGGCCCACAAGGGTACAGACTGTTCTTTTTCCACTAGAGAAAGTTCTCTGCTGTGGCCTTTTTGATTTGTTAGCTTGACCAAGCTGTTAGTCCCCAGTTATTCAGTAAAACATTAAGAACAGCTGTTAAGAGATTTTGAAATGTAAAGTCCCTCTAAATTAAATTTAAGATCATTCTAGATAATCTGGCTGCTGTTGCTAAGTCGCTTCAGTCGTGTCCAACTCTGTGTGACCCCATAGACGGCAGCCCATCAGGCTCTCCCATCCCTGGGATTCTCCAGGCAAGAATACTGGAGTGGATTGCCATTTCCTTCTCCAATGCATGAAAGTGAAAAGTGAAAGGGAAGTTGCTCAGTCGTGTCCGACTCTTAGCGACCCCATGGACTGCAGCCTACCAGGCTCCTCCATCCATGGGATTTTCCAGGCAAGAGTACTGCAGTAGGGTGCCATTGCCTTCTCCGGATAATCTGGCTAGTCCTGACTAAATCTGTTGAAAGGCTCTACACATGGGCGTGAAGCTTCTCTGAGAAATAGATGAAATTCTTCTTGTGTACAAGAACTTTAACTCCTGCTCATATGTTTCAGCCTACCTCGTTCTTCCTTTCCTGATTGCCTGCTCTAAGGATTTCAGACATGCTTAGCCAACTCCTGCAGTTATGTAAACTAAGCCAATGCTTTGATGTGTGTGTGTGTGTGTGTGTGATTTGTAGGCATATTCTGCTTCTGCTTCTCTGGCTGAAACCTGACTGATATGCCCCAAGATGTGGTGGCTGGCAATTGAAAATAGAGCTGATGTGCATGGAAAGGATGTGTCAAGTCGATATAGGCAGGGCAGTGATAGAATTCTGTCTGCCCAGACACATTCACAACCCATGTTGAATTCATTCCCTCTTATCACTGATTTCCTGAGGTGACTTCTAATGACATAATCTAAAAAAATAAAAAGATTTACATAAGGGAGTTTAATAGAATGAACTACAGTAGCTGCACCTGATTTGGTCTTGAGGATGCAATTGATATTTATCATCTCCCTCCTCCACGGTCTATTCCAGATATTCCTCATCTTTAAGTTGGTTGCCAATTTCAGTTGTATGCCTCATAGGGTAACCCAAGTGTTTTTTCCTGAGAAGTCTGAGGCCCTCGTTACTGTGCTCTTGTCATGCTGAAGCTGACTTGGTCCTAATCATTGCTCTAGAAATGGTAGCAGTGAGAAATGAGGTTAGATTTTTTTTTTTAATATAAGATAAAAGTGTATTTCTTTTGACAATACATTTATTAGTAACTTTAAAACAAAAAAAAAATTAACAATATCTTAATGAGGCCATCTGCCTCATGTGTTACTTTTTCATGGGCTCCAATCAAAGGAAACTTAATATCCTCTAGCAAGAGAAAGAAAATCATTTATAATAACCTAGAGGGTCCATGGAAATCTCAGGGTTCGAGATTTGCAAGTGTATCCACTCAAGTGTCTTTACTTCATCATTGCCATTACTTTTGCATAGAAGATGTCTCACTCCTGTGCACAGAGGTTCTTTTATTAATTCTTGGAAGAAGTCATCAAGAGGACCTGATTTGCCGGTTGACCCATGGGCTGGACTCACAGGCCCCTTATTTCCTCCTCTATTCTTGGAATATTCTGTCCATTATTCCCACAGTAGGAAATGTTTTCAAGAACACAGCCTTGAGAGAGCAATGTGGTGTTGAGACCACCTGGACTGAATACATGCTGAACCAAGCTAAGGCCTCTGATATAGCTTTGATTTCAGTGAGATGTAAAGAGACCCACTCGTCTCACAACCACCCAAAATAAGTGTCGTGTGAGTTGTCTTGCTTATCAAACCAGCCTCTTACCCCGTCTAGCATGGTCTGACTCTTTCTTCTGTCTTTCCTTGCTGCTAATGTACTGGGGCTGGTTTCTGAGTATGGGTGGGAAGCGCTCAAGTATAAACACCACCAAATTATCACAGTCAGATTTTAGGCCAATTTTCTGCACAGTTTGCCCTCAGCTGCGCGAGATCAGGGTCTTGCTGCCAGAGAGCCTTGTGACTTTCATACTGTGCTCTGTTTGTAACTGGCCAACTAAATCCTACTTGGTTGTTTGCTTATTTTCTTTCTTTCAGGGAATCAATAGCAGTTATCCATTTTGAAGGAGATCAGCCCTGGGATTTCTTTGGAGGGAATGATGCTGAAGCTGAAACTCCAATACTTTGGCCACCTCATGCGAAGAGTTGACTCATTGGAAAAGACTCTGATGCTGGGAGGGATTGGGGGCAGGAGAAGGGGATGACAGAGGATGAGATGGCTGGATGGCATCACCGACTCGATGGACGTGAGTCTGAGTGAACTCTGGGAGTTGGTGATGGACAGGGAGGCCTGGCATGCTCCGATTCATGGGGTCTCAAGGAGTCGGGCACGACTGAGCAACTGAACTGAACTGAACTGAACTGAATTGAACAACAAACTCTATTCCTTTAATAATTTCATTGTTATGAAACAATGGGAAAATAATTGGAAATAGAATAGATACAAGTACATGTATAATTGTTGGTCTCAAATATTGGGGATTCAAATAAGACCTCATCCTTTTTACCTTGCATCCAGTTTCATATTGCCATGCCAGAGAAGTTACTACTTACTACCTTACTGTTGATATGTCCCCCTTTTATTTATCTATTTATTTTTGAACTGCAAAGTGATCAAATTCCAGATTTCAATCCTGAGGTTTTGCTTTTTCAGCCTGTCAGTGCAAGAGACACGGGTTCGATCCCTGGGAAGATCGCATGGAGAAGGAAATGGTAACCCACTCCAGTATTCTTGTCTGGAGAATCCAGTGGACAGAGGAGCCTGGTGGACTATAGTCCATGAGGTTGCAAAGAATAAGACATGACTGAGCAACCGAGTACCCATGGACAATACTGTCTATCTTATATATGGTTTCTGCAGACACAGCCTAAGATAAAAAGATAAGTGCTAGTAGTTATTTAACAAAATAGCATAGAAATATTGATAGCAAATAATATGTAGACTTGAATTATTAGATAGAATTAGGATAGAACAGACAAAATATCCAGCAAAGAATATATTACCAAGTTATATTTGGGAGGTTATATAGAACATATTCCTCAAAATCTTTCTACCAGATATGTAAACGAGCTCCTGAAATATGCTCCTGAAAAATGATCAACTCTGTCAGTCATTGATTATGCTGATGACAAAGGTTTCCTATTTCTCCAAATTTCTGGCTTGTAAATCACATAGGTAGATGGTATATCCTCCAATTTTAAAAAAGCTATTATACACTGTAGCATAGGTGCTAACAATTGCAAGGCAGGCAGACATGTAAAAATCAAAACACAATAAAAGATAATAAATAACTAAGAGTTATGGATGGGCAGCAGCAACTTCTATCCCATCTACCTTAAGAAATAATGTTTTATGGTGGTGGTGATGGTTTAGTCATTCAGTTGTATATGACTCTTGAAACCCCATGGACTGGAGCCCACTAGGCTCCATTGTCCATGGAATTTCCCAGGCAAGAATACTGGAGTAGGTTGCCATTTCCTTCTCCAATAATGGTGTACACCCAACATAATAATTGCCAGCCTCTGATTACTTGGAAAGGTAATATGTGCATTTGTACTCATCATTAAGGAAGTACATTTGATTAACAATGTTGTGATAGTTTTAGCTATACAGCAAAGTGATTCAGTTATATATATATACATGTATCTTTCCTTTGTAATTTTTTTTTCCTGTTTAGATCATTACATAATATCAAACAGAGTTCCTTAGAAAGCACAGTAACAACTTTTGAGACAGTAATTGGAAAGCAATATTCATGATTAGTGCTCTTATATCATGGGTAATGATATACTTATTCAGCAGCAGGGAAGCCCTCAATGGACATGAGTTTGAGCAAATTCCAGGAGATAGTGAAGGACAGAGAAGCTGGTGTGCTGCAATCCACGGGATAGCAAAGAGTTGGACAGGACTTAGGGACTGAACAAGAACAGCAGTCAAAGCGATCATCATGCAAATGATCCATCAGTAACATTAACATTACTTTTTAAAACATCCGTCTTATCTCAGATTCATAAAGACATTCTTTTTTATCTTCAAAAATATAAAGTATGTAATTTATTTTAAATAGATTTTATAAAGGATGAAAATGTGAAAAATGGAAATTGTTTTTATTCCTAATATGAATATCTTTCCTAGCAAAATACAGGGTCAATCCTAGGATATGAAGACCCTGGGTGAGTATTTACAATAATGTTCTCAAAAGTCATTATTATGCTTTCTTAGTAATGACCACAAATGAACATTTTACCAAGAGTTAGTAGGTAAATGTGAATGAAAATTCCTTTTTTGCTATGTGAAATTTATAATGTGGTATAGAACACCATTTTATAATGTGGTATAGAACAACACATCTTCTAAACATGTTTACTCTTGAATTCTTTAGGTCATAATTACTTCTAGAATTTGATCTCTTCCCGTGATGACCACATACCAGCTGTCCAGACTCCATCAGAGATGATAGGTTTAGTAGCTGTGGACAGAGAAGTGTGAACCCATTAAGGAAGGAATATCATCCCTGTTATAGCAAGTCTTAAGATTGACTTGCTCATAGCTCAGGCAATAAAGAATCTGCCTGCAACGCAAGAGACCTAGGTTTAATTCCTGGGTAAGGAAGATCTCCTGGAGAAGGAAATGGCAACTCACTCCAGTATTGTTGCCTGGAGAATCCCATGGACAGAGAAGCCTGGAAGGCTACAGTTCGTGGGATCACAAAAGTTGGACACGATTTAGTGACTAAAGAGAGAGAGCAAGAGAAGACTGACTAGGGAGCATATAATATCACTGCATCTATCACTAGTGCATGCATGCATAGCTGCATCTGCCTCTTTCAAGACCCCATGGATTGTAGCCCACCAGGCTCCTCTGTCAATGGGATTTTCCAGGCAAGGATACTGAAATAGTTTGCCATTTCCTTCTCCATGAGATATTTCTGATATTCCTGATGGAATCCATGTCTCTTGCATCTCCTGCATTGGCAGATGGATTCTTTACCACCACCCATCAAAAGGGCTTCCCAGGTTGTGCAGTGGTAAAGAATCTGCTTGCCAGTGTAGGAGATGCAGGTTCGATCCCTGGCTCTGGAAGAGTATGTTGGAGTAGGAAATGGCAACTCACTCTAGTATTTTTGCCTGAAAATTCCATGGACAGAGGAGTCTGGTGGGCTATAATCCAAGGGGGTCGCAAAGAGTCTGACGTGACTGAACATGCAGCACACCCATCAAAGACAAGAGAGAATATTAATTTAAAGAGTCTTTTGGCTTTGTGGAACTAGAGTCTTGAAAATTCTCAAAATAAATGTTACCATGACAGAAAAAAAAAAAAAACCTGAACTGTGGTATGGAGCCTATTGAGTGGGTGGGCTCTAGGTATTAAACAAAGAGAGACCAGGTGGCCTTAAAGGGAGACCAGGTCCCGGGTGACTAGGTCTTAATACTCCTATTGATCAGCCATTATACATGAGGGTCTGGGAAACTGTGTGAGCCCGACAGAAGTGGTATTCTTTGACTGAGGCAATCTGTGAAAGGAGATGAAAGCAGAGGTTCTCTTTGAGCACAAAAAAACTCATTAGCTGGGCTATTTAAGAGTGCTTCATTCATGCAGGGGAATATGGACAGTATATTGCAGCATCCCTCATGGGCATTTATTCTAAATATATTTTCTAACTATTGCTTGCAGGTGTATGATAATGAAATTGGCCCTTTCATTTTGATTACACACCCAGTATATTTGCTAAACTTGATTATTAAATAACATAAATGGGAAAATTTTGATCTGAAAACTATGAATTACTTATTTTACATTGAACCAACTTTGAATTCTTTAAAAAATATCTAATAGTCAAAATACATTTATTTTTATACATTTTAAAATTTATCTTGCTCTATGTTTATGATTGGGCTTCCCTGATAGCTCAGTTGGTAAAGAATCCACCTGCAATGCAGGAGACCCCAGTTCAATTCCTGGGTCAGGAAGATCCCCTGGAGAAGGGATAGGCTAGCCACTCCAGTATTCTTGGGCTTCATTTGTGGCTCAGCTGGTAAAGAATCCACCTATAATGTGGGAGATCTGAGTTGGGAAGATCCCTTGTAGAAGGGAAAGGCTACTCACTCCAGTATTCTGGCCTGGATAATTCCATGGACTGTATAGTCCATGGGGCTGCAAAGAGTCAGACACAACTGAGTGACTTTAACTTCATTTCATGTTTATGATTATTATTTTCAATAATTTATACAGTATTATGAGCATATTCTTTTAAAACTTTTTAGAATATTTCCTATTTATATTCTCAAAAAGAAATGTGGTGTGAAATATTATAATCATCTGTCTCTGACTATTTGTGGAAGCTTACAAAACAACAAGGGTTGATTTTGTTATTTTTTGTTAGAGTACTAATCTTGAATCAGCGTAAGACACCCTGCAACACAAACACCGTTATGTGAAATAATTGTGTTTTAATGTATTTAACTATAATCCAGTTGTTGTTTAGTTGCTAAGTTGTATCTGACTCTTTGCAACCCCATGGACTGTATCCCACCAGGCTCCTCCATTAGTGGAGATTTCTGGGCAAGAATAATGGAGTGGATTGCCATTTCCTTTGCTAGGAGATCTTCCCAGACTACGTGTTGAAAATGTGTTTTCTGCATTGGCAGGTGGATTCTTTACCACTGAGCCTCCAGGGAAGCCAAATCCAGGTATGAGACATTTACAAATAAATTAGGCATAATTTGTTTTAATTGCAATCTAAAAATGTTTTATTTATTTGAAATGATTTTCTTTTGTTACATTTATGAGAAAATTTTTTAAAGTTTTCTCTCACAAATCATCTTTTATTAGAGCTAATTCATGAAACAATTTGAAAAAGTTAGCACACTTCTTAATGCTCTCAAGATGTAAAGCAACTGAGATGTTTAGTGAATTAGTTTTTTGAAAAGTATTATAGCATAAGATAGAATGGTTTAGATTATTCAATTTGATGCTATTACTTAATAGAGCTATGTGAAAACGATTGTCAAAAGTTGAATCTTCTGAAGCAGTAACGCTCAGAAAAAGCTGTATAAATCCATTTGATTTACAGCTCTAAAATGTATACAAATTTAGTGAAATGAATTTTAATCACATTTCTTCCAAAGAGCAAATATAAATAATTGTGGATCAAAAGTTAGTGTGTGACTAACAGATGATGCAATATTACTATCCTAATTATTTTAAAGTAGTATCACTTAGTAATAATCTAAGTGAAATCAGAATAGTATAAATCTATAGGAAAATGAGTTTTATGCTGCATAATAAATACAAAAATACTTTTTGTTATTTATAAATGCCTGACTTTAAAAAATTGTAACATTGTGGAAAAAATATGAAGACATTTTTAATAGCCACCTAAGAATCCAAAAAAGATATTTTAAGCAAAATATCCCTAAAAATGCATTTAAGGTATTCTAAAAAATAAAAACTAGATTATTAAAAGATAAAGAATTGGTAGAACTGATATTAAGTACATACACTTTGAGCTGTGCAATGTGCTTCAAGTTCTTACATAGCTGATGGAAGGTAAGTCTCAGCCATGGCTAGCAAATTTTTAAAAAATATTCTAATGGAATTAAAACAAAGTTTAAACTCAGGTGAGTGAGCCAAGATCTGGAATTGCCATGCCATTGTAATTGCACAATACAGTAATTTATTTGAAGGATGAAATAACTCCAAATTCTATCTGGAAACAATTAAAAATTAAGAGTGAAATTCCAGATAAAATGATAATTGCCTTAATATCTGGAACAAAAATATGTTGCTGAAAGAAAAATAGCTTTTTTGTGTGATTTAAAAGGACAATTGAATAATTATATATTATTAAAATATTAGCTATCCAAATATTATAATAATTATAAATGAAAACTTGGTCATACTTTCACCTGTAATAAAAAATACAATAACAAAATCTTTGAATTAAATATTCATTATTGGTGACTTGGTGACTTTTAAAGAAAAACTAAATCTAGTTTATCCTGAAGTATAAATAACAGGCTCTAATGACAACTAATCAACATGTGATTGAATAAATACACAATTAGCTTTTAAGAAGCACTCAAGTCTTCTTTCATCTTCCTCCACTCCTCATTAATTGCCCCCACTCTAATTCATCCCCAGTGAAGATCAAAGGCAAATCCTCTCCATTTTAAAAGAGGAGAAGTGAAGAAGTAATTTTGATCAATTTGATTCAAGCACAGGTGGTCAAATCAGTTTTTTAAAAAGGTAGAGATCTTGAATTTGTTACAAAGTCAACATGTATTAATTACATACTTTTTCTTAGTTATCTTTATTATACACATCTATGGTAAAAGACAGAGAAGGCGATGGCACCCCACTCCAGCACTCTTGCCTGGAAAATACCATGGACGGAGGAGCCTGGTAGGCTGCAGTCCATGGGGTCTCGAACAGTCGGACACGACTGAGCGACTTCACTTTCACTTTTCAGTTTAATGCATTGGAGAAGGAAATGGCAATCCACTCCAGTATTCTTGCCTGGAGAATCCCAGGGTTGGGGGAGCCTGGTGGGCTGCCGTCTATGGGGTCACACAGAGTCGGACACGACTGAAGCGACTTAGCAGCAGCAGCAGCAGCAGCATGGTAAAAGATCTTGCTTAAGGGTCAGGTTTGGTTCAGGCTTAGGCTTGGTTCAGGCTTGGTTTTTTTCTCCTTTGAACTCTGTATCATTCAAGTTACTGGTATATGCCTGCTGCCTATACTTGGTTGAAGATTGGTACTGACATCTAAATTATCCATTTGGAAGCATTAAATACTATTACTTGCCCACACATTCTTTCCTTTCTGATTTCAATGTGTTTTTTCTGTTTGTTTGTTTTGTTTTTTCAGGAATGTGAGTACTTGGTCTCTGAGGAGCATCTGGGAGTAGCTACGGACTCTGGAAAGACAGACAAGGGTACGTTGTGCCTTTTGCTGACCTGCCCCATGTACCTAAAGTCCACGGTAGATCCTGAGTCTAGAGAGCCTTCACTAAAAGAAAGGAGGGTGTGGGATTCCCAGAGACAGTCTTCCACTCAGACAAGAAAGGCCAGTGCCCAATGGGTTGGAGCCAGGATTCCCTTGTTAACAGGAGCCATGGCTGTCAACATGAGCTTCAGTTATCTGGCCCTTATGGTGGAGTCCCTGCCTGGATAACTGTGTCAGAGATGCTGCTGCCACGGGATCTCCTTCCAAGGAGACACTAGGAAACTCCTCTCTGAGTCTGTCCTCAGCAGTTGAGATGGAGACAGGTTAACTGCAGAGCCCTGTCAGCGTCTTCCTCTGCACTTTCAAACAGCTGAGGTCTCTGCATTGGGCTGAAGAACTGTGGGCTCCTTCTCAGGTCCTGGGACGGATGAGGCCGAGGAGACAGGCTCTTCTGGCTGGTTCAGAAGTTGGTTATCAGTTCCCTGTGAGAAGGCACTGCTTGAGGTCTGCGGATATCCGGCATCCTGATGTTTCTGTCCTACCTGGATCTCTTATCTGGTGACTCCCATATCCAGACTCTGCAGATTTGTAACGAAGGATCTTCCATTACCAACACTGCATGCCTCTGGTAGTTTCTCCACCATAAATCGTTCCAAGAAGAAAGTCTATTCAAATGGCTCTGTCTGCAACCAGTTTCAGCTCAGTGTAGCCCCACTCTCCTGGTAGTCCTGGATCTCTAGATCTATCATATGAAGCATCATTGTTAGGCCACTCACCTGGCACTGCAATGCCAGACTCATGCCCATCAGAGGATGAATCAAACATTAGGAGACCACCAAAGGGCTAGCTAGGATACAGTGGAAATTCCAATAGAATGGGAGACCAGAACGTTCACTCTGCCTCCATAGTGTCAGTGCCTCTGCCACACAATCACAGGAGAATGCAGCTATGCCAGGGCAAGAAGCATCCTTCAACAATGGGAAAGCAGATCATCCAAATGTCAAAGGAAAGCCTTGGGAGGAGCAGTCAGGTGCTTGTTCAGCTCCTTGGCTCACTGACTGATTGCACTAGTGCACATGTGTTCTTGCCACACTTGTTAAAGATCTGAAACCAGCAAGGCATAGCCCTGCCTGGTGATAAAGGCCTTGGCCAGGAGGGAGTTATCAGCAAGCTGGAGCCGTGCACACGGCTGCATCTCAAGCCTTGCTCCAGTTCCTCCATTGTGAGTGGCTGCAGGAGCTCTCACCCACCCTCCCCATGGCAGGCTAGCCCGCCAGCACAAACAAAGAGGTCAGTGTGTTTTTATTAATTCAGTTTCATTTCAGTCACTCAGTCATGTTCGACTCTTTGGGACCCCATGGACTGCAGCACACCAGGCTTTCCTGTCCATCACCAACTCCCCGAGCTTGCTCAAACTCATATCCATTGAGTCATACCATCCAACCACCTCAGCCTCCATCATCCCCTTCTCCTCCTACCTTCAATTTTTCCCAGCATCAGGGTCTTTTCTAAGGAGTCAGTTCTTCGCCTCAGGTGGCCAAAGTATTGGAGTTTCAGCTTCAGCATCAGTCCTTCCAATGAATATTCAGGACCGATTTCCTTTAGGATTGACTGGTTTGATCTCCTTGCAGTCCAAGGGACTCTCAAAAGCCTTCTCCATCACTCTTCTCCAACACTACAGTTCAAAAGCATCAATTCTTCCGTACTCAGCTTTCTTAGGTCTAACTCTCACATTTTTATTAATAGGCATGCTTGTTTTTTTCATTGAGTAAGTTTTAAGTCTCATGTTTGGATTTAACAAAATCTATAAATTGGGGAATTGTATTATTTTTTACTTTTAGGACATGGAAACTGATTAAGTTAGCTAATTAAGGTTTCCTTCAAATGGCCTAGACAAACTGACAGTGCTCTGGAATTGGATTATGGGGCTGAAAGTAAACCAATAATAAAGTGTTGACTTGTTTTGTCATTGTTCCCATGCCTATATTTTCTTTATGTTGTAGAAAGAGGGGGGCATGACTGAAATCATATTAGGCATGTATCCTGAATTCTTGTAAATATTTAAGAATAACCACATAAGTATTTTACTGGAACACAACAAATAATATTCATAGGGAAGAGTGATGTTTATACTAAGATGGTAAAACAGGTTTGTAATAAAGATACTGACATAAAGGAGACCGAAACTTGCTAGGCAACATGGGAGACATGTACTATGGGGAATTACCTCTGTCTCCCTTTCCTCTGTTAAGCCAAGAGCTGGGGGAACAAAAAGAGGAGGAAGAAAGAAAGGTTTCTATAATATTATATGGTCCAGAATGGTATGGTTATAAAAGTGCTGAAAGACAACAGTTCTGGTGAGAACAGGAGTAGTTGGTAAAGAAAACTTGGAAATTATAAGTCTTTGGATGGGAAAGAAGGTGGAAAAAAGTTCTGATCATGGAAACATAATGAAGAAAACTAATTTGGTGGTAGTTGAAAATCAGGCAAATAAATGGAGGTTAGCTGTTGTAGATATCAGCAGTGACTTTTTAAGCCAGTGAATTGCATGAATAGAGCCCAATATTAAGGTTCTTGTTAGACATAGAATGACTTATAGGAAAGACAGATTCAAAATTTCTTTTCTAAATGTGTTATTCTTGAGGGCAATTCTGGAGTTAATCTGTTTGTTGTAATGTTTCTATTTGAAAATTCAAGTGATAGGTACAATAAAATATTTATCATTACTTATGTTTATTTTAAAATATTCAGAATAGATATTTAAAAAAAAGTAAGATCTGTAACACCTCTACTCAAAACCCTCAGCTATTTCTCATGTTATTAACAGTAAAATCCCTTAAAAATTGCACAAAACCTAACATATATTCTTTCCTTCCCATGCTTTCTGACAACACCTCCTATTTCTTCACTCTGTTCTAAAAATTAGCTTCCTTGTTCTTCAACACACAAAGCATGCTCTTGACTCAGGTCCTTGAGACTATGCACTGGGCCTAGAAAATTTTCCCAATAGTCATGTGGTTCTCTTGATTATCTTTTTCTGCAGGTCTCTGATCAAAGAATGTGTTCTTCCATTACTCTATTTTAACACTTACTCTTCTGTCAACCCAACATTACCTATCCTCTCTTGGTTGTTGTTTAGTCGCTAAATTGTATCTGACTCCTCAACTTTGTGGACTGTAGCACACCAGGCTCCTCTGTTCTTCACTATTTTTTGGAGTTTGCTCAAATTGATGTCCATTAAGTGGGTGATGCTATCTATCTAACCATCTCATCTTCCATAGCCCCCTTCTCCTGTAGCCTTCAATCTTTCCCGCCATCAGGGGCTTTTCCAATGAATCAGCTTTCTTGGTAATTGGATAGTAAAAACATCACTTGAAAATATGGTTTGAAGTATTTCCAATAGGTTTCCAATCACCACGACTGATACTTTGACTGTAGAGCTGTAAACTAGCCAAATTCTGACTTGTTAGTTTTCAGTTTCTGTACTCAAGAATAACCATTAAGAATTCCCATCCTTCAAATATATTCCTTTTTCTTTTGTATAGTTAATGAATACTTTGTTTTTGAACTTTGTTTGAATCTAACCCTTTTTTTAAAGTCTTTTCTTATTCTCAGTTTCTTTCATACATTAAAGCCTCATATGGATTAACACCAACTTTAATCTTTGCTGAAGTTCACTAATCACACCTCTGTTAAGTCCACATAAATTCTGTGTGGTGTTGATATACCAACAAATAGCTACTTATTTATCCTGAGATTTCCAATTTTTTATATTTGATTTTTAATTATTATTTTCTTATATTTAATGGGTTCTATTTAGGCTCTCTTTCTAAGAGACAGTCAAACTATCCCATTATTTAGGTGAATGGACAGCGAATTTAAAGTAATTTTTAATTATAACTTTGTACTTTTGATACATTGTAAAAACTCCCACTCCCTTTAATATGGGGAGCTGGTAAGATAATGGTTCCTGAACAACAATGACTTAAAGATATATTTGCTGTATTAGTTAAGGCTCATCAGAAAAACAGAACCAGCAAGATGTGTTTTCATAGAGAGATTTATTTTAAGGAATTGGCCGCTCACATAATCATGAAGGTCAAATCTAAAATCTTCAGAGTATATTGACAGTTTTGACTTCCAAGGAAGAGTCACAGTCCAAGTCCAAAGGCATTTTGCAAACAAAATGCAGGGAAAATTCCCTCTTGCTTGGGAGAAGGCAGTCTTTGTTCTGTTAAGGCCTTCATCTGATTGAATGAGCCCCACTCACATAACAGAGGCTAGTCTCTTTTATCCAAAGTATGTTAATCTCACTCAAAAACACTTTCACAACAACATCCAGAAAAATGTTTCCCCAAATGGTTGACATTCCCTGGTGGCTCAGTGGGTAAAGAATCTGCCTGCAATGAAAGAGACCTGAGTTTGATCCCTGGGTCTGGAGGATCCCCTGGAGAAGAGAATGGCTACCCACTCCAGTATTCTTGCTGGAGAATTCCATGGACAGAGTAACCTGCTGGGCTATAGTTCATGGGGTCCCAGAGAGTTGGACATGACAGAGTGACTAAAATTTCACTTTTTCCAATAATTGGTAATATGGCCCAGGTAAGTTGACACATAAAATTATCCTTAATATTCCTCTGAAACTCTTTAAACCTTAAAAATATACTGTGTAAATAATTATGTAAATATGGCAATCATATGTATCCACACACATTAGTTATTCAAATAATGTGAATCATAGGACATAATAGTTCATCTTTCCAATCTTAAAATGGCAAAGACTGTTTTTTCATAGTCACACATTAAAAGAGCACAAATTTTGCAAGCATTTTTTACATATGTTAGCAGGCTGTACTAGATGAATGAGTAATATGTAAAATCACAGGTAAGAGATTATCGAGAATCACACTGCTGCCTTTTCTATCTTTTCCCATGAAAATGACCCAAGCATAAGGATCCAATATTTGAAAGCTTAGGAAATGTGCACCTTTAGAATCAATTTGGAAAAAAACAAACAGGAAGTGAAAGTGTTAGCCACTCAGTCGTGTCCGACTCTTTGCAACCCCATGACTCCCCTGTCCATGGAATTCTTCAGGTAAGAATACTGGAGTGGGTAGCCACTACCTTCTCCAGAAGATCTTCCCAACTCAGGGACTGAACCTGGATCTCCCCCAGTCCTCCAGTCCAGGCAGATTCTTTACCATTTGAGCCGTTAGAGAAGCCCCAGAATCAGCTTAGGTGAAGGTATAAAATGCAATATGATTTGAACAATCATCAAATTGTCGGACATGACTGAGCGACTAACACACACAGACACACTCAAAATGATGACTTAGAAGTTATAAAATAAGTCAAGGAAAAAAAAAACATCATTATATAATACTGCTGTCTTGAGATACAGCTCTATATTTCTCATGCACTGCCATATATGCCTAAATGCAATATGATTTGAACAATCATCAAATTGTCGGACATGACTGAGCGACTAACACACACAGACACACTCAAAATGATGACTTAGAAGTTATAAAATGTCAAGAAAAAAAAAATCATTATATAATACTGCTGTCTTGAGATACAGCTCTATATTTCTCATGCACTGCCATATATGCCTATCACCTAGATGATTGTTTAAATCATCAAGTTTTATTAATGTCAGTGGATTTCAGTAATTTTTACTTTTTTTTTCCCCTCAGTGAAAAAACTGACTGGTTTTATTGTGGTTTTCATTGAGTGTTTTTTTTTTTTTTTTTCTGAAAAAAATGCATGCCCTGTGTCCCAGGAAACCACTCAGTCTTGGGCAAGTGGTTCATCACCATAAGACCAATGACTGATTAAGACAGTGACTCTCAATATGAAAGGCATTGATAGGAGTGGGAATAACATTGAGCAATAATGGCCAAGCTTCGAGTTTCACAGCTTTAAAAAAAAAAAAAAAAAAGATTGAAAAATAGGGCATGGCTTTTCTTTAGAATTTTACCATGAAAGTCAAAGTCGTTCAGTCATGTCCAACTCTTTGCGATCCCATGGACTATATAGTCCACAGAATTCTTAAGGCCAGAATACTGGACTGGGTAGCTGTTCCCTTCTCCAGGGGATCTTCCCAACACAGGGATCGAATCCTGATCTCCCACATTGCAGGCGGATTCTTTACCAGCTG
Source organism: Cephalophus harveyi (assembly GCA_006410635.1). NCBI lineage: Eukaryota > Metazoa > Chordata > Mammalia > Artiodactyla > Bovidae > Cephalophus > Cephalophus harveyi. Next base: position 1,734,589 of record SJYT01054896.1, on the reverse strand, counting down.
AGCCACAAGGGAATTTTACCATATAAGAGTACAAAAATATACAAAAACCCCATACAACTATCTTCACTATCATTCAATTAAAGGAAACAGAATTTAAATTTTAAATACAGCAAACTATAATCTCAGATTAAAAGACAATCATTAAAATTGAGAACATTGTATTTTCTCATTTTATTGTAGGATGCTAAAAAATTCCCCCACTGACATTATTGACCTGTATCAGTGAATTCTGCCTTATGAAACTAATAACCACTCTCTCTCTTTCTTTCTATCAGATAAGCCTGCTCATTCCCCTCAAGAATATGTCAAATCTATTTTTTTTCTTTGAAAATGCAGATAATTTTTCTCTAATTTGAAAAAATAAGAAATAACAAGGTGAGTGGTCCTTAATACTTGGAGGAGGGTAGGATATATAACAATAATACTTATTTGGGGACATCTTAATACTTCAGGATGTATATAATTCAAGAGAATCTACTTCTGAAAAAAAAAATAGACATATGTACAAAAAATATTACCTATAATTTCAGGGGCTTCAAAGAACCTCTAGAGCCCAGAGACCCTGGGACCAAAAATCTTGTTTAAATATGGCTGACAAATGTTTAATTATCTTCTAGTCAAATACATTCAGCTGGCTTCCTTCTGCCTCACAACAGCAGTGATGAGAAAATGTGTGGGCTTCTCTGAGGTCTCCACTGACACAGATTCTGAGATCTGCCACATCAAATACACCAGCCAGGTTGAGCTCATAATACCACAGTATAAGACAGAGGGAACAAGGCAACTGGCCTGGATAGGTTTTGCAGAGGACATTACAATGAAGAGACTTTAAAACATTTAAATTTCGAACAAATATTAGTCTAAGCCATACAGAGGCTTTACATGTGAGTGAACAGAGCTTTGCTTTCTGTGAGAAAGATTCTGGTAGGTATTTGCTATTTAAATCTTTTCAGGTAATTAGTCCCTATGGTGCCTTCCATTTCAGGCTCCAGCTGTTCATGCTAATGAGATGTCACTTGGTGTCAGGAATTCCCATCCTCCAGTATTAAGCAGTTAACCAATAATGGGGTGCTTGTGAAGCTACACACATAAAGAGAGGTGATGAACAACTTAAACTTAATTATCTCTGCTTTTATCCACAAAAAAGGGCAAAGGATATTTATAGTATTAGTGTTAGTAGAAAGTCCCCTCTCCGATGAAGCATATTTCAGAAAGAAGAAAAGGGAAAAGTTTAACATTTCAGACATAATCATAGACAAGTTATTTCTTTAGATATACAACCTGATTGCTGAAAATATCAGAATCTACAAAAAGGATCAAATGTTTATCAAGTATCACCTTTTGTCTCTCACATTTGCAGTATTTACATGAAAAGTACTAGTTAGCCATCATAAAGAGCTCTAAAAATAAGTTAGAAGTTCCATAGTATTTTACATTGTACCTCTGGAATACTGTTTTTACTGACTTGGCAGAGGATTGAGTGCATCATAACTTTATAGATCATTTGTATAAAAATCTTGATTTTAATATTTAATTTATAATTTAAAAATCATACACTGTCACAAAGACACACTTAGTAAGTTCCAAATAAACATGCTGCAAAAACCATTCTGATCAAAAGTTAATAAAACAAGAAGCTCAATTTAGAGATATATAAAAAATTGAGCATCATTTTTCTAAAATAATTTCTGCATGAAAAAATAAATGAATTTTAAAAACACAAGGTGAAAGTTGGAAATTATCGTGACTTAAATTCAATTTATGTATGTCATGAAAACAGCTTTTATTCCTAAAAAATAAATGAATAAATAAATCCATTCAATTTTAAATGAAAGAAACAAAAAGAAAAATTAAAGTTTAAGAAGCTAATAACTATAAAAGAAAAACTAACATATTACCATATATTAAAAAAATTGATCAAGAAAGACAGAAGTAGAGATCCTCAAAGCTGGTTTTAAAAACATACAAATGTTACAGAATGCAAAAGCCTGTGCTCAAGTGAGGTCACACAAACAAAAACTTAGGCATTTGGGACAGAGAAAGGCTTATTGCAAGTGAGAACCTCTGGCATGTACCTGCAAAACCCCAAATTCTGTGATGGTTTTGGGAGAAATTTTTATAGGCAAAATTTGGGGTGAAGGTTGTAGGGTGTGTGACTTCCTTCTGATTCCTTGGTGGTAAGGTAACAGGGTGATGCTCCAGGAATCTTGGACTCAGCCTGAAGTTATCATCCTCCACTTGGGTGGAGGCCTTAGTTCTGCCAGATGAACCCAAAGATATTGTTATGTATGTTCCTTCAGGAAGAACCAGGATCCTTCTTTAATCTCTGCATTATAGTTTCTTTTCTCTTGTGGATGGTCTTGTTCCCTGTCTCCTATACAATGTCACGAACCTCCATGCATAGTTCACCAAGCATTCTGTCTATCAGATCTAGTCCCTTAAATCTATTTCTCACTTCCACTGTATAGTCATAAAGGATTTGATTTAGGTCATACTTGAATGGTCTAGTAGTTTTCCCCACTTTCTTCAATTTAAGTCTGAATTTGGCAATAAGGAGTTCATGATCTGAGCCACGGTAGGCTCCCAGTATTCTTTTTGCTGACTGTTTAGAGGTTGCTGATCTTTGGCTGCAAAGAATATAATCAATCTGATTTCAGGGTTGACCATCTGGTGATGTCCATGTGTAGAGTCTTCTCTTGTGTTGTTGGAAGAGGATGTTTGCTATGACCAGTGTGTTCTCTTGGCAAAACTCTATTAGCCCTTTCTCTGCTTCATTCTGTACTCCAAGGCCAAATTTTCCTGTTACTCCAGGTGTTTCTTGACTTCATACTTTTGCATTCCAGTCCCCTATAATGAAAAGGACATCTTTTGGGGGTGTTAGTTCTAAAAGGTCTTGTAGGTCTTCATAGAATCATTCAACTTCAGCTTCTCCAGAGTTACTAGTCAGGACATAGACTTGGATTACTGTGATATAGAATGGTTTACCTTGGAAATGAACAGAGATCATTCTGTCGTTTTTGAGATTGCATCCAAGTACTGCATTTCAGACTCTTTTGTTGACCATGATAGCTACTTCATTTCTTCTAAGAGATTCCTGCCCACAGTAGTAGATATAATGGTCATCTGAGTTAAATTCACCCATTCCAGTCCATCTTAGTTTGCTGATTCCTAGAATATTGACGTTCACTCTTGCCATCTCCTGTTTGACCACTTCCAATTTGCCTTGATTCATGGACCTAACATCTCAGGTTCCTATGCAATATTGCTTTTTACAGCATCAGACCTTGCTTCTATCACCAGTCCTATCCAAAAACTGAGTGTTGTTTTTGCTTTGGCTCCATCCCTTCATTATTTCTGAGCTATTCCTCCCATGATCTCCACTAGCATATTGAGCACCTACCGACCTGGGGAATTCATCTTTCAGTGTCCTATCTTTTTGCTTTTTCATACTGTTCATGAGTGCCTGATGAACTATGGACAGAGGTTCATAAGATTGTACAGGAGACAGGGATCAAGATCATTCCCAAGAAAAACAAATGCAAAAAAAGCAAAATGGCTGTCTGAGGAGGCCTTACAAATATCTGTGAAAAGAAGAGAAATGAAAAGCAAAGGAGAAAAGGAAAGATATACCCATTTGAATGCAGAGTCCCAGAGAATAGCAAAGAGAGACAAGAAAGCCTTCCTCAGGGATCAATGCAAATAACTAGAGGAAAAATTAGAATGGGAAAGACTACACAGAAGAACTGTACAAAAAGATGTTCATACCCCTGTAATCATGATGGTGTGATCACTCACCAAGAGACAGACATCCTGGAAGGTGAAATCAAGTAGCCCTTAGGATGCATCACTATGAACAAAGCTAGCGGATGTGATGGAATTCCAGTTGAGCTATTTCAAATCCTAAAAGATGATGCTATAAAAGTGATGCACTCAATATGTCAGAAAATTTGGAAAAAACAGCAGTGGCCACAGGACTGGAAAAGGTCAGTTTTCCTTCCAATCTCAAAGAAAGGAAATGCCAAAGAATGTTCCAACTACCACACAGTTGCATTCATTTCACATGCTACTAAAGTAAAGCTCAAAATTCTCCAAGCCGGGCTTCAGCAGTACATGAACCATGAATTTCCAGATGTTCAAACTCATTACAAAAAAACAGAGGAACCAGAGATCAAATTGCCAACATCCGCTGGATCATTGAAAAAGCAAGAGAGTTCCAGAAAGATAACTATTTCTGTTTTATTGACTATGCTGAAGCATTTGACTGTGTGGATCACAATAAACTGTGGAAATTTCTGAAAGAGATGGAAATACCAAACCACCTGACCTGCCTCTTGAGAAATGAGAGGGTAACAGGCAGGAAGGCCAGGGGTCTCCAAACGGAGGAAATAGCCTGCAAGTGTCAGACATTTTATCTCTCTTAAGCAGCAGGAGGAAACAAACTATCTATATTTTTTCCTTCTCCATACAAATTTAAAAGGAGGTTTCTCTTAAAATTCTGTGTTGCCATAATGACACCTGGTTTCACCTGAAGTTAACCATTGCCTTTTCTTATGGAAATGTTTATCTTAAGCTATGTAAATAACACTATTTGTATGGTGCTCTGCCCTTCTTCAAGATTCAAGCTAATCCTTTTAGGGCCCAAGATAAACCATTTGGAGCCAAGATTATCCCAAAATACATCCTATGGGTGAGGGGCCTGGTGCCATTCTAAGTTTTGAGACATTCCTTTCTTTCATTAACAGACTGCTGATGACTATATAACATTCAGCTAAAGACTAGCAGGGGGGTACTCTTTCTGCCCCCTTCTGATGCCTATGTCAGAAGCTTTCTCTATCTCCTTTATACTTTAATAAAACTTTGTTACACATACGCCAGCCCACCAGGCTCCCCCGTCCCTGGGATTCTCCAGGCAAGAACACTGGAGTGGGTTGCCATTTCCTTCTCCAGATATGCACATAACACCACCCTTATCACAGAAAGTGAGCAGAACTAAAGAGCCTCTTGATGAAAGTGAAAAAGAAGAATGAAAATGTTGGCTTAGAGCTCAACACTCAGAAAACGCAGATCATGGCATCTGGTCCCATCACTTCATGGCAAATAGATGGGGAAATGGTGGATCAGTGGCTGACTTCATTTTGAGGGGTTCCAAAATCACTGCAGATGGTGACTGCAGACATGAAATTAAAAGATGCTTGCTCCTTGAAAGAAAGTTATGACCAACCTAGACAGCATATTAAAATGCAGAGAGATTACTCTGCCAACAAAGTTCCGTCTAGTCAAAGCTATGGTTTTTTCAGTAGTCATGTATGGATATGAGAGTTGGACTATAAAGAAAGCTGAGTGCAGAAGAATTGATGCTTTTGAACTATGGTGTTGGAGAAGACTCTTGATAGTCCCTTGGACTGCAAGGAGATCCAACCAGTCCATCCTAAAGGAGATGAGTCCTGGGTGTTCATTGGAAGGACTGATGCTGAAGCTGAAACTCCAATAATTTGGNGAGAGTTGGACTATAAAGAAAGCTGAGTGCAGAAGAATTGATGCTTTTGAACTATGGTGTTGGAGAAGACTCTTGATAGTCCCTTGGACTGCAAGGAGATCCAACCAGTCCATCCTAAAGGAGATGAGTCCTGGGTGTTCATTGGAAGGACTGATGCTGAAGCTGAAACTCCAATAATTTGGCCACCTGATGCGGAGAGCCAACTCTTTGGAAAAGTCCCTGATGCTGGGAAAGATTGAGGGAAGGAGAAGGGGACAACAGTGGATGAGATGGTTGGATGGCATCACTGACTCAATGGACACGTGTTTGGGTAAACTTCGGGAGTGGGTGATGAACAGGGAGGCCTGATGTTCTGCGGTTCATGGAGTCACAAAGAGTTTCACGTGACTGAGTGACTGAACTGAACTGAACTGAATAGTTTCTTGGATGTTCCCCCTTTGTTTCTAAATTTACTATTTCCCTGATAAGTAGCTGCTTGAATCTGACCTTTGGAATTCAGGGAAAGTCTCAGTTCAGATCAGTTGCTCAATCGTGCCTGACTCTTTATTTTTAAAGCCTGACACTGTTTCCACTGTTTCCCCATCTATTTGCCATGAAGTGACGGGACCAGATGCCAGGATCTTAGTTTTCTGAATGTTGAACTTTAAGCCAAATTTTTCACTCTCCTCTTTCACTTTCATCAAGAGGCTTTTTAGCTCCTCTTCACTTTCTGCCATAAGGGTGGTGTCATCTGCATATCTGAGGTTATGGATATTTCTCCTGGCAATCTTGATTCCAGCTTGTGCTTCCTCCAGCCCAGCATTTCTTGTGATGTACTCTGCATATAAGTTAAATAAGCAGGGTGATAATATACAGCCTTGACATACTCCTTTTCCTATTTGGAACCNCTGTCTCTTATACACATCTAGCCTTGACGTACTCCTTTTCCTATTTGGAACCAGTCTGTTGTTCCATGTCCAGTTCTAACTGTTGCTTCCTGACCTGCATACAGATTTCTCAAGAGGCAGGTTAGGTGGTCTGGTATTCCCATCTCTTTCAGAATTTTCCACAGTTTATTGTGATCCACACAGTCAAAGGCTTTGGCATAGTCAATAAAGCAGAAGTAGATGTTTTTCTGGAACTCTCTTGCTTTTTCCATGATCCAGCGACTGCTAACTTGTGTGAGCGCTCGATCTGCACCAGATATGACCTCGGGTCCTTACAAGGCAGGGTTTTTTTTTGTGTGTGTGTACGTGGTAAATCACTTCAATCGTATCCGACTCTTTGTGACCCGCTGTGAGCCTGCCAGGCTCCTCTGTCCATGGGATTCTCCAGGCAAGAATACTGGAGTGGGTTGCCATGCCCTCTTCTGGGAGATCTGCCTGACCCAGGCATCAAACCTATGTCTTCTGTGGCTCCTGCATTGCAGGCAGATTCTTTTCACCTGAGCCACCAGGGAAGCCCCAGGGATTTACAATCATCCTGATCCCTATTTGCACAGAAGCAGCTTTGGAGCCTGACAGAAGGTGAATGCATTGTCTGAGGGAGCAACTGGTGGGGGGTCTGGGTTTGAACTTGGCTCTGAAGGGGTGAGTTGAAGGCCTCAACCACTATGCTAAACCACCTTCTGTCCGGAAAGTCTGGGACATCTCATTCTCCGTGGAGAGTCTCCAGTAAACGCTGGAAAGAAAGCGACAGTACCAGACGAGAGCTTTGGAGGTAAAGAAGCCACTCTTCTACCATGGGCGTCCTTAAGATGGGGAAGAAAGGGAGCCATGGTTTTAGAATAAAAGTTTCTATTTAGGAGGCTGGGGCATTCCAGATAAGCGGCCCTTTTTTCTTTCCCACAGGCTAGATGCCTTACTTCAGGCACTTTTCAGTGATTGCACTTTGTCTGCGGAATGCAGCAATGTGAGTTGGGGGCTTTGTATATTGAGGGTCTTACTGGGGATTATCGCAAGGCGAGAATAATGGTGATATTGTTTGCAGAGCCGAGGTGGAAAATCAGACCAGGGTGGAGGATTTATTTTTCTACCATGAAGCTGATGGGGGGTGGGGCGGGGAGGCGCTCTTCAAAAGTTCACTGACTGTGGCGCTGAAGTCTGTCCATTTGGAAGCACTCCTGGATGGCATGGGCAGATTCCCGGCTAATACTGTGCACGCCCTTCTATCGCCAGGCATCCAATTCCCAGCGAATTTTGCAATATAGTGACAGTAATGGAAAGCAAAATGATCTCTAAATAATGGTTTAAGATGGCTACTTGATAAAGGGCACTGCAATAATTATGATCAATGGAGCATGGATTCAATATATATTGCCCATTTAGATGCACCAGATTAGCTTAACAGCTTTCTTTAATGTTCTGAGTATTGTGTGTGTGTGTGTGTGTGTAAAAGAAGGGAGACGAGAAGCAGAGGGAGGGAAAGAAGAGGCAGCCTGCAAGCTGCTGGGAGCATTACTGGGCTCCATCGTGATCAATGTGGTCGAGGTGACTCAGTGCTGAGAGAGGAAATTGAGATTCTGGGGCTTTGTGATCCATTACCAAGAGACTGGGCTTACGTCTGGGTCCTGTGTTTCAGACAAGGGCTTTGTGGAGGGAGGAGGGAGACACCTGATATGAGTTTAGTCATTTTGCAGCGGGCACTTTCTGGATGACGGTTTGGTGTAATCATGCAAATGAGGCAGGCAGGCAGCTGGCCAAAGGAATCCCTTAGCATCCCCAAACGCAAGCGCCATAAGCTAAGTGAGCTGGACAGGACTCATTTTTTGGAAAGCCGGGTTAGCCATGGAAATGTGTTTTACCAGGAGGGGGGAAATGATTTACTTGACGTTGGTCCTAATCCTCCCCTCCCCAGTCACCCCTCCTGCCCCCCCACCTTCCGGAAGGAAATTTTCCATGACAGCCTGTCTAGAAATCTGGGTCTGTTCCTTACCTTTTATGTTGCTGGGTTGATCCCAGGTAACACACAGGGTCTGTGATCAGCGTGTAATGATGAGGGCAGTGTGCCATATGGACTGAAATTCCTTGGATAATGAGGATGAAATGATTGCAGTCTTAGTCCTGACTTGCTTTGATTTGTCAGTTAAAATAAAGCCCCCGTCTCCACCCTTTCATGAAAGGACATTGGGAGGAAGTGTCGCTGTTCACAGGAGGAGAAACCAGTCCCCTAAATCCGATAATCTGTGCTGATGTCCCTGCTGATTGTGAGTGGGTGAGGGGCTAATTGTCTCCGTGGTTTTCAGGCCTGGAAAGACAGCTGGCATTTAGATGGCAATAGTAGCAGCTCATGTTTACTGAGGGCCTTCCCAGGTGGCACCGTGGTAAAGAATCTGACTGCCAATGCAGGAGATGCAAGAGACACAGTTTTGATCCGTGGGTCGGGAAGATCCTCCAGAGGAGGAAATGGCAACCCATGTCCAGTATTCTTGCCTGGAAGATTCTATGGACAGAGGAGCCTGGTGGACTGCAGTCCACGGGGCCACAAAGAGTCAGACATGACTGAGGGTGTGCATGTATGTGCTTGCACACACACACACACACACACACACAACATTTACTGAGCGTTTATTCTGTGCTGGGTATGAAGAACTGACTCATTTGAAAAGACCCTGACACTGGGAAAGATTGAAGGCGGGAGGAGAAGGGGACGACAGAGGATGAGATGGTTGGATGGCATCACTGAGTCAATGGATATGAGTTTGAGTAAACTCTGGGAGTTGGTGATGGACAGGGAGCCCTGGCATGCTGCAGTCCATGGGGTTGCAAAGAGTCGGACACGACTGAGTGACTGAACCGGTCGGACACGACTGAGTGACTAAACTGAACTGAACTGGGTGCTTTGCTGCAGTGCTTCTGAAACTTTGCAAACTTGCATCACCCAGGGAGCTTATTAAAATGCAGACTTTTACATAAACATTTTAATATAATTATAAAATATAGTAAAAGTAATTCTTTATATCAAATTATCTATACATATACTTTTTTTACTTTGAAAATTGATTATAATTCCAATGAAAAAGATAGGTTATTGAAGAACGTAAATTGATACAGTGTAGATTCTGATCCAGTAGGTCTGAGGTGGAGCCTGAAGGTCCACATTTCTAGTAGGATCTGAGATGTGCCTGGGATACTGGTTGACATGCCACACTTTTGAATAACCTCATTGGTTTCTTCCGTGAGCCCTGTGAAGTGGGTGCTGAGGAATCCCGCTTGCAGTGGAAGAAACAAATTGACATTTCAGAGGGCAAGGGTCCTGCAGAATATGGCACAGCTCTTCCAGGACAAGTCTGAGATTCAAAACTATGCATTCCGTCCTTCCTACCTTCCCTCCCCTCTGCAGCAGCCTCTGGAGATACAGTTGGTGTGGCAGGATGGGAAGATGGGAGCCGCCCGGATTCCTGAGTGGGTAGAGGAGAGTCATCTGGCAGAGCCATCCGAGTCAGGGGACATGAGGAAGAAACACACTTGGTAGTGTCAAGCCACTGAGATGCCAAGGCTCCGCTGCAGCAGCCAGCGCTGGCTCATTATCCTGACAAGCACCATCAGGCTCTCAATCACTCACCGTGCCTTTCACAATTCCCCTTTTCCCCGGGTCACCAAGAATTCCAGATCTGTCCAGAGCATCACGCTGTGAACCAACCACCAATTCCGATCATGAAGAAAATGGATGGAAGGGAGGCCCTGCACAAAGTCCTGGGGGTGGGGGAAGCTGACGGCTGAGTTACTTTTGAGCTTTCAGAGTACTTAATGCCAGGGCTGGGCTGCAGGGCGTCACTCAGAGCTCATCAACACCTCGGACCAATTTTCAAATGCTCTAGACTTGATTAAACCCTGGGCACAGTTTGCCAAGTGCTTCCTCCCCCACCTTAATTGTTTAGATTGAGTAGAATTTGAGTAAAATTTAATCCAGATGTTTCTGATTCGCTTAAGTTTAAATCACCAGAAAATGCTCTTAGGTTGCTATTTGATGTTGAAGAGGTTTTTCAAGCTTTTTCCCCCTACTTAATAGGAGAGGTCACATTTGGGTAGGGGTAAAGCTGTCCCACGCACCCCAAGGTTTTATCTGATTTGATTTGAAAACCCATTCTTGTGAAATCTGAGTCAGAACTCAATTTTACTTTGACCTCCCCTTTAAATCCCTACCATGAGCATCTGTGTGAGAGAGAGAGAGAGAGTTGGAGTAATTTGCATGCAGCCGATATCAGGGATTCTTATTTGAAAAAAAAATGTTACCTCTGGCCCTGGCTTCTCCAGCCTCATGACCTGATTGGAGCTGGCAAGTGGCCACTCCCTTCCTGAGCTATAGGAGAAGCCACTGGCCAGGTAAGCACACCCATTTCATAGTACTTCACTACCTAGGCACTTGCTAGGCTGAAGTCAGTTGGTCTAGCACCAAGTGTCTGAGAGTTGATAGATGATGATGACCTATGCGAGGTCATCGACCATAGTCCAGGGCAGGGGTTCTCAAAACATGGTCCCTGAGCAGCAGCAGCATCACCTGGGAACCTGTTCGTTTTTGTTTTAGTCACTCAGTTGTGTCTGACTGTTTGTGGCCCTGTGGGGAACCTGACAGGTTCCTCTGTCCATGGAATTTCCCAGGCAAGAATACTGGAGTGGGTAGCCATTTCCTACTCCAGGGGGTCTTCCCCACCCAGGGATTGAACCCAGGTCTCCCGTATTGCAGGCAGATTCTTTACCGAACTTGTTAGAAATGTGCATTTATGAGCCGAGTCCTAGACGTACCAAATTAGAAACTCCTGAGCGGGGGTCCAGCAGTTGTGTTTGAAGATGCCTTCCGGGGGTTCTGATGCACCCTGAAATGTGAGAGTCTCTAGTCTCGGCCCTCGGTAACACTCATTATCTTACTCTTAGAACTTTGTAGGGATTAATGAGAGAACACGGTCACATGACTCAAGACCCTCAGACCCAGGCTCTATTTACCCAAGGCTCTAAGAGTGATCTTTGTGATTGAATTGGAAGGCCAAAGAAATCAGAAAACCACTTAACTTTTTCCTGCTCCGAATTAGTGTTTGGTTTTTTTTTTAGTGTCTTCATTGACTGTTGTTTTGGGGGCAGTGCAGACACAGCCAAAGGGCCTGTTTCAACAGCAGCACCCCCCAAGTAGGAATTCTTCTGCATACCACCGTCAGTTTCTGGAGCTTGAAAAATGCAATTGCCTGAACCTAGAGACTTTTAGGATGTGCGCTCTGAGGGCTCTCTGGAGTTGGCAGATTGATATGATAGGATCTTCCTCAGGCTTACATTTGTCACATGTAGCCCAGTTTCTGCTATATTCTGCTTCTGTCCTGGCTGGTCTTGGGGATTCCCACCAGAGGTCAAGCTCTTAACCACTGTGCTTAACCAAAAGGTGCCTTGATGAAAGGTTGACTAGAACAAGTAGACACAGCCCTCTAAGGAGCATTTCCCAGCAAGAGTGGGAGTGAAGGGCATCCTGGGGAGGGTGGAGGAGTGGTCCTTCGGGACTGCCTGGAGAAGGTGATCCCTGGGTCTTAGAGGAAAGATGCTCTGGGAAGGTGGGGGAGGTGCGGAGAGAGGCCTGGAATCAGAAGGGCAACTGCAAAAGTTTCAGAACGTCTGGGGCACGGGGGACCCAAGGGATCAGTGAAGCTGGAGACGGTGGGGCCAGTTTATGAATCGTCTCCCGTGATATAGTAAGTTCCTCCTGTTTCTTGGAATCCTGTTTAAACCTATCTTTTTGTAAAAATTTAGATATATATATATATTTATTTTTGGTTGTGCAGAGTCTTTGTTGCTCTCTGGTTGCAGTGTGCTCACTTCTCACTGTGGTGGCTTCTCCTGTTGTGGAGCACGAGGCTCGTGGGCATCAGTAATTGTGGCGCACGAGCTCAGTCGCCCCGAGATAGGTGGGATCTTCTCAGACCAGGTGCCAAACTGGTGTCCCTTGCTTTGCAAAGCAGATTCTTAACCTGGAAGGGAAGCCCTTTTTTAGATTTTTTGATGTAAAACACTTTTATTGAATTTGTTACAGCATTGCTTCTGTTCTATGTTTTGGTTTTTTGGCCACAAGGCATGTGGAATCTTAGCTCCCCGACCAGGGATTGAACCCACGCCCCCTGCATTGGAAGGTGAAGTCTTAACCACTGGACCACCGGGAAAGTCCCTGTTTAAATGTCTTACAAAGAGCATCCGTGGTGTCTGCATCACCGGTCCTTCATCTCTCTTGGGCTCTCCCAGCACTCTTGGTACATGGAAAAGCAATGAGATGTGGTGGAAAGGAACAAGGTTCAGAGTCAGAGACTCGAAGCAAAGAAGTGCCCTGGACACATCATCCACTGTGGTGTCGGGGTGCTGCCGCTGCTGTAATCCTATTAGTCACCCACAGGTGTGAGGCCCAAATCTTCTGCTTAGCATCTGATACACTTGTGCTTATTTCAACTCTTTCCTGCTGGCATCACCATTCGCCGGCAGACTGACTGTTCCTCTCTACTTCTGCGTTCATTTCCACCCTTCCCCCTGTTCATCTGACCCCTCCTGCCCATCCTGGAACATGTCACGTCCATGAATCTTCTTATCATTCAACTGATAAGTCGTGTCCGACTCTTTACGACCCCATGGACGGCAGCACGCCAGGCACCTTTGTCCTTCATTATCTCCCAGAGTTTGCTCAAACTCATGTCTATTGAGTTGGTGATGCCAGCCAACCATCTCATCCTCTGTTGTCCCCTTCTCCTCCTGCCTTCAATCTTTCCCAGCATCAGGGTCTTTCCCAATGAGTCAGCTCTTCGCATCAGGTGGCCAAAGTATAGGAGCTTCAGCTTCAGCATCAGTCCTTCCAATGTGTATTCAGGATTGATTTCCTTAAGGATGGACTGGTTTTATTTCCTTGCAGTCCATGGGACTCTCAAGAGTCTTCTCCAGCACCACAGTTAGAAAGCATCAATTCTTTAGTGCTCATCTTTCTTTATAGTCCAACTCTCACATCTGTACATGACTACTGGAAAAAACATGAAAAGAAAGTGAAGTCGCTCAGTCATGTCCAACTCTTTGCAACCCCCATGGACTGTACCTACCAGGTGCCTCAGTCTGTGGAAATTTTCCAGACAAGAGTACTGGAGTGGGTTGCCATTTCCTTCTCCAGGGGATCTTCCCGACCCAGGGATCGAACCTGGGTCTCCTGCATTGCAGGCAGACGCTTTATTGTCTGAGCCACCAGAGAAGCCCACCAGGGTAAAACCATAGCTTTTTTTATATGGATCTTTATTGGCAAAGTGATGTCTCTGCTTTTTAAAACACTGTCTAGGTTTATTATAGCTTTTCTTCTAAGAAATAATTGTCTTTTAACTTTGTGGCTGCAGTCAACATCCACAGTGATTTTGGAGCATAAGAAAATAAAATCTGCCACTGTTTCTACTTCTTCCACTTCTATTTGCCAAGAAGTGATGGGACTGAGTGCCATGATCTTAGTTTTTTGGATGTTGAGTTTTAAGCCAGCTTTTTCACTCTCTTCTTTCATCCTCATCAAGAGGCTCTTTAGTTCCTCTTTATTTTCTGTCATTAGAGTGCTGTCATCTGCATATCTGAGGTCATTGATATTTCTCCCAGCAATCTTGATTCCAGTTTGTGAGTCCAGCCGGTGAGTCCAGCCCAGCATTTTGCATGATGTGCTCTGCACGCAAGTTAAATGAGGGTGACAATATATAGCCTTGACATACTCCTTTCCCAATTTGGAACCAGTCTGTTGTTCCACGTGTGGTTCTAACAATTGCTTCTTGACCTGAATACAAGTTTCTCAGGAGGCAGGTAAGGCGGTCTGGTATTCCCATCTCTTTAAGAATTTTCAACAGTTTGTTGTGATCCACACAGTCAAAGGGTTTAGCATAGTCAATGAAGCAAGAGTAGATGTTTTTCTGGACTCTCTTCCTTCCTTCTTCTATGATTCAAGAGATGTTGGCAGTGTAATCTCTGATTCCTCTGCCTTTTTTAAATCCAGCTTGTACATTTTGAAGTTCTTAAACCACCTCAGTCCATGGCAGTAAGCCATCTCATGATCTTTCAGAGCTTCCTATCTGTCCCTTAATCATCTGGGATTTCAAGTCTTATGTATATTTGGATCTTATTGGCTTATATATTTTTCTGCTGCTTGAGAGAAGTGTCCTTCCCATAGACTCTAAGGAAGGTGTATGCCCTGCATAAATACTCAAATCCATGCATGGTAGCCTGAGAAGTGGAGTGTCCTGCTGCAGCTTTGGCAAGGGTTATACAGAGGGTTCAGTTTTATTTTTCTCAGGGACAATAAATTACCAATCATTGGGGAGCAGTAACCATATGAACCATAAACCATTAGGACTTAAATTTTGTTGCTGTTGTTGGTATAGTAGAGAGGGGTTTGTGTATTTCCAGAATGTAAATCTGATCACGATTCCTCTGATTACAACTTCGATATTTCCACATTCCTCCAGGATGAAATTCAAACGCCTTCTTATGGCTTCAAGTCCTGCACACAGTCTGGGCTCGTCAACCCTCTAACTTCCCCTCCAGCCCTGGCCCTCGTGGTCCATGCTCCTACCATCCGTAGGGGCTCCTGGGGACCCAGGAGGGGCATTTTCTCTCACCGCTGCTCCTGCGAGCAAGATCTTTTCAGCTTTCAGCTTCTGCCCTCTCCTTGGTGGCTTGGTTACTCTTACTCCGTAACTCAGATGCTTACGCCTCACTTCCGGCAGGAAGTGGTTCCCCGATCCTCTTCGTCTGAGTTCAGTCCCTCTGATGGGATCTTACATAGTCCTCCCTTCTCATTGCACCCATCCCCTTTTTATTCACCTTGTCTGTAACCTCCCTAGACGATGCATTCCTGAGGGCAGGGACTGATTCCGGCTCGTGGTGGATGGGTTGGAGTCTCTCAATGTTGGGTTCTACCAGGCAGCAATGGATGAATGGATACTTAGCTGAAAGTGTGGGAGCGAGGGTTGCTGGGCAGAACAGGGTTCATTATGCAGCACTCGTTAAGTCAGATCCCTGCTGGAGATGGTCAGCGGCTTTGGGGCCAGAGCCGGGAGTGCCACATTTGTACCCGTCATAAAAGCATCGTTTACTAAGGTTCCCAGCAAATCCTCTTAAAATACTCCATTTCTCCGCCTTGATTGACATATGTTGCTTTTCTTGAAGACGTGTCATGACAATTTCACATTTCAAGTGCTGCAAGAATGTGCCTAGGTTGAAACTTTCTGCTCTTTGCCAGGATGTCAAGTTTTATTCCTGGGTTTTTTTCCCCAGCCGGCTTTTCTGTACCTGATAATGGAGGGTTAGCTGCGCGTGGTGAGCATCACCATTATAATACAGGTGATCGTTACCTGAAGCCCACAGAATGACTCCTGGCTGAACAGAAGAAGGGATTTGGAGGGGGTGATAACGCATGGCATGCTAAAGAACTGCATTGTTCCCCATACTTAGGAGTGGAAGAATTACAGTAAAGAAGCAGAACCACACCATTCTTTCTTTCAAAGTGCCTCTAAACAGTCCTAATATTAGCTGTGGTCTCTGAACTTTTAATGACACTGAGAAAAGGCTTTCTGCAAATGTTTGCAAAGCACATGGATACAAAAATTCCCAAAGAATTTGCTGCAAAATTAACCTGCCAGCCGAACATTTGCCAAAGATACTAATTAGTCACATTGACAACAATACTCTCTGGCCAAGAAATGGGCTGAGGATTTTTGAGATGATAGAAGTGGTGATATACAAATATTTTGGGTGAGACGTAATCAGTTAATTGGTTTATTAAATTATAAAACCACTGTTTGTCCGAAAGAGCAATAAAACTAACTAAATGAATAGTCACCTCTTTGAAGACTTCTTACGTTAATTATGTTTATGCATCAGTCGCAGCCGCCGTGTTAGACAAAGGGCTCTTTATCTGTACATGCCATAGCTACAATGTATTGTGGTTCAGATGATGGCCTCGACTTTATGTCTACATAATTACAGAAATCTTATCCCTTTTGTGTTTGCACATCATTTTCGGTTTTTTGGAATAGTTAAACTCCATTTTACTTTTTAATAACATTTTAGAAATCATTGTGATTCAGGTAAACAGAATTTGATTGCTTTGATGGATTGAAAATGGTTAGCTCAGCCTGAGTTTATTTGATTTGTTTCTTTAGGGATTACAAAGAATAGGATTTTATCTCCAGACTGACAAAAGAGACAAACTCTGCATTTTTGCCTGTGGAGTGGCAGAGATGCGAGCCACACAGCTCCTCCACCAGGGAGAAGCATTAGGCCAGAGCTGGGATTTTATCTACCATCTGAGTTTTCATTCCCTCAGATGGTGGTGGTGGTAGTAGGGCAGGAAGGAAGGGGAGGCATGCCTTATTCTTATTTACTTAGAATTCTTAAGTGAGAGGAAACCTGGGGGTGGCTTGGCACTAAATACAGCAAATCCCGTGGAGGTAACCTGGTGAATCGACCCTGTCCTTCTCAGCCATAGTCATCTTAGGCACAAGCCTCTCTGCTTATTGAATGCGTTTTCAAAGGCAATGTGCCGATTACTTGCCGGGTTCACCTTGAGACCCCCCTCCAGGGATTTCCCGCAAGATATTCTGATCAAAGAGCCTGGCAGATGGTGTGGTGTTTCTGACACTGCTCTTCATTTTATCTGGTGTGACCTGACATTTGTACAGCAGGAAGAGACCAGGAAAACATCAGGGACAATGCAGAGGAAAGTGACAATGTGTTGCAAGATTACCCGTTCTTGACACAGTCCTCTTGTTCAGGAGGGTTCATTAAGACCCTTAATTCCTGGTTCTTCAGAAGATCATGCACCTTCTTAGTCTGCCCAAACTTCTTTAAGCTCTGACTTCTTGGGGGGCACAGGGTTGTGGAACCATGCAGCTAGCCAACTTTGAGTTGTTGGGTTTCAATTGTTGTTTAGTCGCTAAGTTGTGTCTTAACTCTTGTGACCTCATGGACTGTAGCCCTCCAGGCTCCTCTGGCCCCGGGATTTCCCAGGCAGGAATACTGGAGTGGGTTGCCATTTCCTCCTCCAGAGGATCTTCCTGACCCAGAGATCGAACCCGTGTCTCTTGTGTCTCTTGCTTTGGCAGGTGGATTCTTTACCACTGAGCTGCCAGGGTAAACCCCACCGTGTGTAGTAACGAAGTGCGGGGAGAAAAAGGAGTAGTGATTTATAGAAAACCTGGATTCAGACTCCAATCCTGTCTCATCACCTGTGGACCTTAGACAGATTTCCAAAGCTCATTCACCTTGGTCTTCCCGGTGGCAGGGGGGTTGCGGTGGGGGGCGGCAGCAGTCAGTGGAAGGAGTGCATTAATCCACACGAGCCCCTGGCACAGGGCTTGGTATGGAGCAGATGTCCAGAGAAAGCTTGTTAATGTTCCTCATTGTCTATGGAAAACGTGGCTATCACCATGAGGCACTTGCTTTGTGGTTGAGAAGGCCTTACACAGATGAAGACCAAATATTTTAAGCACACTGGCACCTTTTTGCCCTAAGAGTCCCTAATGAGGGATAGCGTTTTAAAACAACACGTATAGAGTTACAGGAAACCTTGTTACATCGTGATGGGGTCTTTTGATTGTGACTGAAACAGGCCAATTTCATACAGATTCTATGCTATGTACAATCACAAACGTTCGGCAAATAACCACATGCAAATACGTACCAGGTCAAATCTCATTACAAACTCATGTACACCCGTGGCGGATTCATGTTGATGTATGGCAAAACCAATACAGTATTGTAAAGTAAAATAAAGTAAAATTAAAAAAAAAAATCTCATTACAACAAATCTAACTGTTAAAAAGTAAAGAGCAACCACTGAACAAAGTGTCTTTAATGGCACTAAAGTGTTCCTAGTCTTATTTGCTGGTTAATTGATTTAAGAAAGGAACTGATGCAATAAAAATAATAGCGTGGGTAATGCTTTGAAATTTTATACAATGCCATTTGGTTTTAATAAAAACTTAATCCTGGAAATATGCAGAGTAAACTCATAATCAGAATTAGGAGATGTTAATCAGAGAAGGCTCTCAGGTGGAGGTGTCATTTTTCGTTTGTTTGCTTTTTGTTTTTGTTTGTTTTTGGAAAGGCGAGGAAAGATGAGATGGAGAAAGTTCTCTCTACAAAAGGCAGGGATAATCAAAATCATGGTGAAAAGAGAGGTCAGCAGTCTGACAGAGGAGGAGAAAGGCTGGCTGAGGGTTAAAAAAATGACTCCCAGGCCAGAGACTCTAAGAGATGGGGTGAGTTTGGGGGCTGAAAATGAGAATGGTATTGGAGGAAAGTCAGGATTTACTGAACACTCGAGAAACTGGCCACTCAACTGATTTTCCACTGCCTTGAAAGCTTTTAATATACCACAGGTCCCCAACTCTCCCAGATAAAATGATTTCTTTTAGCATCACTTGCAAGGAGTTGAAACTGTCTTGCAGGTATTGGCACATGGAATCATTCTCTTTCTCTCACTGTTTGCTCCACGATGTGTCTGCCTTGGGGTTGAGGCTATACATGTGGGTAAGTCCATGTTGGCACGGATGCAGTCTTCCTTCTCTAATCTCCTTCTCTCCACTGGGAGGTCTTTGGGAATATCACCAAGTAGCAGGACCCTGGGGGCAGGCAGGACTGGGCAGGGGAATTGAGGAAATGCGGTGAGGCTTGGGGTGGGGATGGACCACATCAAGGAGCACTGGAATTGACAGCAGAGCTTTCCAGTCTCCATGGCCACAAAGGGCATTCCTGGATGTGCTTCCAGGTGATAACATGACCATCCTCAGTTCTGAGGACCTGCACTGTAAGACTGAGAATCGTGCCAGAAACCAGAGAGCCCGCAGACAAGGATCAGATGGCTTGGAACCCCAGGCAGGCCGACCGGTGAGGTCAAGGCCAGCAGGGGTCTGCACTGAAGGTGACTGGTGTCATAGACGTGAAGATGTACCACCTAGTGCCACCTGGAAGAAGGATTTGCTGCCCAGCCACAGGGAGCAGGCTCAGAAGACAGCTTCCACCCATGAGCGTGTTCGGGGTCACCCGAGACAATGCCTTGCCTGGGGTCCCACCTTTCCTTGGGAAGCTCACATCCAATGACTGGATCATCCAGGCAGGGATATAATGGCCTGGCCGTTTTGCTATAATACGGGCAATTCTACAGGTCGATGTTCCTCCCAGAGCTTCTGCCATCTTGGTGGAGTTTTAGGACTGCATGACTTACTCTTCCTCCCTTCCTAATTTCTCCCCTTCCTTTCATAGCTATTGAGCCCAACAAACATCTTGCGACCCAAACTCCATCACACGTCAGCTTCCAGAAAACTCAACCCATGCCAGGAGGGGAGGACTGTGGCCCTGCCAAGAGGGAGAGCAAGAGAGCTTTGCAGATAACAGGTGCTCACATTTTGGTGGCAGAGAATTAAGGAGTCCACAGGCATTCACTGGACAGGAGAACAAGCGGAATTCTGGAGCTTCAGGAAGACAAGACAGGTGTGGGCAACTAGATGGGGCAATGAACCCAACACAACGCCACTAGGTGCCCCTAACCTGCTCCCTGGGGCAGGATGTCAGGTCTGGTGTGGGCAGCTGAAGCCAATAGGTGAGAGGGCAGGTGAGTAGTCTCCTCTGATGAAAAAAGAGGGACGCAGGAAGAGATGAAAGTGCAGAGCTAAGTTCCACTGATGTCTTAAGAAAGCCAAAGCATCTCCTGGCAGGTGCCACATATCTGTGTGCTTGCATGTATGACTGGAGTATAAGCCCATGAACAAGTCACGGGTGGAGAGCCCGCAGTCTGACCAGCGAGCAGTGGAGGTGGCACAGCCTGGGTTCTTGGAGATTGTGCATACTGGTTGCTATGGAAGAAGTGGGTTTGCTTTTGTAGTGCCAGGTCTTATCTATGGCTCTGAATACCTTTCAGCATTCAGGCCTCTGGTACGGAAAGCAATGGCTGACAGGCACGTTTCCAGCCGATTTGCGTGTATGTAAAATTGTTTAACTTGGTACTGGTTTCTTTGCTTGTCAAACATTCTCTCTAGAGTTGGCACGCAGTGTAAAATGCTGCATTCTATCTGCCAGTCTGCTCTTGCAATCCACTTCACCAACTGTCCCAGAAATGTTTCTCAGAAGCGATGGATGACCAATGGTACAGAAGGGTGCTTTTGTAACAGGACGGGTACCTTGCGCATCCACCCTCCACTGGGATAACCTTGTGTCTGAACCTTGCTGCAGGGGAAGATACACATTTAGGTTTTGAGGAAGAAAAATGACTTCTCTTGAAGGACAGAGTTCTGGAATTTATATATCGTAGCACCCAAGGCAATCACAGCTGATGATTAATTCCTAATGAAAGCTAAACTTAGAGCAATTTTCCTTGATGGTTCCATTTCTCATTTGCCTTGACTGTAATTTTAAAGGGATAGTGAGCATTTGGGAAGCCTGGAGAGGGTATTTCATGTAAAAAATTATAAGATTCAATTTATTCCCCAGATGAAACTTTCTGGTGATGCGAGGTAGAAAGGTCCTCTGATTTTCATTTCATAGGTAAATATGTTTGTGATTGATAGAGGGGGAATTGTTTACAGAGTGTGAGGTATGGTTCATTATGCTATTTGTATATAGCTTTCAGATTCTGAGAAATCTTTGAATTATGATCTCTGAGGAAGCTACAGACAAGCAAAATCAAGGACAATGGCACACGTTGCCATACGTCAATGTAGCAAATTGATTCTGCAAGAGTCTCAGCTCACAGCAGATAGTGTGACCTAAAGAGTTTTACTTGCTTTTCTTGCACTGGCCTGCATCTTAACTGGTAAGGATTCGATGATGGGAAACCTCAATCTCCATTTTAAACAAGGTCGTTTTCTGACTTCAGTCTAATTTCTTTGAATTTCTGGCCCGTCCTCCCTCAGATTTCAATCCTACGGGCAGGTGCCAGCCCGAGAACTTCATGAGGCACGTTTCTTAGTGCCCCTTGGGCCAGGTCAGAGATTGAGCATGGAACCAAGGCAGATGTCTTGTGTCTTTCCTTGATGGGTAATGGGATGCCTCACAGACTTATTCCAGGTGTCTTACTGAGGAGCAGAATCTCATTCTTTGGTTTGTCATCGAATGAGTGGTAAAACTGTTCCTGTAGCTCTGCTTATTTCCCTGATGGGATGCTCTGACTGCCCTAAGAATATATCATCGATCTTTCTTTCTTGATACCTGTCTTCCTAGCCAGCAAAGAGAATTTCTTCTTAGTCAGAAATGATGACTCCCCATTGTAGAGTCCTGATAATGGAAACAATAGCAGCCATTTATTGAGCATCTACTACGTGCAAAAAACTTTATAGGTCTGTCATTTTATTTTCCCAATAATGTCAAGGAGAGGGACATGACTATCCCCACTGACAGTGGAGAGAACTGGGGTCTACAGAGATTATGCGATTGTTGGAGGGCACAAAGCAATAGAGTCCCCAGGTTTGCCTGACCCTAAAATCCATGCTTGTAATCACCATTGCTGAGTTCTGTCAAAAGTATGATGGGACTTTTGGGGTACCGGGGGGTGGGGTGGGAGGTGGTTTACTGCACAATTTTGTCCCATCAGTCTCACTACTGCCAACTCCTGGTCCATATGTGCAAAAATTCATTAGACCCAGAAGAGCTTGGCTGAACAGAATATGTGTCCCTAGCCTGATTAGCTATTGCTTAGGGGTCGCTGAGGGTCGGACACGACTGAGCAACTTCACTTTCACTTTTCACTTTCATGCGTTGGAGAAGGAAATGGCAACCCACTCCAGTGTTCTTGCCTGGAGAATCCCAGGGACGGGGGAGCCTGGTGGGCTACCGTCTATGGGGTCGTACAGAGTCGGACACGACTGAAGTGACTTAGCAGCAGCAGATACTAAATATGTAAGCTACATACTTACCAGATATTCACCAATTATTAGACAATGTTAGTTAGATATTAATTGGGTATTTATAATTAATTAGTGAATATTAAATAGCAATTGTGCCCATTTCAACTTCCACCAGCAAGATAGAGAATACCTTCTCCACATCCTTGTCTACATCTGGATCTGGTATTGCCAGCTTAAAAAAAAATGTTCAATATGATGGTAGTGAAATTCCATCTCACAGAATTTTGATTTGCATTTTCGTCATTACTGATAGGTTGTGTTCCGTATTGGCCGTTTGGGTTTCTTCTTCTATGAATTGCCAGTTCACGTATTTTTCTTTTTTTCTATTAGATATTTATCTGTTAAGAATTGATTTACAGGAATTCTTCTTATAGCCTGGATACTAAGATTTCATTGATCATATTGTGTGTGCTGCAAATATTTTCTTCTAATCTTCTCTGTTAGCTTTAAGGGGATTTTTGCAAAAGTTTTATACAGTATAATTGCATGCGTTAATCTTTGTTTTCTAGGTACTTTTGCATATCACATAGTCTATGTTTTTTTCTAAAGTTTATTATTTTTTTGTTTATTTTCACACCAAGGCATATAGTACATCTGAAATGTATTACTTTTCTTTGGTTTGAGGTATTCTCTGAATTTATTTTGTAAAAAAGAATAACCAGTTTTCCCAGTAGCCTTTATTATGATTGCATCCTTTCTGCTCTGATTTATAATACTCTTCTCCCCTATATCAAGCTTCTATGTGTTTGTAGGTTTGCTTCTGAACTTGTCTAACCTTGTGTCGATATTGGTATATTAGCATATCTTGATAAAAAGCAAGTCATGCTTCTTTATTCTTCTTCAGATGGCATATTGTTATTCTTAGTCATATGGATTTTAGCCTAGGCATGCCAATAATCTACTAAAAAATAAACTTATTGTCTGACTAACTAAATACACTGATCTTTGGGGTATTCAAGGATTTGATTATACAGTGTGCTGGCTTTCATCCTCCAGGTGAATTCATTCATTAAAAAAAAAAAAAAAAATTCATTTGCAACTCACCTGAGCTAGCTTTAAACCTGAATGTTGAGACACATTTTTAAATCCCCAGTCTGTGTTTAATTAAATAAAAGTCAGGATTTCAGCCAATTTAATTAGAAAACTGAATCTGAGGTCTACAGGTCAGAAGATAGCAGCTTTGGGACACGGTAATTGTAGATAAGAATTACATAAAATCATCTGAAAAAGGAAGAAAGCCATTGCTGCTTACAATGTATCCTTTCGGTTGCATTTCATAAAGCTGGCCACCAGAGGGCAGAATGAGCATGAGAGTCCAGCTGATTACGTCTGGAAAAAGAAGATAAATGCGTCCTTCTTAGTTCCCACCAGGACTATGGCATTTTCAGTTTGTCCAGAGGTTAGGACGCTCATTGAGGGGGAGATCTTTCCCAACTGCTATTCAAGATGACATGTGCTGCTGTCTTATCTCAGTTGAAGCATTTTTTTCCCCAGCACGGTAAAAAAAAGTTCACTTCCTAATTGTTGAAATCAAACCTTTGACTTCTGCCACAAGGAAATGCTGTTTAACGAAATTTAAAAGGAAAAACCTCACTCCAACCACTTATCATAATCTCAAACACCCTAATGCAATGTCAAGTGACCCACCAAATGAAATGTTTCCAATGGGGCTATTTTCTAGCTGACCGCATTATTATGCTCCTACTGATAAAGGGTCTAGTTTATTTAAATTGAAAGGTGATGGGTGTATATTTCACAGTCTGGGCACTTTTTGGTGGTAACCAGTCCACATTTGCTTGTATAGCCAACACAAATAGCATGCTTTTCTAGAGTACTGATTTCTCATAAATAGAATAACACATGGTATAATTCTCTTTGCCAAAGGAAACAAGCCAAGAGACGAACATACTTTTTCCATCCAAGCTACACAGAAGGAAAAAGGCGCTGAGCCTTCAGTAGGGCGTACCTTCAGTTCAGCATGGCTTGCTGAATGCCTGTTAGGTGTTCGTCTTTATTTGAGATATCCTGAGAGCCCCCGTCTTGCCTTTAATTAAATGAATCTCATTTGGGAGTGATGTCTTCAAATTGGGGATAGTCATTCAAACATCTAGAAGATAGGATCATTTAATGAAGAAAAAATGATGTTTAACATGGATCTTGAATTTGACTAAATACATGGTAGCTAAGAGGATTCTGATGACTGTGATTGTTATTTGGTTCAAAACTTCTTATTGGTGCTCCAAGAAATTATTCCCTATTTGTGTTCAGGGCAAACCCGAGCTGGAACCTCAGCTCGATGTTCCCTCCTCTGGAATGCTTCCCCAGGGAGTAGCAGCTCCTCTTTCCCTAGGTTTCCCTGGCCCTTCCTTACCACTGGTCAAGCCAGCACTGGTTTCCATATTTATGTTCCTGTTAGAGCACAAAGCCGTGGAGAACGGAGACCACGGGCTGCTGGTCATCTTTGGGTCCCAAGCACCAGCACGGTTTGCATATACAACATAAACCAATCAATAGTTGCTGAATGAAAGGGAAGGTCACTCCTGTCTCCCCAGCCCTGGTGCAACATGTTCGGAAGGCACCGCCAAGCTTTCACTTGACCATCACGGTGAAACCCAGCGTGCTTCTCTGATACTGGAGCTTCAGCCACAGGGCTCAGCTCTGCACTGGTGTCCTGGTTGTGTATGTTCTCCAGAGTCCCACGCTATCTGAAAGCTGATTTGCACTAGCTTAAATCCAAAGCTTTTGACACTCCAAAAAGTTGAATCTTTCATTCAACATAATAAATAACTTTCCTGTGCCCAGGAGTTTAAGGTTTATGGCCTGGGAGGGTGAGGAAGGGTAATGAAAAGAACATAGCCCTTCTGGATCTGGTAATAAACACTCAGATATTCTCTGCATAAGTGAAAAAAAATGAACAAATGATTCACAGGGTTGGAGATATTGAATATACTAAGAATAATGCATGAAGTAAGTGTTTACTGTGGGCTTCCCGGGTGGCGCTAGTGGTAAAGAACCTGCTTGACAGTTCAGGAGACGTAAGAGACATGGGTTTGATCCTTGGGTTGGGAAGATTCCCCAGGAGGAGGACATGACGACCCATTCCAGTATACTTGCCTGGAGAATCTCATGGACAAAAGACCTGGCAGGCGATGGTCCATAGGGTCGAGAAGAGTTGGACACGACTGAAGCGACTGAGCAGGCTCACATCAAGTGTTTAATGTATGCTGGGATCTATGCAAGTGATTGCTTTAAAGTTTTATCTTGTTTAATCTTCAAAGGTCTTGAAGTGAGTGCGCTTAGCTCCATTTTATAGATAAGAAAACTGAAGCTCAGAGCGGGTAAATCTCTCACTGCCACACCGCTAGTGATTCCGAACCAAGATTTGAACCCAGGCGTTTTGACTCCAGAACCTGTGCTTTTAACCCCTGCATGTACAGCAGAATTCCTGGCATGTGGAACACATTAGATAAATAACAGATGAACTCCCCTCTCCCGATCTTGCTGCGCTGTCTCCGAAGGCTTTCAACAAAACTATTATGGAGTAATGAAGGTCTGAAGAATGTTATGTATATTTCTCTTCAACTCCTGGCCCTTCTGATCTTTCTCTAGTAAGGAAATGTCTGGAAGTCACTGTGTGTTCAGTGAAGACAGGACCCCAGGTCTCCAAGGCAGTGGGCCTCCTGAAGCTGAGTTGTTGTCGTTGTTGAGTTGCTAAGTCCTGCCTGACTCTTGGTGACTCCATGGACTGCAGCACACCAGGCTTCCCAGTCCTTCACCATCCCCTGGAATTTGCTCAAACTCAAGTCCATGGCGGAGAAGGCAATGGCACCCCACTCCAGTACTCTTGCCTGGAAACTCCCATGGACGGAGGAGCCTGGTAGGCTGCAGTCCATGGGGTCGCTGAGTCAGACACGACTGAGCGACTTCACTTTCACTTTTCACTTTCATGCATTGGAGAAGGAAATGGCACCCCACTCCAGTGTCCTTGCCTGGAGAATCCCAGGGATGGCGGAGCCCAGTGGGCTGCCATCTGTGGGGTCGCACAGAGTCAGACACGACTGAAGCGACTTAGCAGCAGCAGCAGCAGCAAGTCCATGGTGTTGATGATGCTGACAATCTCATCTTCTGTCACCCTCTTCTCCTGCCCTCAATCTTTCCCAGCATCAGGGTCTTTTCTAATGAAGCTGGGATAAGACCCCAAAGCCTGTGAATCTGTCAAGGAGAGAACCATGGTTCAGCCATCACAGTGACATTCCTCTTTTTTCCAATAGCATCAGAATCACCTTTAAGATACCCAGTTGGGAACAGCTTCAACTGGGGGAGAGAAGTGGGGAGTGTCACTGGGGATGGGACACAAGCCAGGATTTGCCCTCCTAAATCTGGCCCAAGCGATAGAAGGCATCTTTGGCCTGAAGAAGTGTAATACAAAGAAAATCCTAATTGCTACAGCTAAGTAATTAGAAGATCCAACCTATAAATCATAGTGCGGGCAACCCCTTTAATTACGTGCACGATTAAATAGGTGACTAACGTGTGTTCTTCCCTAGATGAGCATATTTAATATCCTGTAATGGCAACAAGTTTCCAGCCGATTTATCGTCATTTTATTTGGTCAGATGATTTTTCTGCATTTTAATGTGTTTTGTGGTTACATATTTGCTGTGAACAAACAATGCTTTTCCCAGGTAGCGTGCTGTAAAGGACTGGCTGCATGATTTGTTTACAATTCTTTTAGGCCTCTCAGAAATCAAACAACATTATGTACTTATTTTTAAGTAGCTGCACTAAAATCTTAAACAGCCTCCTTAGAGTCTTTCTTTCTCTGCTGGTTTGTACACACACAATAATACAATATTTGAAAAATGGTCAATTTCCTTGAGTCTTGCTTTTAACACGTGGAGGTGCAGTTTTGCTATGAAACAATTGTCCAATCAGAAGCATCTATTAACTCCAAAATGGTATCTTAATTGAAAGGAGCTAAAGTCAGTCCATCGGAGCGTGCGCATAGTATTACATTAGGCATGTCACTGAAATTTGAAAGAGTGATGATAATAATATGACAGGAAATTTTAAACATACCCTCTAAATCTTCCCTGGAGAAGGGAATCGCAACCCACTCCAGTATACTTGCCTGCAGAATTCTATGGACAGAGGAGCCTGGAGGACTATAGTCCATGGGGTCATAAAGAATTGGACACAACTGAGCGACTTTCACTTCACTTCACTTCTAAAAGCTTATGTTTAGGTTCATTGGAGTGGTGGTGGGAGGATTTCAGGCATTAGCATCAGGTAGATTTGGGTTCCAATCCCAACTCTGCCTCTCATTGGTCTGATGAAGTTATTTATGTTCATTGAAACTGAATTCCGGGAAAGAAAAGGTAATCCTACCTGCCTTACAGAGTTGCTGTGAGAAGTGAAGACACTGCATGTTAGACCCCAGCATGGCACCTGGGGTACAGTAGGTTCTCAGTACATGCTAGCTGCTACTGCAGTAGTAACCCGAATAAATCTGGGGCTTCCTGCTCACAGGATCCGAAAGAAACTCAAATCAGACTCCAAAAGCCTTGAGGATAATTTGTATATCCCTACACAACCCTTTCTTGCCCTCAGGCAGCTGAGGGAAGATTGTAGACACAGCACAGCCAAATTTCTTAAATTCTATCTTTATTCATCTTTCGTCCCAAAGTTCCTCAAATCATTGTTCTCTCCGTCCTCCCCATCACGCTCAAGCCCGTACCATTTTCTTGGCACACTTCTGCTCCCTTGGGGTCCCTCTCCCAGCTTCCTGGGTGCTTGCTTTCCTCCAGGTGACTGAGCTTTCCTGACGCAAGGAGATCCTTGTGTTTTTAGCTTCCTCTGATCTGGGCTCCCAGCCGTTGCCTCAGTCAGCAGAGCCAGGCCCAGAAGCCAAGCACTGAGGAAATTCTCCTCCTTAAGAGGGAAGAAGAGAGCTAAAAATCCTGATGCTCTCATGTTTTTCTCTGCCCGTGAAACACTGTCAAGTTGCCATGTTTGACGGACATCATTTACAACAGGTAGGTAGGATATTAGAGTTTATGTTTTTTGTGGAGTGGATGGAAGAGGATGATTTGGAAGTCAGAAAATTGTCTTCTGGAAGCGAAGGTGAAAGGTGAAAGTGAAAGTCACTCAGTCGTGTCCAACTCTTTGGTGACCCCGGGGACTATACAGTCCATGAAATCCTCCAGCCCAGAATCCTGGAGTGGGGAGCTGATCCCTTCTCCAGGGGATCGTCCCACCCCAGGGATCAAACCCAGGTTTCCTGCACTGCAGGCGGATTCTTTACCAGCTGAGAGGCCAGGGAAGGAGGGAAGGTAGGAGAAGTCGGCAAGCATGAGGATAGAAGGGCTGGGGCAGAGAGGGGCAGAAGAGAAGAGAGAGGGACAGTTACAGTCTGGGAGCCCACAGCTGTGCCCTCTGCAGCGTGGTGATCCACAACTAATGTGTATGGAGCAATCGTCAGTGTTCTCAGCCCCTGTGTGTGTACTGATGAATTCTCATGGCCCTCAGAGGTAGGAACCTTACTGACCCATACTGCAGATGAGTCAGTTGAGGCCCAGCAGGTCTAAGTGACTTGTCTGAGGTCACAAAGCCAGAGCTCAAAATACAGGCAGCCTGGCTCTTACCCCCATGATATCCAGTCCCATGGTTGCAGAGGGGGGTACTCAAGGAAATTTCCACACTGAAGATTAGTCTGCAGCAAACAAACGCTTTTAGAAGAGAAGAAATGAGGTCTTCAGCTGCACGATGGTGGCCCCAGTGCCTCAAACTCTGCGGGAGCATGGTAGATAAACATCTGGAAACAGGTGTCCACTGTGTAAGGGATAAACGCACTCCTCTTTCAGTAGGGGAGAGAGGCAGGGATCTCTCTGCAGCCAGGCAATTGAGAATTCTCCCACGGACAGACTCCAGACTCAGGGGGCCAATACTAGGGTTTCATGTCACAAAATAACCGGAGATCCAGAGAGACAAAACTATTAAAAGTTTGAAAGGCTGCCATGATGGTGGGAGTAAGGGATGAGCAGAAACTGCTCTTTTATTTTTTTCTTTAAAAATATGGCCTGGCAGTCCAGTGGTTATTACTCTACACTTTCACTGCCGAGGGCATGGGTTCAATCCCTGGGTGGGGAACCAAGATCCCACAAGCTGTGTGGTGCAGCAGAAAAAAAAAAAAAAATACTGGCCTGGAAGCATAAGGAGTATATCCTTTGAATAAGCCCTCCTCCCAAAAGTATAAAAGGATGAGGGGAGAGTGGAGGCGTCGGGGATGGTACCTGGCAAAGGAGCACCATCCCCCAAGCAGGGCAAGGCAGAGGAGAAGAGCGGAGATATGTGGAGGCAGTTACTGTTGTTTGGCTCTGTTGTAAGACGGTTCATTGAAGGGAAGGGAGACATTTCTAGGGTCCTGACTTATGGGCCCCATTTAAACAAATGCCTTTCTAACCCAGTAATACTAACCCTAAGTCAGCGGCAGCCTCAGGGAACCCCTCTGCCTCTGTGGACATGGAAATTGTCACTGTATTTCTTGATGGGACTGGAAATGAAAGCAGAGGAATCAACGCAGAAGGTCGATTTCAAAAAGATTTTCTAATGTGGTTTTTCATACTTGGTGCGAGGCTTTGGATTAGCATCCAAAAATGAAGGTTATTCCTTTCTACCCAGCTCTAATTCTGAATCCGTCGAGGGCTACCCGTCCTATTTAGTGCAAAGAATTTCACAGGAGGTAAACAGCATCTGGGCATCACTTACCTCCTTTGATGTTTAACACAATTTACAATGAAAGCTTTGGGAGACATTTAAAACCGTGCAAGGTCCTAAATCATTAAAGGAATGTGGTGCTAGACTTAAAAAATGATAATTGAATGCATTCAACAATAAAGCTGCCAAATTTTAGTGGCCTGTTTCCTAGAGGCTCTTTTGGAGAAACTGAGCTAGATTAAAAAAAATAATAATAAAACACACGGCAGAATTTCTCAAGTAAGAACTTAGTGTTATATAAATTAAATGTGGACGGATGCAGGTAAAAGTGAAAATAAATATAGATTAGCTAATGATACAAAAATGCTAAACGATCAGAACGGAATCCTACTGGACACTTTTTGGAGTGTTTGACTGGTCTGTCACCCATATCTCTGGGCCCCTATAACCATGGTTGAACCGTCTGCCTGGGACGGTCCCAATTTACATCTGCTGACCTGATGTAAAGGCTTCCTGGGTGGCACCAGTGGTAACGAATTTGCCTGCCAGTGCAGGAGTTGCAGAAGACTCGGGTTCGATCCCTGGGTCAGGAAGATCCCCCGGAATAGAAAATGGCAACCCACTCCAGTATTCTTGCCTGGATAATTCCATGGGCAGAGGAGCTTGGTGGGCTACAGTCCATGGGTTCACAAAGAATCAGACATGACTGAGCGGCTGAGCACACAGGCATACACACACACATCGTGATGTGAAAATTTCAAGTATTTCTTATGGAGATCTTCCAAAATATGTAAAAATACACAGAATAGAATAATAAAGCCCCATGCATCCTTATTTCTTCTTCTGTACTATTTTAAAACAAATTCCAGTTATCATAATTATAAAAGATAACCTAAAAAAAGACCCAATCACAATACCATTCTCACACCTAAAATAATGAACCTGTAATTCCCTCATACAGGCAGATATCAAGTCAGGGATAAAATTTCTAGCTCCCTACCCAGTTTTTGTTTGTTTGAACTGAGATTCAAATAACCGTATGCATTGCGCTATTTTACTATACCTATTAAGTCTTTCTTGAGAGTCCCTTGGACTGCAAGGAGATCCAACCAGTCCATTCTGAAGGAGATCAGTCCTGGGTGTTCTTTGGAGGGAATGATGCTAAAGCTGAAACTCCAGTACTTTGGCCACCTCATGTGAAGAGTTGACTCACTGGAAAAGACTCTGATGCTGGGAGGGATTGGGGGCAGGAGGAGAAGGGGACGACAGAGGATGAGATGGCTGGATGGCATCACCGACTCAATGGATGTGAGTCTGAGTGAACTCTGGGAGTTGGTGATGGACAGGGAGGCCTGGCGTGCTCCGATTCATGGGGTTGCAAAGAGTCGGACATGACTGAGCAACTGAATGGAACTGAACTGATTAAGTCTCTTTCCATATAGTTTTCCTATCTCTTTTCCCTTCAACTGATTATTTTTATATTATTATTAATTCATGAATTTAAGTTTACTTGTTTCAATTCATTACAGTTATTATCATTACTGATACTCAAATTGTCCTATGTTTGGCCAGTGGGAACTTCTTCAAGTTGGCTCTTGAGTTCTTTGACAAGATCCCAATAGTCTTTGATAACGTTCTTGCTTCTCATATAGCAAGAGTTTTCAGGTTCACCTTGTATACTTCCTGCTACAGTACTGGGATCAGTTATTGCTTGGAGAAGCCCGTGTCCTTTTAACGGGACACAGTATTTAGAAACCACAATCTGGGCACTAGGGTGCTCATTCCTTTCACTTGATCATGGCTTATAGGCATTTTCAGTTGATACAGCTAGGAAAACCTTATTTCTTATTTTAAAAATTATTTATTTTTGGCCATGTGGCTCTTTGTTGCTGTGTGTGGGCTTTCTCTCGGTGTGGCTAAGTGAGGGCTAGTCTCTAGTTGTGATGCCTGGGCATCTTATCCTGTGGGCTTCTCTGTGGAGCACAGGCTCTAGGGAGCTCAGGTTTCAGAGTTGCGGTGCACAGGTTTAGCTGCCCCATGGCATGTGGAATCTTCCCACACCTGGGATCAAACCCATGTCCCCTGCATTGGTAGGTGGATTCTTAACCACTGGATCATCAGGGAGGTCCAGGACAAATTTAAAGATAGAGCATAAGTTTATGCTGATACTTCCAATTCAAGTTTGGCGATTACAAGATTTTTACTTAAAACTTTGTCTTACATTTGTGTCTCCAGTTTTGCATAGCAAGCATAGGGAATCACCGGTCATCATGCTAAAACCTCTTCTTCCATTTTGATTGCATTGTTATCTAGTAGACTGCTTGGGAAGAGCTCAGGAGAAAATCACCTTGGGTTCTTTCATGTTCAGAACATTTTATCTGAAGTATTTATATTTCAATGTTAATTTGACTGGCTAAAAATACGTAAAGTCACATTTTTTGCCCTTTATGATGTTAAAGTATCATTCCATTTTCTTCTGGCATAAAGCATGGCTATGGAGTAATCTGATGACAATCTTAGTTTCTTTCTAAGTGATTTGGCTTGTTTTCGGATGCCCAAAGGATTTTCTTTTTCTTCAAGTCCATTCATTTTTCAACAGTATGTTGCAATATTGGGCTTTCTGGGTTATCTTTCCTTCCTTCATTCTTTTCTCCCTCCCTTCCTGCCTCCTCTCTCCCTGCCACCCTCCTTCCTTTCCGTCCTTCTTCTTTCTTTTTATTGCCCGCGGTATGCCCTTTCAATATATAGTCTCAAATGATTTTCATTTCAGGAAACTGTTCTCAAATTTTAATTTTCAGTACTTGTTCTGCTCTACAAGTTTGGTTTCTGTCTTTGAGTAGGAAGGGAAACTCTTATTATACACACGTTGCTTCTTCTTTTTTTTTTTTTTTTACCTATCTCCTGTATCTGCCATTTTCCTTTGAATCTTTTTTATCTCTTTATTTCCTTTTAATTGAAAAAAAAAAATTCTTGTCACTTTGCCTTTACCTTGTAAGGCATTATATGCTGTCTACTCATTTATTTCTTATAACTTTGTCTTTATTTATGAAATAATTTATTATTTTACTTCTAAATTTTTCCTAAATTTACTGCTAAATTTTTCTAAATAATCTCATGTCTGAGTTCGAAAAATTCTGACTTAGGATTTTCTTTCATATTTTCCATATCTTTATGCCATCTTTGTTATTTCTTTTAGCTCATTTTAAGATATTGCTTGCATTTCTTATGTATTTTGGGGGCATGTCTTTCTGATATGCTGTTATTCTCTTTTTAAAAAATGATAACTTCATCTAGGACTCAACTGCAATCATATTTTGTTGGTTGTGTTAGTCACTCAGTCGTGTCCGACTCTTTGTGACCCCACGGACTGTAACCCATCAGGCTCCTTTGTCCGTGGAATTCTCCAGGCAAGAATTCTGGAGTGGGTTGCCATTGCCTCTTCCTGGGGATCTTCCCAACCCAGGGATTGAACTCTAGTCTCCTGCATTGCGGGTGAATGCTTTACTGTCTGAGCTGCTAGGGAAGCCCTATTTTGTTTGTTATATCATGTAAAATGAGATTTCCTTTACTTTTAGGCAAGGAGGAGTTAAAACTTTTTCCCCTAACTTTAGATCTCTTTTTTGTCTTTTCTCTACAGAGTGATACAAAATATAGCTTATACTCTGGAGAACCGCCTCCTTAATTACCTACCCACACTTTTATCTGGATCTGACTGTTTCCTTTGCTGTCCCTGCCCTACTCTGCGTTATACTCCCAGAGAGGAGATTTGTCCTGGAAGGAAAGCTTGGTTTGTTTCTTTGAGAGTTCATAGGGCCCACACTACTGCTGTCCCTTAAGATGGGGATTCCTGGGCTTCCCTGGTGACTCAGGGATAAAGCATCCACCTGCTGATACAGGGGACATGGGTTGAATCCCTGGTCTGGGAAGATCCCACACACTTCTGGGACACCTAAGCCTGTGTTCCACAATTACTGAGCCCATGCTCTGAAACTGCGGAAGCTTGGGTGCTTCTAGCCTGTGCCCTACGGGAGAAACCACTGCAAGGAGAAGCTTGAGCACCACACCTAGAAAGTAGCCCCTGCTTGCTGCAACTGGAGAAAGCCCACACACAGCAACAAAGATCCAGCACAGTCATAACTAACTAGTCAAATAAATACATCTTTAAAAAGAGAGAAGGGTCCCCAACATCTGAGATCCAACATCTGATGACCAGAGGAGGAGCTGATGTAAAAATAATAGAAAAGTGCACAATAAATGTAATGCCACTGAACCATCCCCGAGCCGTCCCCACCTCTTGCCCCAGCTCATGGAAAAACTGTCTTCCATGAAACCAGTCCCTGTGCCGAAAAAGCTGGGTACTGCCACCTTAAGATATTTTCAGAAGCCTTTGCACTCATGTGAAAATTGGATTGTGCAAAAATCTCTCCGTTTCAGTTGCTGTTTCCAGATTGTCGTGCCATGTTTCTAGTATGGACTCATCAGGGATTTGGGGTGGGGGTTCTCCTGTTTTCAAGTCCATTCAATCTCCCCTAGCTTCCTTTTGCTTCCTCCTTCACAGTTGATAAATACATAACTCTTGTAGCTCTTAAATATTCGATTGCTTTCTGGAGTTAGTGGGGCTGCCCACCACTTAGCTTTTGTGGTAGGTATTATTCATGGGTTTTGCTTTTGCTGCCCTAGTTGCTCTGACTGTGATTGTGGGAGGATTGCAGAGATTATAAATGGACCCTTCCACACTGCATATTCCAGTACAATTCCTAATAGCATTCCCTTGACTCTCAGAGGTGAAGTTTGAACAATAAATTACATGGTTACCCTACTTATCCTCAATCAGAAATCCAAATGACTCTGAAAATTGAAAGATTTTCCAACTCATTTGGGGCAAATTCAAACCTGAGCTGAATTTACTTGATAGCAAAAGCTGACCTGGTTTGACTTAGAGCTGTTTATAACTTTTATATGTTCCATGTATTATGAATATCAGTACTCTTTTTTTTTTTGCAGAAGTGTTCATGTTTTTAATTTTAGAATATTGCCCAGGACCCAGGGATGATATTATGTAACATACAGCATATGAGCCACAATACCACTTTAAACTATGAAAAGTTGTAAAATCTGAAACATCTTTGGATCTATAAATTTCAGACAAGGAATTATAGACCTGTAAGGGGCTTTGCCCTCATTGCCATTAAAAGTTGCAGTAGAGTGGGGCTTCCCTGGTGGCTCAGTGGTAAAGAATCCACTGTAGGAAACACAGGTTCGATCCCTGGTCTGGGAAGATTCCACTTGCCGCTGAGCAACCAAGTCCATGCACCGCAACTGTTGAGCCTGTGCTCTAGAGCCTGGGAGCCACAACTATTGAGTCCACGTACTACAACCTCTGAAGCCCAGGCACCCTAGAGCCTGAAACCCCCAGCACCCTAGCACCCGAAACAAGAGAAGCAACTAGAGAATGGGCCCCGCTCTCAGCAACTAGAGAAAGGCCCTTGCAGAATGGAGACCCAGCACTGCTGCTGCTGCTGCTGAGTCGCTTCAGTCGTGTCCAACTCTGTGCGACCCCATAGACAGCTGCCCAACAGGCTCCTCTGTCCCTGGGATTCTCCAGGCAAGAACACTGGAGTGGGCTGCCATTGCCTTTTCCAGTGCATGCATGCACGCAAGTCGCTTCAGTCGTGTCTGACTCTGTGCGACCCTGTGGACAGCAGTCCACAAGTCTCCTCTGTCCACAGGATTCTCTAGGCAAGAATACTGGAGTGGGTTGCCATTTCCTTCTCCAGGACCCAGCACAGCTGTAAGTAAGTAAATAATTACAGTAGGGTGAATTTTTGTCCCAAGTCAGCTGCAGGTTTTCCTCTCCCTGGTGTTAGGCATAGACTGACCAAATCGGGGGTGATTGATTTAATCTTCAGCCCCACTCTCCCCCCAGGAGGCTTTGGGGGTCGGACTGAAGGTTCTAGTCCTCTAATCACTTGGTTGCTTCCCCAGGCAACCAGCACCTGGTCCTTAGATACTATCCAAAAGTTACCTCATTAGCATAATAAAAGACACTTTTGCGGATCTCCTCAGAAATTTCCAAAGGTTTTAAGAGCTCTGTGCAGAAATGGGGACAAAGACCAAATATTTATTTCTTTTTATAGCAGCAAAGGCAGGAATCGGGATACCTGGGGAAGGCATTGCTGAACTTCAAGGAGAGGAAGCTGGTCCTGACAGATGGCTTGGAGGTGGGTTTTTTGCTCAGGACCATGTGTGTTCTTCCAAAAGAATACACCATATACTCTTCTGGAAGTTTTAAGTGTGCTATTTTTATGATAATTACGTGTTGCAGGTTTATAGGCGTCCCATGTTTGATGTAGTGATTTATGAAACAGTGACACCATTTCACACCTGTCATCCTAGGGTTTTGAAGAGGATGACACATTTTCTCCTCTGAGGAAGCCAATTAATTAACCTGATTTCACCCATCCTACAAAGGAGGGTGTTGCACACCCATTTCAGAGTTATTAAACTGAGGCCAGGCTGCACCCTTAGCTCTCTCAGTTCTTCCCTGTGCAATAAGGGAACAGAATTTTGATTTCAGAATATCCTCCTCCATACCTTGTTGAACCTTTGGAGCTTATGTG
This sequence comes from Cephalophus harveyi, assembly GCA_006410635.1. Lineage (NCBI taxonomy): Eukaryota > Metazoa > Chordata > Mammalia > Artiodactyla > Bovidae > Cephalophus > Cephalophus harveyi. The sequence goes on along the minus strand of SJYT01054896.1, from coordinate 1,697,898 downwards.
TAGGTAGAAATGAAAATTATTCTGGAATAATTCTAGAATTTCATGATGAAGAAAGGGGCAGGAATTCTAAATAGATCGTTGAGCCCTCTTCCCAACTGTATTTGAAATGAAGATGCATTCTCAAACATGAGCAAATTCAGCTCTGGGCTTGGAGAGAAAAGGCAGAAAAGAGGAGGGCAGGCAAGAGGGTGTTCTGGGGAAATTGAGTCATGCGTGTGTCCTCCTGTCCCTGCAGTTTGAGACCCCCCTCTTCTTGCGAGCATCTGCAAGGGGGAGACTGTGTCCTCAAGGAGTCCTAATTCCACCTTCCAGTCTCTTGCTTCTCTGAGGCTAAGTCTTGGGTTAAAACATTTGCATTATGCGTTTCATGGCACGAGTGGTAAAGAACCCACCTGCCAATGCAGGAGACGTAAGAGACTCGGGTTCAATTCCTGGGTTGGGAAGATCCCCTGGAGGAGGGCAAGGCCACCCACTCCAGTATTCTTGCCTGGAGAATCTCATGGACAGAGGGGCCTGGCGGGCTACAGTCCACTGGGTCGCAAAGAGTTGGACACGACTGAAGCGATCTTAACATGCAAGGCAAGCCAACTACTTCAGCTGATGCTCAACCGAAGTGAAGGCAATTTCTTCCAGGGCTGGGGGAGAAATACCTCTACTAAATGGGCTGATGAGCCCCAGTGCCTTCATTGGAGGTGTGATACAGCACTGTGCTGATGGGGGACTTCACATGTCTTCAAGAATTTTAGGATTTTACATTATTTCCGTGGTCTATGTTGATCATAGGTCCTAACCTCTGTGTGGCCCTCTCCTTCCTACTTCTCTGCTGTGGGTTCTGAGTCCAGACCCTTCCTAGTGGATCTGAGAACTAGACACTCTAGGATGGAACGACCCATTGTAAGTGATTGCCACTGATTGTATTTGTTTGCCAAGAGGCAGTCAAGTTGACCTTGGCATTTTTCTTCCAAAGTCATGTTCATGTGTAGTTTTGAGGGCTGAGGCACCTCTAGGAGCTTAAGAACTTTAGGGTAGTCAAGAGTTCTTTGGATTCAGGGCACATTTAATCATCTTTCCTTGCTGAGTGTGAGGAACTGTTTCTCCTGTCTTTCTTGGTGGAGGAAGAAACAAAGCACCAGCCACATATGCGTGCGTGTCTTTTCTGATTGGTCTTGGTTTCAGCAACAGGCCAGCTGGCTGTTTAGGAAAAAAATCAAGAGCTCAGTGCACACTGCCTGCATTGGTCTGAATTCTCCCACTCTGCCAAGGACTTAGAAGGGGCAGCGTCTGCATCCACGGCTGTCATGGGCATTCGGCTCTTGGATAACAAGATAAAGGGCAAAAGCTGAATTTTCTCGTGCCAAGAGAAGGAAGAGTATCGGAGCCAAGAAGATCAAACCAATGCTGCCGAGAGTGGCTAAATGGTACCCATTAACCTCTGTCAGTGCTGGAGTCCAGCAATGGGAATTTTGCCAGAAATCAGCCCCGAGTGGAAAGCAAGGTTTGGCTGGCTCCATATTACCATAGCGTGGAAACATGGGGATTTCCAGAAAAAGCAGCTAAGTTGTTCCATTCCTCAGTCTGCAAGGAGGAACCCAGGGCTGGAACCAAGCATTTTGTGAACTGATGGGATGCAGGTCCAGGCCTTGTCCTGTGGAAGAAGTGGACAAAGGCAGTTCTTCCTTGCTGTGGTCACGCTCCTGGCAGACAGCTGCTTCACATGGAGAGCATGCGTATCATCACAGGCCAGGCGTTGGCCCATGTTGAATATCTGTCTTCTGAGAACTGCTTCCATGTTTCCTGTTCCTGGAATCCAGGGCAATTGCAGTTTTCCACCGCCGCTCAGATTCCTTGGCTCTGCTCCTCAATGTGGCGAGGAGTAAAAACTCCTCACCACGTGTTAAACGATTTCATGCACTTTGCTCCAGAGAAGATTGGAGGCACTGGTCACCTGAGGGCATCATTGGACAACCTGTAAGCAAATATCTAAAAGCCACCCCTGAGATTTCTCCTCCTCTTTCTTTGATAGGTTAGCATCCTGGCTTCGTTTCTTAGCAAAAACTACCTTTCTCTCAACTAGTGATACTGGATTAATGAATTTAGGTGTTTACTACAGTCACCTAAATGAGTCAAAACTCTGCCCTGAGTTTTATGGAACAGTTATTAACAAAAGTCATTTATTTCAGGCAGAGAAACCTCAAATTTGGCCAAGAGCCTGAAAAAGCACCTCTGCAGAGCAGCACCCTCCTCTCATTTGAACAACTGTGTTTCAGTTGTTGCTGATCAGAATTGCTCCTTCTGATCTCTTCTGGATCTTGCATTAATCGGGTTTCTCTTTTTCCAGTCTTTCAAGCTTTTCTAGTCACTAACATTCAGGAAAAATGGATAACTTATTGCAAGAGATAATTTTGTTTCTATTAAATGTGGCAGGTCAGCAGAGCTCTAGGCTTGGATGAGGAATCTCATTCACTTCTGTCTCTGGGACAGGGGGGTAGACTAGGAGCTTATTTGTAGAAAGTCTTTATTAAAGGAAATCCCATAAGTCATTTTAGAGCAAATGTATTCTAGAACAGTGATTTAAAATGACAAGTTATAACTAAAAGTAGTTCATTACCAGTATTTTTTAAAAGTAAGTGAAACAGAATGGATCAGAGCACATCACACATAGGAAGGGTAGGGATCATATCTCAAAATTTTGTTTCAATTGCTTGGGTATAACTGACTGGGTTACAATGGAAAATATATTGCATCCAGGGGTTTATAGTCAAGAAATTTTGAAAGTCACTGCTGGGTATATGAATCCTTGGGTTCCATCTAGTTCTTCTGCTGCCTCTATGACCTTGGGCAAGACATTGCTCTCTGATGGGCCTTGGTTTCTCATGTGAAAAAATGACAATTGTCTATAAGTGTCCTCAGTTCTGAAATCCAATGATTAAGTAAAATTCTCAAAGGACTCCATTTCAGCAATCAGTTATTATCCATTTTAAAAAATCCTCCTGCATTGTCAACCTCTATCTTCCATATTTTGGAAAGGCATGACTTACCAAGTTGCTCCGAAGAGCACAGACCACAGAGAGGAACACAGCCCATGAGGATGGAAGCTACTTCAGTAGACTGGCTTGGCTCGAGGACAATCTCTTTGAGTTTCCTATAGATGTTTTATGCCAGATTTCTCTAGTTACACTACAATTATATTTCAGCTACATTTGAAAATACATACAAATCCTCTTTTGGATGGTGGGGGTGGGTGGGTGGAGAACTAATTGGTCAGGAAATGCTGAACTTGGTTAATTTGGAAAACCACTCCCAGCTAACGTTGAGCCTTGGGCCACTCACAGTTCCTGCTTTGTATTATGACTAATGGGATGTCAAAGAAGCCTTGATCTAATAAGAGCAACCAAGGAGACCGAGTAAACTGGGGCTGGGAGGGAATACTGGCAGGGTGCAGCAGTGATTGAGAGCTTTTTATATCTGGGCTGAAGTTCTTTCAAAACAGTCTTTTAAATTATTGATCCTGTCATTCATAAGTTCGTAACAGCCTAATTTGGAAGGCATCTCACACTATGACTTGGATCTCGTTATGCTTGTTGAGAATTCACTCCTCCAAATTAATATCCCCCTACATTCACAAAGAGAAAAACCAAGGCATCTCAGGCACAACCAGAAATCAGCTATGTTGTGGGAGTTAAAACATACAACTTTAGGAAGGAGCTCTATTATCGAGCTGGTATAAGTGTTCCAGGAATGAATGTGTCCTTCAGGTTCTTACATCCTCGATCTGAATCTAACTTGTCTGCAGTAAGGAAGTGGCATAGAATCATTGCCATCATCTGAGTTCATTGTACTTAATTCCTTCGGTGAATTTTGTAGCCTCAGCAAAACATCAGAAGCAGAAGGAAGCCTGCAGATTATTTCCGGCAAGGTCCTTATTTTCAGGAGAGGAAAACGAGGCACTCCCTTCCAGCCAGCCTTTCTGTATGAGTTGACACGCAGTGCTTTTGTCTCTTTGCATAAATTTTAAGGCAATATTATTTTGCTTTTGAGGGTTGACTATCAGCAACCAGTTGGCTAATTGTGGATTAAGCTTTGCTTCACATGGACTTTCCTGATACTGAATTTCGGTAATTGGTAAGCACATTGGCTCTCAACTACCCTACAAAAATCTAACATCCTCGATTCATGACCCAGTCCTTTTAAAACTCAAAGCCAGAGACGCCTTGACGTGTACAAGAAAAGTTGGGGAGGCTTTTATTAGCTTTGATTTTGATTCCATTCTCATAAATTATGCAAAATGTGTCACTTATATGAACAGCCCAGAAGAGCAGTTGCCAGTTGTAATATAAAAAATGATACCACGGAAACTGACACCCGGTTGTGGCAGATACCCTGTCACAAGAATGATTTATAATCTGGAAATACAAGCAGCAAGAGAGGCCCACCAGCCAGGGCTGTATCATCTAAAGCAATCAAATCCCGCAAATATAAAGCAATTTTGTATTACCATTTCCAAGTGCTCCCCACAATAAGGACTCTTGTATGCCCAAGTTTAATATTCAGAGCAGAAACCACAAACTCTAGCAGCCGCTCCTGGTCAAGATAGTTAATAACAGTTCCCAGGCAAAGGCAGGCGGTAAATAGCATCGCTCCAAGCAGCTGGGGATTTGCCTTGTATGTCAGCCTCTCTCTCTGAGAACTAGAAAACGATGGTAGGTCAGGCATCCATTTGCTTTATGTATTGATATAATTTCATCAGAATTTATGATGTGGGAATTATTGCACAGGCAAGAAATGTAATCTAACCTTCATCTCACACAATGCAGGAAAGATATTATGTTTTTGAGAAAAATATACTGACTTGTTGAATCAGATTACGCACGTGCAATCCTAATGGATTTCAATATTTCCTTGGACGAGTCATTGCTATTTGCATCATATGTATTAAATTGGCTTGTGTAGAAGATAGTTTTACAAATAAAAAAGAATTCTAATGCTGTTTCTCCTTTCATTTTCTCAAGTTCTGGCATGTGAATTCATTACTGGTAAATTTTAAACATCTGTGTGTGTGTGTAATAGTTTATCCTAATTTCCCTAGCCTATATTTAGGTTTTTAATATCCAAATATTACAATAACATATATGATTCTCTTTCATCCTCATGAAGAGTTCCTTGAGCTTCAATTGTCAGATGCAGTAAATGCTGATAGTCTTCAAGGACTATCTTATAAATGATCATCGCAGTGAGTCCATATGTCCTGTTGTTTGGCCCTTGAAACCATTTGATTATCTTGAGTACTACAGTTTTCTTCCAGTGGGAAAGGTAATATAAAATATGTTTAAGAATGAAGGGTTTGCAAGATCACACTTACCTCACGTAAGAACTAAACATTTCTCGAATCAAAAAATCCTTTCCATTTATTTTTGAGAAAGAAATAACAGCTTAGAAATGTCAGAGTCGTGCCGCTGATCTGTATGTCTGCAGGAGTCTTTATCTAGTACTTTTTGATATGGCTAAAGACATGAGCTTTGGATAGCAAGGAGATCAAACCAGTCAATCCTAAAGGAAATAAACCCTGAATATACATTGGAAGGACTGATGCTGAAGCTGAAGCTCCCATAGTTTGGCCACCTGGTGTGAAGAGCAGACTCATTGAAAAAGACCCTAATGATGAGAAAGATTGAGTGCAGGAGGAGAAGGGGATGACAGAGGATGAGATGGTTGGATGGCATCATCAACTCAATGGACATGAGTCTGAGCAATTTCTGGGAGATAGTGAAGGACAGGGAAGCCTGGTGTGCTGCAGTCCACAGGGTTGCAATGAGTCAGACACAACTGAGCAACTGAATAGTGTATATAAAAGATTATGATTAATCCAGACAACCCAAAACTGCTTTTAATTGCTCCATAATGGTTCTGTTGAATTGCAAATGCATTGTAGAGTTAAAATGTATACATTACAGAACTTAATTTTTGAATATGTGTACCTAATAGAAGGCATATTTTGTCCAAATAGAAAAACTCTCATGTTTTATTAGCTGGCATCTCCAAATAATAATAACAACTCTTCATTTTGTATCTATTGCCACAGACTATACCAAGTGCCTAATGTATGTTACCTCTGATCTTTATACCTCCCCTCCCATTCTGAGGTCACCATTATTACTCTCATCCTTCAAATGAAAAAAGGGTGTTCAGAAAGGTTAGATGCCTTGCTCAAGGACATTTATGTAGTGAGGGGTAGCGCTGGCATTTGAACCAAGGCTTGTCGGATTTCAGAGACTGGATTCTTGTCTGTGCTTCCTGAGGCTATTCCTTCCAGAAGGCTGGCTGGGTTATGGGCTCTTCTCAACTGTTTTTTGACCACCCCAAAGCCGCTTCCACTTTCTTTTTCCTAATTATCTCCCACTAGTGGTTCAGATGGTAAAGAATTTGCCTGCAATGTGGGAGATCTGGATTCCATCCCTGGGTTGGGAATATCCCTTGGAGAATCCCTTGGACAAAGAAGCCTGGCAGGCTACAGTCCATACGGTCGCAAAGAGTTGGACATGACTAAGTGACTAAGCAGAGCACAGAGAAACTTGAAAGTCTTTTATAAGATATAACCGAAAGTCTGCTGAGGTGGCCAGGGTTTAGGAAGCCATTTGTTTCCTTAAGAAAAGTAGAATAGAGTTAGGGAGTTTGGGATGTACATGTATACACTGCTATGTTTAAAATGGATAACCAGCAAGGATGTACTATATAACACACAGAACTTTGCTCAGTGAGCGGGGATTTGGGGGAGAATGGGTACATGTATATGTATGGCTGTCCCTCCAATCCTGATGCCTTACTGCTAGCTTCTAACTTTCAACCTTTGACTCTTTTCTGAGGATAGATGGACCAGAAGCTCCCCTTACACATACACAATACATACACACACATCTTTTAAGACCTTCTTTGGAGGGCATTGTCCTCGTAGTTCCCACTAGTGTGGGAGAGGGAAACTAATCTCTCCTACGATAATGGACATGGCAGATTTACTCTCACTACGATGATGAAAATTTGTTCATTCATTTATTTATTGCAAACCATGATGGAGCATTTACTACATGCTAGACACTGTGGGGAAGAACGAATAAGACATGGTGCTCAACTTTGAAAAGCCCACAGTGAGTTGCAGAGATGGCTCAAAAGCCAATGATTATAATGCAGTGTGATCAATGTTAGTAGAGAAATGGGCAGTGGATCACGGGACCGGAGAAGGAAGGCCCTGCATTTCCCAGGGACACGAACGGCAGTGTATCATATGGCTGCTCTTCTTCATGTCCCCTGTCCAGATCCACTCTTCCTTACTGACTCTGTTTCCTACAACTCCCACTGGCCTGTCACCTGCCTTGTGGATTCATGGCGTCAGTCTGGCATCTAGTCTGTGAATTCCCTGAGGACAGGCACCCAGTCCTTCATATTTGCCTCTCTCAGCTTCTCTGGCCCAATAAAGATCCTCAAAAATATTTACAGGGTAAGACACTGATGTGATTTTAAAGCAGAGCTTTTAAGAAATAGAGGGAGTGAGAGGATTATGTGGCTTTTATAGGGCTGTAGCACAAGTCAGTTGCTGAGCAACAATTAGAGATCACAGCGTTGGAATTTATGGTCACTTGTCAAATTGGTAGAGTCAGGCAAAAGTGGTATAAACATAATTCCCAATTCCATCTGAAGTAGAACATCTTGGGACCTTTTCCTTCTAGTTACCCCCAAACAGACCTGATGTATTGCAGTTAAGCATTCCTACACCATGCTTGTATAAATAATGGCAACATGGAAAGCCTTCTCTTCTGCAATGTGTCATCACATACCTTTTAGGGTCCCTGTTGGGGATTTTTTTTTTTTTTTTGGCTGGCCAAGGCCTCTGCACGCTGTATGTATTTGGAGAATCCCTCCTGCCTTTTTGACTGCTTTGTGGGTCTGTTTTTACTTAAGAGCATGCAGGAATGGAAATGTAGCTGCTAAATTAATCTGATCTTGGTGAAATAAGTCTGCTTTGCTAGTGAGATGACTGAAATTTACATTTTCGTCACTCTTCAGAGCAGGCAGGCCTTTAACTCCTCTTTGCAAGATCTTTCCAAAACACATGTCAAGAGACCCACCTCCTCCAATAATGATGTCAGTGATGTTGAGGCAACGGGAAGGGAAGAATTAACTCTATTATTATAGTTTACTTTTAACAATCAAGTAGGGAAGAGGAGTGAATGGTGGGCTTGCAACCCTGGTTGCCTCGCTCTCCTGCAGCTCAAGCCCTAAGTAGATTGTCATATTGCATTGTGTTGCCTGGGTGGCAGGGTACTTGCACAGAGAGAGCTGATGAAAAGGCTGAGAGAGGTTCTTCAGGCAAAATGCGTTCTCCTTACTTGTGCTCAAAACCAATTCTTGATTGTCATTCTTGCCCAAGAAAAGTGATAGCTGTGAGTCAGCATTTTGAATTTGCTCAATATCAAATGGGTTGCATGACAGGATGATCCATTTATTCCGTGCATGCTGCAGCACATCTGATTTGAATGAAGTCAGAATGTATCTCATGGCCAACTTTTTTTTTCTGGTCTATTCCACTGTTAATCTAATCTAGGTCATATGGCTACAGACACAGTTCATTGCAAAGCTACCTAACTGTTCTGTGGCTGCCTGTCACTCCTCCTTATCCATTCTATACTTTAACTCCTGAAAGAAAGTGAAAGTATTAGTCACTCAGTAGTGTTCAACTTTTTGTAACCCCATAGACTGTAGCCCACCAGGCTTCTCTGTCCTTAGCATTCTCCAGGCAACAGTACTGGAGAGGGTTGCCATTCCCTTCTCCAGGGGATCTTTCCAACCCAGGGACCGAATCTAGGTCTTCCTCATTGCAGGCAGACTCTTTACCATCTGAGCCGCCAGGGAAGCCCACTTTGACTCCTAGCCAGCCCTTTAAACATTTCTCCTTTACACGGACACGTTTGGAAAGATGGTAGAATAAGATAACAGGAATGTTCTCTTTTAAGTTCCATCACTGAATCTTTAACATTATCTGAAATATAGGCCATTTTCAGAAGTTTCAGCAAAGTTTCAGTTCAGTTCAGTTCAGTCACTCAGTCGTGTCCGACTCTTTGTGACCCCATGAATCACAGCACGCCAGGCCTCCCTGTCCATCACCAACTCCTGGAGTTCACCCAAACTCATGTCCGTCGAGTCGGTGAAGTTTAGTGGGTGAAATTTAAGAACACATTAGTAAACAGATTTAAAAGTAGCTTTGAAAACATTTGAAACGTGAAAGAAGACTACATCTGAAATGGATGTTCATGAGATATGAACATAGATGTTCAAGATATTTATGAGAATGGCTGAAATTTATATTCAAAGAGATAACAGAAGATGCAGAGTTACTCAACAGGCACAGCCTGATATGTGAAGAAGGAGAAACAAGGAAGGAAGGAGCTAAGGAGAGAGAAAAGAAGAAGGAAAAGAAAGCAACTGAAAAAAAAAAAGAAAGAAAGCAGAGCACTGGCTTATCACTGGAAGTCATAAAAATCAGAATGAAAAGACTAAAATTCGATTAATTTAGAAGATAAACATACGTCACATAAGCTGAATATATAATACAGAAATTGCCCGGTACTTCCACGGCAGGGGACACAGGCTTGATCGCTGGTCAGGGAACTAAGATCCCCCACGCTGCATGGAGCAGCCAGAAAAAAAAAAAAAAAAAAAAGCAAATGAAAATTTAAGAAATAGTATAATAAGAGGTATGAATGACTTACATAAAGAAATCTTTATTGGGAAATACAAAAAGTTAAATGATCTAGAAAGGTTAGAATAGATGAGACATACAGTAGTATTAATTTGTCCTAAAATTACATATGTCTTCCCAGGTGGCCCTGGTGGTAAAGAACTTGCATGCTAGTGCAAGAGACATAAGAGATGCAGGTTCTATCCCTGGCATCCAGAAGATCTCCTGGAGAAGGAAATGGCAACCCACTCTAGTATTCTTGCCTGGAGAATCCCGTGGACAGAGGAGCCTGGCGGACTACAGTTCATGTGGTTACAATGAGTTGAACACTACTGAAGTGACTTAGGAATGTGAAAATTGCATTTCCCAGCCCCCCTCCCTTTTAAAGTTACATACAGGCTAAAGCAATCTCATTTAAAATTTCAGGTTATGTCAGAAAAGAAAACAAAGAATTTACAATTTTATTTAGAAAAAATAAACTAAAAATATTATCAAAAAATAACGTCTACAAGTGTGACTGCCAAAAATATTAAGAAAAAGCCAGTCCTCTCAAACATAAAGGCACATTATAAAACAACAGTAGTAAAAAAGGAGAGTAGAAATCTGACAAATAAAATGGCTCAGTGGAATAGAATAGAATCCCATAAATTAAATAGAAAAATGTAGTGTGTAATAAAGTGTCACAAGAAAGAAGGAAATGAAGAATTATTTCATATATGTTGAGAGTGAGAAAAATTGCTTTATTCCTTCCTTCCTGTAGAGCAAAAATAATCTCCATAAGGGAAAGAGATTAAGCTGAAAAATCAAATCAATGAAAATTGACCCAAAATAAAATAGCATCTCAGATATTTGGAAGGGTGAGAATTTTCTAAAGATTGAAGCAACTGAAGAATACAAAATAATAGTGAAGAAATTTCAAAATGCCTCTCCAGTGAAAATATAGAAACTAAAAATAAATCAGCCTGTTATAAAATACATTCATATTAAAAATGACAAACTGTAGCACAATTATTTATACTACTTAAAGATCCCACCCATCTTTGTAAGAATAATAAGTTAAGATTCCAATAAGGATATGGCCCAAAGCCTTCCTCTGACAATTTAAGTATGAAGAGATACATATAATTTGTTTTTAAAATGTTTAAATTAGCTAGTAACAAAAGTGCAAAAGAAAAGTACCATTTGGAGAAGGCAATGACACCCCACTCCAGTACTCTCGCCTGGAAAATCCCATGCACGGAGGAGCCTGGTGGGCTGCAGTCCGTGGGGTCGCTAAGAGTCGGACATGACTGAGCGACTTCACTTTAACGTTTCACTTTCATGCACTGGAGAAGGAAATGGCAACCCACTCCAGTGTTCTTGCCTGGAGAATCCCAGGGACGGGGGAGCCTGGTGAGCTGGCGTCTATGGGGTCGCACAGAGTCGGACATGACTGAAGCGACTTAGCAGCAGCAGCAGCAGCTTTATTAAGTAAAAATTAAACCATCTAATAGCAGATAATTATAAGATTTTTAGTAAAACTAGCAAATAATAATTGTTGGCATTAGTAGAAGTTAGTACAACCTACTTGGAAAAGCATTTGGCAATACAATTCAGGACCTAGAAAATATTCATACTCTTTAACCCAGTATAATCACTCTTTGGAATTAATTCAAAAGAAATAATTAGAAAGCAAAACATGATATGTGGAGAAACATGTTTACTGAGGCGTTATTTATAATAACAAAATGCCCACAACAGCCTAAGAGGAAAAAAGGAACTAAACAAGAGTAATTACAAATTACAATGATAAATATTATTCAACAACAGAGAAAAGTTTTACAGGATTACTTTCAATAAAAAATAGCAAGAAGCTCTATAACAGCTGTAGTAACAATTATATAAAATGATGATAGCAGCCCTTCCCATGCCCAAAGTAAGATGAAATTATAAAAGTGGTATCATGTTGAGATTATGAGTAATTTTCCCTGTTAATGTGTTACATAGTTTTGTTAGGAAAACCATTTCCATCAGTGTGTGTGTGTGTGTGTGTGTGGTGTGTAGGCATATAGTATAGTGTGAGTAATTATGTGACCTTTAACAGGTCACTGGAGATGTTTAAGCTTTAGTGTGTCCAAAAAGGAGATAATAATAGGATTCATTTCGTAGAGTTGTTATGACAGGTGAATGATGTAATGCATGTAAATACAAAGTGCTAATGCCCGGCACTGATGTCATGGGAAGTAACATTGACGTTGGAAATGCTGATTTCGAGAATGGTGTCGTGGTTGTACCCTTGTTGGTGAATTTTCAGTGTTTCTCCACTATTCACAGAAAATTGTCCAAATTTCTAATCTTGCTCATTAAAAACCTCCATCATTTTGCCCATCTCATCTATCTGATTTTATCTGCAACTCCCTCAGATGAGTATTCTGCTTTAGTCAGGCTAACCTCGGATTTTTATGTATAGTTACTTAAACATTCTAAACAGCAATGACTTAAACATTCAGCCACTGAATAAATACTCACTGAGAAATAGTCATGTTCAGGCCCTCCCTTTGGAGTTGCAGGTACGTTTTCATTATAGAGGAGGGAGACGGATAGTGGACAAGGGGAGCAAACAGAACGAGAGGACCGGAACCATCGCACGGCAGGCTGATGCTAGACTGGTCTGCACTGTTCTGGTTGTGACGGTTGTCGGCGGATGTGGTGGCCTCTCTGACTGGTCATTATCTGTACCGTTTGCACGGCTGATTCACTTCGCTCCGCAGCAGAAACTAACATAACATTGTAAAGCAACTATCCTCCAAACATTTGTTTAAAAAGCCAGATTTATACATATTTTACTCTTGAAGGTATTTTCTTAAGATTTGGGTCTGTATGTGTTCTTAATAGTTTTTAATTTTAGCTGTATTAAAATCCTTAAATTTGATCCTTCAAATTGGCCAAGTGCCATTAATCCTAAAAAAAAACCCTGAAAAGTCTGCAGGATACCTTCTTCAGCTCTCCCACCCACTTCTCTTTCTCTAAACATTATTACCTGTTTCTACTCCTATTTCTCTAACTTGATAGGAAAATCCCCAGGATAGAGAACTTGCCATGTTTTCCATTGATTGGTTGGTGGTCGTTTTTTTCCTACTCTTAAGAATTTCTAACAATATTTACCACAATGTTGAACATGGGATAGAAGTGAAAAGTGTGAAAGCATTAGTTTCTCCGTTGTGTCCAACTGTTTGTGACCCCCTGGACTGTAGCCTGCCAGGCTTCTCTGTCCATGGAATTTTCCAGGCAAGAATATTGGAATGAGTAGCTATTCCCTTCTCCAGGGGAATCTTCCCAGCCCAGGGATTGAACTTGGGTCTCCTGCACTGTAGGCAGATTCTTTACTGTCTGAGCCACTATATATATTATTAAATATGTGTTTGAATCAGCAAAAAAATTTAACTCAGGAAAGATTACTTATTTGTCATTATCCTGGGTTACTTCAAGAGGAAGTATCGAAATTGCCTCATTAATAAAAAGGAGTATTTCTGGGATTGTTTTCCTTGAGTCTGAGACTGGTTCTGAGAGCTCACTGGTGTCTCTGGGCAGAAACAGAGACCAGTGTACAGCTATGGTACATCAGGTGATTTTCTTACAAACTAACCTGTATGTGAGCAACAGCTAAAATCTGGGAACTGTCTTGCCTCATTGCAGTGCCTTCTTTCTGAGGTGGTACCCTGCTGCCAGTACCTAGATGCCCAGCTTAGGGGGAAACGCAAGACTAAAGGTGATAGCTTGGTGTTCAGCTGGGAGAGAGATTCTAACTTAGAGAAAAAGTTGGGCCCTCACCTTGAAAGCGCCCCGTTGTAAAGAAATCAGTGGGCTTGATGCTGGCACTGCCCCAGCTCTGTATTAACTATCCAGAGTAATGTCAGATCATACCCCAGGAATTATTCATGAAGCCCCTCTGTACAGTATAATTGCAGATTTTGGCATCCAGAGTGAAGCCTCATTGTTTTATAGATTAGCTTCCCTTCCTGTACTACGGAAGAGACAATGATCTGAAACAACTCAGTCTAGGGGGAAATGGAGTTCATGTATTTCACATGAAAAAGCGTTTGTCAAATGGGAGATCCCAGGTCTCACTTACACTCCACCTTCAGAGTGGGTACCTGCAGTCACGCTGAGAAGGAGCTGGCTGATGTCTGTTCCAGGCCCATGAATGGCTACTTTCATTGTGGATCTTTCCCAAGTGAAAGGAATGGCTCTTTATCTTTGCTTAAGAATTAGTTTTACCAAACTGTAGCTCCACTAATCTCTACTACAACATCACCAAATGTAATTTATGCATGTGGATGAAGAAACATAGGTAGGTTTCAGTTCCAGGGAAGGGCACACATCAGCCATCTACCTCGCTGCTGTGAATCATTAGAGACTATTCAATGCAATCAAAATATTAATACACTTTCAAAGAGGTTTAATATTTTACTGCAAATGTCAAGTTACCCTAGCAGTTAGCACACCTTAATTGTGAGATTTTAGACTCTAAGATCTTTCAGATTGTGACTTTTAAAGCTAAGGAAAAGGAGTTTGTTTCTTGTTTAAATGGAGTTTGCTTGTTTTATTATGTTCTTGAGCCATTTTCCATGGGTCTAGTTGGTATATGAGTAATTTGCTTTCTGTGGGATAAGTGTATGTGTGTTGCATGTATATCTACAGATATATATATGCATGTGTGTATTATATATATGTGTACTACATAATAAGTTTTATATAAAAATAAATATCTTCTTTTGCTTCTAATTAAAACCTGGGGAAATATAACAAAGCATTAACCAAAACAGGTGATGTACTAACCTAACATGAACTTACACTTTTCTCCTCATTAAATTAAAGCTGTCAAGTAACCCCTATATCCCAGGTTAGCCGTCAGGATTAGCAGGTTAATAGTTTTGCCTAATTATCAGGTTTCCCAGTTCTGCAAAATTTTTCTGTAAGAATAAGTCTCTGAAATACATTGTCTTTGAGTCAGTTTTCTCCCTGTTGTTTTCACATAGCACACCAATTATCAGACCAAGCATTTTATTTCATTTAGCTGTTTGTTAGAGATTTTATATATACATATACATCTCTATCCATCTATTCAGAGTATTAGGGAATCATCTGGATCATTGAACCCAACGATTTAGATGCTTGAACAATATCTTCTCATATGTATCTCGTCTCAACTTGACTCTATGTTTATAGCTTTGACCTGAAAATGATTAGCTACTGATGTAGAGAATTAAGGGAGTGAGAAAAATCAGCAAGAGCAGAATGTGGGTTACTAAGAATAGGGGTTTCACACACACTGATGAAAATAGGTCAGCATCATGGGCTTTTTCTGTGACACAAGGATATTAACTGCAGGTTGATTCGTTCCATGGAAATCCATTAAATAAAGAAAAACAATCTAATATGCAGTAGATTCATTCTAACAATAATTTAACTTATTTCAAGCAGCTATGATTTATCTTGGCCTGATGAACCATAAGCAATTAATTTCCCTCTTATATCTCTTCAGTTATTTGGAAGTTATTTGATAAGTTTCGATTCACTCTATATAGTATATACATCTGTATCTTATACCTACAGACGCTCCAGTTCTTAGCAAAGAAAAACATCTCCTGGCAGATCTGCCATATCTCCAGTTACCCTGCGGCAACCCTTAAGAGCGTTTGACTTGAGCAGTGTTAGCACCTAAACAAGCCTACCAGCCCACTTTAATTCTGAGAACACTTCAGGAATATTCCACAATGTGGTGGCATGCAGTTTCATCAGACACAGAAAATGCAATTCTAATTCAGATAGATGAAACCTGGAGCACACGGTTGCAGTGTTTTGCTCCGGTGTATTCTTGAATTAGTGTTGCAAATCCCATGCTATTTTTGTGGGCAAATATGGACATGGTTGCTGCTGCTGCTGCTAAGTCGCTTCAGTTGTGTCCAACTCTGTGAGACCCCATAGACAGCAGCCCAACAGGCTCCACCGTCCTTGGGATTCTCCAGGCAAGAACACTGGAGTAGGTTGCCATTTCCTTCTCCAATGCATGAAAGTGAAAAATGAAAGTGAAGTCGTGTCTGACTCTTGGCGACCCCATGGACTGCAGCCCACCAGGCTCTTCCATCCATGGGATTTTCCAGGCAAGAGTACTGGAGTGGGGTGCCATTGCCTTCTCCAATGGACATGGTTGGCTTTCCTAAATATAAAGTCTGCTCCCACCAATAATGATTTATAGCTCTTTTATAATTTTTTTCAGATACTATGATACTGTTCTGCATAGAGATCTCTCCATGCAAAGGAATCTCGTGTAAAATTAGAAAGTAGATGTCCATATGAGGTTTTGTATCCTACTGTGTCAGGCTCCCAGCCTTTCTCCTTTTAGACCATTCACATTCAATCATTTGTTTACTATCTGTATTTCCTATCAGTCTGTAACATCTGTACTTCGGGGTCTGTGCCTGTCTTATTTACATCCATATCCTCTCTACTTAGCCCAGGGTTTAGAGGCACATAGTAGACACATGATAAATATTTGTTGAATCAGTGAATGGATGGATAGTCTATTCCTTAATGTGTACTTAAAACTTAATACATAAAAGTCACTTCAACTCTTAACTTCCCTTTTCAAAGCTTTCCTGGTGGCTCGGATGGTAAAGAATCTGCCTGCAATGCAGGAGACCTGGGTTTGATCCCTGGGTTGGGGAGGTCCCCTGGAGAAGAGAATGGCAACCCACTCCTGTATTCTTGCCTGGAGAACTCCATGGACAGAGGAGCCTGGCAGGCTACAGTCCATAGGGTTGCAAAGAGTTGGACACAACTGAGCCACGAACACTTCCACAAAGTCCCACAAAGAGAAGATCAGCAATTCCCGAGAAGCTATCCCCTTTTCTCAAGAATTGTCATCTAAAGAGTATTGTCAGCTGTATCCATCACTTTCTTGCTTGCAGAGATGGCAAAGAAGACACTTATCTGGGTAAAGTTTCACTGAGAGTTCTTTTTTTTTTTCCCCTTGGGGATGTGTCTATTTTCAATTTAAGAGCTATGGCACTCATCCTCCTTGAGTAAAGGTTAAAAAAAAAAAATCCTTAAAACAAAGATCTTGAAAACTTCTACTCCTGTCTATCCTACTACGAGCATTGAACTTAGAACTCTGATGTTGCACCATACGTGTGACTATCCAGCACTTACGTAGTGCTTTCTATGTGCCAAGCACTAGCCTAAGTTATTTATATGCATTAACTCCTAATACTACCATGGAAGACAAATATTGTTATAACTTCATATTACAGAGGAGGACATGGAAGCTTGGAGAGGTTAACCTGGCCAGTGTCATGAGGGTAGTAAGTGTCAGAGGATTTGCAGTATGTCCCATGGCCTTAAAACACTCGTGTTATTCCACTTCTTAATGCTATGAGAATACTTTGAAAACACCTCTGTTATGGTTTCCCCCCCACTCATTGCTAGGTTGTTGGTGCCCGAGTGGGGTCTCAGATCACTAGCATGTCAGAGATTGTATGTTATATTAGTTTATTTGCCTCTTTCACTTTGGAGTATAGCTACATTTTTTTTTTTTTAAGTGGAGATCATTAGAGTGAAACCTTGAGGAATTCTGTCATTCCAATATTCTTGCCTGGAGAATCCCATGGACAGAGGAGCCTGGCAGTCCACGGGGTCACAAAGAGTCAGACATAACTGAAGCTACTTATCTAGCAAGCAAGCAAACCAGTACAACTAGATAGGAAAAAGTGAATTCCTAAGATGCTATAGCAGAAGGGTTAGTCACTCAGTTGTGTCCAACTCCTTGCGACCCCATGGACTGTAGCCCTCCAGACTCTTCTGTCCATGGGATTTTCCAGGCAAGAATACTGGAGTGGATGGCCATTCCCTTCTCCAGGGGATGTTCCCAAACCAGGGATTGAACCCTGGTCTCCTGGCTTAGTTAGGCAGATTCTTTACTATCTGAACCACCAGGGAAGCCCAACAGAAAAGACTGTTTTATTTCTTGAAACACTGAGTGGTTTCCCGGTGGCTTAGTGACAACCCACCTACCCTAACAGGGAACCTTCCCGTGGGTTGTTCCAGGCTCCTGTGTGAGCAGCGGCAGATCCGTCCAGCAGAGGGCGACAAGGTAACGAAACTCTGCCGCTTTCCAGCTGTGCGGCCCGGGCTTTGGGCAGCTCTGGCGCGCTCCAAGCCACAGTCCAAGGATGCTGCGGCTGAAGGTTGTTGCTAAGCCCTTAGTACCGGAATGAAAATTCTTACGTGTACAGAAGAAAAAAAAAGGAAAACCGTTGAAAGAAGGACTTGGCATGTCTCTAGTGTGGTCTGGACATTGTGCATGTGAGAGAATTTGGTCCTAGTGGACAGAGGGCCTGGCAGGCTACAGTCCATGAAGTCGCAAAGAGTCAGACATGACTGAGCACATGCATCTATTTCCCTCTCCCCACTCCCGTGTTAAATCTGGAATCAAAACAGAGTTTACTCTGGTTCCATTTTCATTAAGGAAAATGAGAGCACGATGGGAGGGAGAAGCTGACAGGAAATCACAGAGTTTACAGGTGAAGGGTCCCGGAGGAAGTTTCAACTCTTCGGCAACAAACTTCAGCCAGCCTAGATTTTTTAAAAATGTGTTTGCCAGTTTGTTTATTTATCATCTTTTCTGCCGTTTCACAATACATGGTGGGAAGGCCAGGGGACTCAGAGTTCCAAGACTGGGTTTCTGGCCTTCTCTGCCATTTTTTACATTTGGTGTTTTGTGCCAAGTTGCTTCAGTCATGTCCGACTCTGTGCAACCCTATGAACTATGGCCCGGCGGGCTCCTCTGTCCATGGGATTCTCCAGGCAAGAATACTGGAGTGAATTGCCATTCCCTTCTCCAGGGGATCTTCCTAACCCAGGGATCGAACCAGTGTGTCTTAAGTCGAACCTGCATTGACAGGTAGGTTCTTTACCACTAGCGCCACCCGGGAAGCCCTTTTACATTTGGGCTCTGGGTTAATTCACTCTTTCCTGATGTTCTTGCCTCTTGCTGCTTAATTCAGCGTCGACTGTATTCACAGAAAACAGTTTTCAGAACTGTGCATTCTGTGCTGGGAGTGTGGAGTGTTATCATTTCTTTTGAACTCCAGGTTATTTTGAAAACATGGGGTGTGTGTCCTACAGTAGGAGACAAAACTAGAAATTCAAAGTGTTCTAGGGAACTCCCAGGGATGAGGCAGGAAGCCAGGATAACTACACACCGACGTGGGCAGGTTGACCCCACAGAGCCCCATTGCCTGGCCATTTTCCTTCCGTGTCACTTTCGAGTGTGTTGTGGGTAATACAGAGCTTCATTCTTTCAGAATTTAATCCAGAACAGGATGATGGATGTAACTATATTTTATTTTGCCACTGAACAACGTGGAGTGGGCAAAGGACTGTCGTTTTTCTCATTCTGACAATAACATGGTTAAGAGTAACAATAATAAATAAACAAAATATGCTCTCGCCTAGAAATTGGTGGACTTAGATTTGGAGCAATGTCAGTTTCTATGGCTGGGTTGTCTGCAGTGAGTGTTTATCAAGCAATTTCCAGCAGTTTCCTCAGCAGCAGTGGCTGCCTTTAAAAAACACACAGAACTGGGATGTGACAATCAAGTGTCTCTGGTCCCTGATGTCAAGATTTCTGCTTTCTTCTCCCAGGCAGGTAAACTCTTTATCTGTAGGTTATCACGTTGAGTCCTCACCAGAATGGACGCACCCAGGGGCAAATCTGTCCTTCAAAGGGCTTGCTTTCATTCTGTGCAGAAAAATAGAAGCAGTGGCCAGGAACTTCAATCAGTGCTTTCAGATTCCAAAACTATGACACTGTCACACTGGTGTCATTAAAGCTAACTAACCATATTAAACGAATATTAAAATATGGGCTCCTTTGCATAACGTAATGAGCAAAACCGCTTTTAAGTTTCTCCCTGTGCTTTGAGGTGAGGTGGCATTTACATTCCCAAACTTTGAAGTCGGAACAAAATGTACAGGTAGAGGGTACTAGATCAAATAATAATCAACTTCAAAAAGCATTTTGGCTGTTGGATGTCCCAGGGCTAATTTCCTCTAGACATTTTAAATGTAAATGTCTAAACTCATTTAAAAATTGTAAATTGGTCTAGGTTCAATCAAAAAGCATCCTGACGCAGAACAGGGAGACCGGGCTAATTGTCATTTGTTTGTCAAATGAATTCCATTTGGAAAGCAATGAAACCTCCAAGCTAATTCTTTTAAGGTGAGCTGGTAGTTGTATTATCAGTTAAATGCAGTAAAATGCGTAATCAGACGATGATAATGAAAACTGAACCTGTGTGAGCGGCTGGGGCTTTGCCGCCACGGGGCATGGAGTGATGAAACTTAAGTAGTGTAATGTTGCCTTGGCCACAATGGCACCAAGTCTGGTCTTTAGCCTTACAGACACTTTCTTTGCATTTTAAAAAACTTTATCAAAGCACCGTGGCAATATAGAAAATGTCAAAGTGAAATGCACTGTAGGCAAATTGAGATTTCATTAAGTTTAAATTTATTGCTTTTGACTGATGTATTACCATGCTTGTTAAGAACTAGTAATTTGGAATATCTGTCCGCCTGGTAAAATAGCTTTGTCTCCTTGCATATTACTTTGCATAGACTTTGAAAGACCACAAGAATTCACATCAAGTGTGGGCTGTTTTTCAGCAGTGTTTTGAAGATTGGGAAGCATTTGGCCTTGTGCTCTGATAAACTTGGATGCGTTTCCTGAATGTCTTGTCAAGGCATCGGAAATTTATTGTAGAACTCATCTTCATGGGACTTTTGTGGGTTTGGCCAGAGGGTGGGATGGGCTCTAAGATGGAGAACTGAAGTGACTCTTCTGCTGGATCTGTTTTGTCTTCACACGCACAAAGTGGGCCCGGGTGAGGGCTGACAGGTGAGGACTGAGGGGAGATAGATTGGGTTCAGTCAACAGAGACGCAGAAGTGCAGTGGTTTGGGGAAGGAAGATGGTGTAGTTCAACCCAGCGGTCTTCCAATCTAGGAAGCGGAGATCCAGAGGTCCCACAGCTGGTGGGGGCAGAAGTAGTCGGTCTTGGTGCTCATGCTAAGTCATCAGAGAGGCCTTCCCTCATTGTTTAGCCACCACGGTCCCCTCCTCCCCTGCCCACACTGTTGGTTTCTAACACATTGGTCAGCAAACTTTTTAAAGCTTTATTGTGGTGTGATGAATACAGAAAAGAATTGCAAATTTTTTAAACCTGCATTTCTTTTAATATTTATTTATTTTATGTCTTTGTATTTCGGCTGTGCTGGGTCTTCACTGCTGCTCGTGGGCTTTCTCTGGTTGCTGTGAGTGGGGGCTGCTCTCTCGTTGCATTGTGAGGGCTTCTTATTGAGGCGGCTTCTCTTGTTGCATTGCATGAGCTCGAGGCATCCAGGTTTCAGTAGCCTGCATCTTGCAGGCTCCAGAGCACGGGCTCAGTAGGTACAGCACATGGGCTCAGGGGCCCTGGGCCATGTGGCATCTTCCCAGATCAGGGATCGAACCTTGCATTGCATGGCTTCTTAACCACTGGACCTCCAGGGAAGCCCGCACCTTTTTAACATTCACATTTTAATGAGTTCGGACATGTGCACGTGCCAGTGAAACCATCGTCACAATTGAGGCACTAAACAGATGCAAAATGTCCTTGTGTTCTTTTGTTTGTGGGTGGGGAGGTTTCTTTTTGGTAAGAACATTTAAATCGAGAACTACCCTCCTAACATAAAGTGTATGACTCCATGTGGTTAATACTATAGACAATGGCACAGCAGATTTCTAGAACTTATTCTAGAATTTTGCTTGATTCAAACTTCATACCCGTTGAGCAACATCTCCTTAATTTCCCCACCTCAGCCCCTGGCAACCACCATTCTATTTTCTGCTTCTGTGAGTTTAAGTGTTTTATTTTATTTATATTTTTTGGCTGCTTGACTTGAAGGATCTTAGTTCCCTAACCAGAGACTGCACCCTGGGCCCATAGCATTGAGAGCGATGAGTCCTACCCACTGGACCACTGGGGAATTCCTGAATTTAACTATTTTAGATACATCATATATGTGCATATCCATATATGTGGATATGCAGTATTTGTCTTTTAGTGACCAGTTTATTTCACATAGCTGATGTCCTCTGGCTCATCCACATTGTAGCAAATGGTAGAATTTCCTTCTTTTTTGAGACTGAAATTTTTTTGTAGAGAGACACACAGTAGGCCAAGAGGCAAAGCCAAGTATGTAGGTATTTAGATGACCAGAGAGGGGAGAAATTTGTATAAGTGTTTGTGGATGAAAAAGTAAATTAGAATATAGCACTTGAGTACAATATTTTGTAATACAGGTCTACTAAGGAGAAGCATGAACTTCTTTTGGGGTAAAATAGCATTTCACTTGACTAGGGTTCCAATGGAAAAACCATTCTTAGCTCACAGGCTTAATAACCACAGGCAATGGCTGGTTTTGCCTGTAGGTCACAATTGGCAGGTTCTGGCTCTAGCACGTGGTACTTTTCATTTTCTCCAGTGGACACATCATCCACTAGGATCACCTTCTGACTCTGCTGTTTAATTATCAGCCTGTCTGCACAAGAAAAGCAAGGCCCTGGAGAACATCTTTGGCTCCTGGAATAGCAGGTATGATAGATCTAGGGCCGGCACGTGGTAAACACTCCTGGGATGTTTGGTGACTAACCAGTGAATCCAGGTCCAATCACCAGATCAAATAGAAGAGAAGACACATAGCCTACCAGAGGGATAGGAAAGGCACATAGGTTCATCAATACATCTCACTTACCTTATAGCAGCGGTATTTGTGGTGGTTTAGTCGCTTGTGTCCGACTCTTGCGACCCCATGGACTGTAGCCTGCCAGGCGCCTCTATCCATGGTATTCTGCAGGCAAGAACACCGGAGTGGGTTGCCATTCCCTTCTCCAATTCCTCTTCCTTTTGCTATTACAAGCAGCGGTATTACTGAAACAAATCACAAACTTCAGGTTATTTCTGATTCTGTCATTATTTCAATGCCTTGATTCCTTCCTAATTTTGCTATTACAAGGACATGATAATGAAGCAGAACATGGCATATTTTAATACTTTTACTACCTTGCAGTCCTTAGCTGTATATAAATGCCCCAAGACCCCTTTTGCCATGATCATAAATGCGCTGACCTCTGTATCCAGCTGCCCTGCCCCTTCTCTACCCTCCAAGTCCAGGCTTCTCTGCAGCTGAGAGCAGCTCCTGCGCAGCCATTCACTCGAGCATCTCATCAGGTGAGACGAGCCTGGACTGTGCTCAGTGGAAATGTGAGCCTCTCAGAAATCTGTTGTCAAAAAATATTGAAAAGATATTTATTTCCTAAGAGACTAGCTTTACAAGTTCTACCATGAACATGTTTGTACCTGAATAATAGGCATCAGTCCATTCTATAAGACCGTGAGACTGAAGTAAGCTCTCTGCTTTGCTTGTCCAATCAAAAGAACTGGTCGGAAGATAGGAAGGGCCAGACTCCCAGAGGAATCTCTCTGGTCATTTCCACACCAATTAACAACAGAGGGAACAGCAAGGAGAAAATGTCCCACTGTGATTCAAACCCAGGGCTGGCCTTTAGATGGGGATCTAGGGCTTCTACCTTGACCTTTGGATCTTAGATAGTGGAGACCAAACAGTCCCAACTATGAAGAGATAAAGAGACTGAACTTCAGCATGGAGAGCTGCATCAAACAGTGTCTGTCTTTGAAGGATATTGAGACAACAGATTTGGAGGACAAGGTACACCAAAACACCACTTCCCTCAAGAACAGCATGACCATCCATTGCTGAAACAACCCATGCATCTTTTCTTGAAATATATTTTTTTAATTGTAGTATAGTTGATTTATGATGTTGTACCAATTGCTGCTGTACAGCATAACTCAGTTATATACATATATACATTAAAAATATATATATTGTTCTATTATGGTTTATCCCAGAGTTGGATAAAGTTCCTTGCGCTGTTCAGTAGGACCTTGGCGTTTACCCATTCTAAATATAATAGTTTGCACCTACTTATCCCAAACTCCCAGTCCTCTCTCTCCCTGCACCCTCACTTGGCAACTACAAGTTTGACCTCTATGTCTGTGAGTGTTTCTGTTTTGTAGACAGATTCATTGGTGCCATATTTGAGATTCCATATGTGAGTGATGTCGTATGGTATTTGTCTTTCTCTCTCTGACTTACTTCACACAGTATGACAGTCTCTAGTTGCCCTCGTGTTGCTGCAGATGGCCTTATTTTGTTCTCTTTTATGGCTGAGCAGTGTTCCATCGTCTACATGTGCCACAGCTTCCTCATCCATTCATCTGTCAGCGGACATTTAGTTTGCTTCCATATTTTGGCTATTGTGAATACTGCTTCTATGAACATAGGGGTTCATGTATCTTTTTGAATTACAGTTTTGCCTGACAACCCAGAATCCTAGTTAAACTGCACCTTTGTGCTCCTCCAATGTACTGTGAAATACTACTCATTTTCAATTTACTAAGCCCTAACTAAATCACTTAATTACTAGAATTTTTTTCTGAGCTGTAGATTTGTGTGTGTGTGTGTGTGTGTGTGCATGTGTGTGTGTGTGTGGTGAGGAAGGCACTCACAAGAAGTCTAATTTGCAATAGGAATTATATATATTTTTAAAATCCAGGTTATATTCTAGAATCACAACTCACTGAGTATACTCTCCAGTTCTTCTTTGACTGCAACGTCAATTTGATGTACATGATGACTCTGAAGGGTTCTAGGACTTTAATTCAACAAGGAAAGAGTATTTGAAGATA
Organism: Cephalophus harveyi; assembly: GCA_006410635.1. Lineage (NCBI taxonomy): Eukaryota > Metazoa > Chordata > Mammalia > Artiodactyla > Bovidae > Cephalophus > Cephalophus harveyi. The sequence goes on along the minus strand of SJYT01054896.1, from coordinate 1,673,320 downwards.
GCCAGTGTTTCATAAGGCAGAAGAATTAACAGGAATTTTAGCCAGGCTGGAGGAAAGAAATTTTGAAAATCTGCTAATTAGAAAATTAAGTCCTCTATATACAAACCTAAATCTATTCTGGCTTGAATGCTTCATGGATTCATATGTCAGTGCAAATGCTCCTTGTCAGGGGGTGAAATTTTTATGACTCCATATTAAGGTGGTTTAAAATAAAACAAAAATCTGTTAATCTGATCAATCTGGCCCACCTATATTTCTGAGGGTACAAAAAGGGTATCTATGGACAGAATTATTTGGATGGACATTAAGTTGATCAAGTCAACTGAGAAACTTACAAATGACTCTAGAGAAATAGTTCTCAAAATGTGACCACGGGGCAGCAGCAGCCGTTAGGAATTTGTTAGAATGCAAATTCTGGACGCCTACCCCCACCCCCGCCAAACCTGCTGAATCAGAATCCCTGAGGGTAGAGCCATACTCTCTCAACAAGGCCTCTCTTATTCTCTGTGGTGCCTGTTTGAGGCCCTCCACTCTGGGTATCGTACTGAGAAACTTACAAATGACTCTAGAGAAATAGTTCTCAAAATGTGACCACGGGGCAGCAGCAGCCGTTAGGAATTTGTTAGAATGCAAATTCTGGACGCCTACCCCCACCCCCGCCAAACCTGCTGAATCAGAATCCCTGAGGGTAGAGCCATACTCTCTCAACAAGGCCTCTCTTATTCTCTGTGGTGCCTGTTTGAGGCCCTCCACTCTGGGTATCGGAGAAGGCGATGGCACCCCACTCCAGTACTCTTGCCTGGAAAATCCCATGGATGGCGGAGCCTGGTAGGCTGCAGTCCATGAGGTCGCTAAGAGTCAGACACAACTGAGCGACTTCACTTTCACTTTTCACTTTCATGCGTTGGAGAAAGAAATGGCAATCCACTCCAGTGTTCTTGCCTGGAGAATCACCTGGACAGAGGAGCCTAGCCGGCTACAGTCCATGAGGGTTACAAGAGTCAGACACAACTAAGTGACTGAACATGCCCTCCGCTATATCCTAGTACACTCAACACATGGTCTGTGCAATCTCATATACAGCGATAGAATTATGGCCTATTAACTAATTGACTCAGTATTAAGTTGACAATATTGCAGATTCCTGAATTCAGATAAATTTTATCCTGGATAGTGTTAGAATTTGATGTTGTTTAGTTTACAAAAGTTCTTTTAAAAATTGACGATCCATGTTTGATATACATGATAATTCTTCATACAGGATGGTTAAATATTTCTTTCTTGGTTCTAATCATTTAAATTTTAATAATTAATTATTTTAAATAAATAAATTAATTTATAATTAATTATTTAGAAAGTATAATTGCTTTACAATGTTCTGTTCATTTCAGATGTACAACATGAATCAACTATGAGTGTACATACATCCCCTCCCTCTAGAGCCCACCACCATCCCGCCGCTCTAGGCCATCACAGAGCACCGAGCTGAGCCCCTGTGCTGCTCAGCAGCTTGCCACTAGCTCTCTGCTTACAATGGCAGTGTATCCTGCCAATGCTACCCTTCCAATTTGTCTCACCCTCTCCTTTCCAGCCTGTGGCCACAAGTCTGTTCTCCATGTCTGCGTCTCTGTGAAATAGTTAAATATTCTTAAACTATTCTGAGTAAATGGGAGCTCGCTGTTTACTTATTTTTTTCACACTGGAGCTAGCCAAATTTTTAATAGAAAACAAAGTGCCTTCTTTGAGTGGTCATTATAAAAAGGAAAAACTGGCTGAATCTTGGAGAACTCCTGTTTCATAGACACAGCTTCTAAATTCAATAAACTGTAGGGCCATAAGTGGCTCATAAAAATTATTATAGCTCCTGTTTTCAACAGAGAGTCCTCATTTTGATCCTTTTCTTCCCTCCTAAGATGTCTCTTGGGAACTATCCCTGGTTGGGGGGCTGGTGAAGAAAACTAATGTTCTTCTCAGCAGGCTACTGTCACTCCCTCTGCAGGGACATTAAACACTTGCCTTGAATGTATTTGCCAAAGATCATACTTATTAACTTAATTCTATTGGATTTGTAAAATCCAACATGCAAATTCATGTATGTCAACACACTCATTCATGGAAATGTGTATTTCCGGGCAAGAACCAGTCAAGATTGCCAAGAAAAGTGGGAGCCCTGTTCTAAGCTATCCATCTGCCATCCTTCTTACTGGTTTCAACTGAGATGATCTTAATTGAGGATTTAAAAATATTATTCAAAAAAGAAGATTATTTCAGCCCAGTTTAGAACACGAGAGACTGTGAATATAAAAAATATATTTACCTAGGTTGCTGTTAATGTTGCCATAGGAGGGAGGCAGGAAAAATGTGTCACCTTGAATAAGTTTTACCTTTTTCATGTTCCCTCTTAATGCATTACTGAATAATGAATGGTTTGTGAACCATGTTTATTTCAGCTCTGGAAATAAGGTCTGCAACTCAGAGGAGAAAAAAGATAGGTTTCCAATCACTAGCAATGATAAGTGGCCCTGCCTGAATAAAGTTGAGAGAAGGAGGCTCTACAAATCCTCTCATTAACATCGACACCTTACAAGAGAAAACTTGCACTGGAGAAAAAAGTTGGAAGCAAGTTACACTTAAGAGGAAAAAACCCTAACCGACTGCCCCTGCCTCTCTCTGTCTCTCTCTCTCTCTTACACACACACACATAGGTCCTTCATGATCTAGAAGCAAAGAAGCACTCTGCTATTGTTTAGTCACTAAGTCATGCCCAGCTCTTTTGTGAGCCCCTGGACTGTAGCCCACCGGGCTCCTCTGCCCATGGAATTTCCTAGGCAAGAGTACAGGAGTTACCATTTCCTTTTCCAGGGGATCTTCCTGACCCAGGGATCAAACCCATGTCTCCTGCATTGGCAGGTGGGTTCTTTACCATTGAGCCCCCAGGGAAATCCTCAGAGTCTCTAAGTCCTTGGAAACACAAGTCAGACAGCTGCGGAAATGTGGACACGGGACAGTATCACGTGTGGATCCGAACGAAATGGCACCTCTGGGACAAAGAAACTGGAGTCATTTGCATAGCTGCCTCGGGAGTGTGAAGGCACTTCTGGTGGAGGCAGACATCTGGAAACAGATAAAGTCCACGAAGAATGCCTCTTTTTGACTTCAGAGATTAACATAGATGTGAACACATTAGGTCTGTTTTAGGGAGACTCTTCTCTGTTACAGATCCCGGGGACTGCGGCGATTGGATTACCTAATAATGGGTCGCTTTAGTCCTGCCATCATCACTTATCAGGTACATTAGTTTAAAACCTGCAATTTTGAACTTCGCATTACTGAGCTTTCCAAAGATTAAATTACCCAACTTTTGTTGGTGAGTGTCTCTGTGAAATTTCCTGAAAAGGATAGTCCTCCTCCTTTGTGTGAAAGTGAAGCCAAATCACATACTTTATTGATATTTAGAGACATACAAATGATAGTGCTAATGTACTTTAATGTCTGTCTGCTTGACTGGAAAGACTGTGGGTTTGTGCTTTGGGGCTTTTGTTTTTCTTAAGATAATGTGGAACACTGTAGTCTCTTTGTTAGCTTAATCGGAGTAGGTAGATTTTTTTTTCTTCCTCTTGTTTTTTCCAAAGCATTATTTCAGATGAAGTTTTACACCAAAAGTCTTTTTCAAAGGAGGCTCCGTGTTTGCCCCTGCTATGGGTACAGTCTCTACCATGGTCCAGCATCCCCCCTAAAAAAACCATATCCCCATGCCTGTTTGTCCTCTTAATAGCTTCGGTGGAAAATGTGAGAACACTGACGCTTTAACAAAAACGAGTCGATTTAACACTCTGTACTCGAAAATGCCTCCACTAAGGGGAAGAGTCTTAATCTCTAAGCCATGAAGATTTAATGTTTTCAAAGTAATTTTACAGACATTCTGCCTGCCAGTGCCCAGTAGGGTTTAGAGTTCTTGAGTCACCATGGGCTTAACAAGCATCCAGGCATGAACCAACTTTGTAGTTTTGAGTGAGAGGAGTAAATGTTGACCCGTGGTGACTGAGCAGAATTAAAAGATAATTTACCTGCTCTCTTTTTAGGGAGTTTGTATATACCTTCTGCCTATTGGAGATGAATTATTAGCCAAATTCTGGCAAAGATAGGGATGGAACCCGAATATCCCTGCAAAAATGGTCGATGACATCTTGAATTTCTCTCAGAAAGAGATGAATATGCAAGGATAGTAGTAAGTGATCTGCTAAGGTATTGAAGAAAGAGGTAAGGGTTTGCTTAAACCACAAGCATAATAAAAATCCAGGGCACATCAAAGTCCATGTCTGTTCTAGTCATTTTGACAAAGCTCAGGTTTCTGGTAGCTGTTGGCAAATGGATTTTTGGTCATTCAGGAGTCTGTGATAGGTAGTCATGGTTAAAATATACTTTTCACCTATATAACCTCTAGGGTTCGATACTGCTTCTGCTGTTTAGTCGCTTCAGTTGTGTCCAACTCTGTGAGACCCTATGGACTGTAGCCCACCACTTTCCTCTGTCCATGGAATTCTCCAGGCAAGAATACTGGAGTGGGTTGCCATGCTCTCTCCAGGGAATCTTCCCAACCCAGGAATCGAACACAGGTCTCCCACATTGCAGGCACAGTCTTCACCACTGCACCACCAGGGAAGCCCAGAATTTGGTACTATATTGATTTTAAAAATGAAGTTATTGAAGGGTTTGTGAGAAATATAAACAGCAGGCAAAGATGAATATTGTGGCTTTATTCCTAAATTTTTATGTTGCGAAAATGGCAAAGCTTTAGCTGTTTCATGTTATTATCATAATCCATAAGTATTTAGCAACCTGTGAAAATGATAGTTGCCACTCCAGTAACACAAAGAAAGGTGTCTTAATTAGTCAGAAAACTGTATCCCGTTCCTGGAAATTTCCTGATGTCTTGGTAGACTCAGGTCCATTTAAATCAGAGGATATTTTTAGCGATGAGTTGCTTTAAATGGTGAATCTAGGGGTGATGCTCATAGTTCCTCACTGGCATTAGAGCAGAATGAAATATTGCTCTCCGTTGTTGGTTCTGAGCCCTCAGTTTGGACATAGATTTCGAGGAGACTCTATTGTCCTGGCCTGAATTAGAATTCAGAGTGGGCTGAGATATTTTTCCGCATCTTTTTACATACCCCCAAGTTTACATTGCTCCCTGGTCTATTTCAGGATGTTTATTACATATGTTCACTCCCAGGTGTGGGAATGCATGGGAATACAGTATCTCCAATCTTACAAACGGCTCTTTGGGTCTGGCCAAATCCTCTGAAGGGTCTCTGGCAGCAAAAGGAGCTTTAAGCAAATAGTTTATTTTATTTTTAAGTTAAATATGGGGAAATCATCTATTGAGGCTTTTTCCCTAGCCACTTAAACTGCATATGAATTGAGATACCAAAAGGAATTTAGTATTTCTCTTTAAACAAGATATACTGTTTTCAACTGGAGAAGAATATAAAGCCAGGAGTCAGATTGTGCCTGGAGGCTGAATTCTCCTGCACAAAGGGACTCGGGGGACAGATGAGTGTGGGGTGCACTAATGGGCACAGAGGTCCACAGTTCCTTCTCAGAGGCGACTCCAGAGAGGCGAAGAAAGGAAAAGCCAGGAGTGCAAGGTCAGCCCCGATAAGTACAAAGAAGTTGTTCCTAGTGCTTTCTCCCATTGTGCCGGTTACACTTATTGGTGTGAATAATGTTGTTTTGTTTTCAGAAAGACAGTCATGAGCAAGAAAAAAGAGTGGTGAGTGATAAGCCGAACTCAGGGAATTTGAGAATGACACGTTTGTGATAATATATGTTAATTTAGTTGGATGGATGTGAATATTTTCATAAAGAACAAAGAGAAAGATGGGCTCTAGCTTAGATTCATCCGTTTAGACTTTTATAGAGGCATTACCCGTGTTTAAAATGCACAAATCTCTTGGAAACATTTTTTTTTAATGCATATTTTTGTGGTGGCTTATTTATTTTAAATTACCATATTTTTCTTGCTTTGGAGATAAAAACTCTAGTGGAGCCAGACTTCAAATAGATGATGTTCTGAGCACATCAAAACAAAGAAAGTGTTTCTGAAACCAAATAAAAGCATTTTTTGAATGACTCCCTCCTCCATTCAAGGCTCCTTTCAGCTTAGCGGCACTGGCTCAGATAAAGTCCCGAACACCTCACAGCCTATTCAAAAGTATCAGATTCAACTGAAGGTGAAGAAAATGGGCTATCTGCAATATTCATGAGTTGGGAACGTCCCAAGTTTGACCATTGTCTGAATGACTTTACAACCGCTTGGGGTATGTATTACATAACAGATATTCACAGGCACCCAGCACTCCTATCAAGCCAAACCTTGTAAGTGAGTCCAAAGCATCCCCGCCACCCCCGAGCCCTGCCCCGTTCTTTTCTAATTCAGGTCTGAAGAAAAATACTGCCCAGGCTTTGAAGTGTGCTATCCTACTCCTTGGTTTACCAGACTGAACTAAAGGCCTCGATAACCCTTCTTCAAGTGGTATTAACTCAACGAAAACGTATTGTTTTCATCTATTGGGGCTAGTTTTTTTCCTCTCATTGGACCAAAGCACATCTGAATGTAGCAAAAATTTCCGAAATGAGATAGGTTCATTTTACTGGGACAATCTGAGTCCTCAGCAAGAGTACTAAGTGATCCAAATAACCCTGGAAGGAAGGATGAAAGGAAAGGATGCAGGGAGGGAGGAAGTCTGTTACACTCTGCCCAAAAGGAGTGCAATATTCAAGGTTCTGCTCCTGGATAAGGAGTTGCAAGATGAATGATACTCATTTTTACTATTTCCGTCTCAAAGTAGCTGCCCTCTGCTTAAGACATAACCTTTAACAGAAGTGAAGTGAAGTGCAGTGAAAGTCGCTCAGTTGTGTCTGACTCTTTGCAACCACGTGGACTATATAGTCCATGGAATTCTCCAGGCTGGAATACTGCAGTGGGTAGCCTTTACCAACTGATCCTCAAGGGAAGCCCAAGAATACTGGAGTGGGTAGCCTATCCCTTTTCAAGTGGATCTTCCCAGCCCAGAAATCGAACTGGGGTCTCCTGCATTGTGGGCAGATTCTTTACCAACTGAGCTCTCAGGGAAGCTCGGTCAAACATAAATACATAGTTCCGTATACCTCGGAGCACGGGTTGTTGGAAAGAGCACCTGGGTTTGAGTCCTAACTCTGCCTTTAACTGTGACCTTGGACAAATAACTGGATTCTTCTGGTCAGTGTTCCCATCTACATATGAGGATACTGAATCTCATCTCTAAAACCACATCTTATTATCTCCACTGTTCTCCTTCTGCCCAAATAACACTCCAGCTGGGACTTTCCTGGTGGTTTAGTGGTTAAGAATCTGCCTGCCAATACAGAGGACACGGGTTTGATCCGATGTGGAAGATCCCACATGCTGCAGAGCAACTAAGCCTATGCACCGCAACTGCTGAGCCCGTGCGGCCTAGAGTCCAAGCTCCGCAACAAGCAAAGCCGCCACAGTGAGACGCCCTCGCACCACAGCTAGAGAAAGCCCATGTGCAACAGTGAAGGCTGGATGGCAGGCCAAGGGTGACATCTAAGACTGCCTTCAAAGCTAGTGGAGACAACTGGGAAACAAAGGCCTCGGTAACCCCAGGGGAGCTGATGAAGCATCAGGCTGAGTTCTGACCTGCCCCCAGTATACGTTCACATCCTAACCCCCAGAAACTATGACTGTGACCTTATTTAGGACAAGGTTCTTGGCAGGTGCAGTTAAGTTATGAATGTTGGGATGAGGCCATCCTGGACGAACTAGGTGGGCTCTAATCCAATGACGGATGTCCTCGTAGGAGACAGGAGAAAGCAGACACCAAGGAGAAGGCGGGTGAAGGACAGGCAGAGAGTACAGTGACGCAGCTGCAAGCCACAGAGCACCTGGAGCCAGCAGAAGCTGGAGGACGCCGGAAAACATTCCGCCCAGGACCGGGACAAACTCAAGCAAGAAAGTACTACAAGCAGACATCTTGATTTAGGACTGCAGACCTCCGGAACTGTCCGAGAATAACTTTCTGTCATTTTAAGCTTATTGTAATATGTTATGGAGTCCTGGGATGCTAACGCAGTGCCAGCCTGGCTGCTCCACATTGTCCCTTGAGGGCCACAGCCCCAGGCTGTCTGCAGTCTGCATGGGGCCATGCCAGGCACATGGTACGACATCTCTTCTTTTTGGATGACAGCTTTGACTCGAGAAAGTGCAACTGAAGGATGTATAGGACAGTGGCAAGGCTGCTGGGCTGGATGAGGTGCTATTTCAGGGACTTGACTATGTGTTTCCCTTCCGACCAGAGCACGGTGCCTCCATGCACTTGACTTCAAGTCCGTGGATTTGCAGGAATGATTGGTCCATTTATAAATTATCAGAGAGGCTGTAGGCTTCAAGGGGGTAGAGTTTTTCTGGGCAGGAGTTAACAATAGTCACTGGCTGATCTCTGCGGAAGGCCAAGAAAAAGGGTGAAGAAAACAGTGTCAGCTCTCTTGTCCTTACCTGCATCTTCTCAGCCCACCTGCAGAGAGCATCTGGGCACCTGGTCAGGTGGGAAAGAACGAACATGTCCTTTCCCACCTGTTGGGATGGCCAACAGGCAGGTCTGTGAGGGAACAATTTCAACTGGTGACCCAGCCTTCAGAAATGTTTTTTCTTAGCTACTCTCATGCAACATTACCAATTCTCCTAGCTCCCAGTGTTTAATCAGAAGAACGGGGACTGTGAGAGATGAAAAAATTAAGTGGAGGCCATGCTCCCACCATCCCTCCCCTAGCTCTCACCTTGGGATCTGAAGCTCCGACACTCACTTCCAGAAGGAGGAGGCTGAAGGGAGGGGAGCTACCTCTGCACAGCTTACAGGGACCTTCACAGTCCCTCGAGTTCCCTGCTTTCCATGCATCTGACCAATGCTACCCTCCGTCCAGAGCTCAGCTTAGTCATCACAGCTTCGGGGAGGCCCTCCAAGATCTAGACTGGCTTATGTGCCTTTCTGGAGGATGCTAAGCCGCCTCTAAATGATTCTACCAGAGCACCTCAAATGCCAATCAGAGTTTCCCTACCTGCCCGTATCTGCCCCAGAAGCTTCTCAAGAAGGGCAGCGCATCTGCTTTTGTCTTATTTTTTTTTTTAATGTGTCTATGGTCACGTATGTAACACATTAATAAGGCATCATAAGAGTTTCAGGCAATACATAATAGTAAAAAGTGGACATCTCCCTCACCCTAACTGTGCCCCAACTCTGTCCTCAAGGCAAATTCTGATCACCATTTGGCAAGTCTCCACCCAGACTTTTATCTTGGCATTCACAAACATGTGTCCATCTAGCTAGCTAGCTAGCTATCCATCCATCCATCTAACCTATCTATCATCTATCATTTAATCTTTCATTTTACTCTGTTTTCCTGTAAATTGCTTTTTTCCTTTAAGGCCATGTTTTGGAGATCTTTTCATGTCTGTACGTAGCGATCAACAGAATTTCATAGTAACCCGCTCACCCACAGCTAGACAATCAACTTCCTCTCTCTGTTGTGAGCCAGGCAGCGAGGCCCAGCCTCATTCACACCATTCTCATTCATGTGTACCATTGCACAAATGCAAGTAGTTCTTTTAAATAGACACAACTGCTGAGTTCCAATTTTAAACACTCTGGTGATTTCTATAAGGCCTCTTTCTCCCTTTATCCTTTGCCTGTGCACTTGGAGCTTTCCCAGATTGATCTTATCTCTGGGGCAATTTTTCCCTTTTTTGAGCTTTAGTTTCTGCTAGATTCTAGGTTTATTTCTTTATAGGTTTGATCTCTTCTTTCTACCTTTCAGTAATTCCTTAAGATGGCTCTCTCTTTTTGGTGCTGTTACAAAACACACACACACACACACACACACACACATCACTTCTCTTCTGATGACTTACAGAGGTGACAGACCCATGTGCTTAGGCTGCTGTCTTGAGCCAGGTTGAAAACTACCCTATGTCCCCTACTTGACATAGAGGCTGTGTTGTCAGTACTTGACGTAGATGTCTGCCTTGACATCTCCAAGGCAGAGTCTGTGTTGAGAGAATAAATGAGTTTTTGCTTTAGGCAGGTACTAACATTTGACCAAGGACACAGGCCTCCTTCTAGGGGCTGATTTGGCTGTGCTGGTGGATTACCCTTCAATTAATCACACACAACTCTAAAGTTATTGTGCAGCTGACTACTTTCCTATGTGGGGTTGGTTTGTGGGAAAAATTTGCATCTTTAATTTCACGTAAATTTACCATACAAGATGATGATTCCGGGTTGTTCATGACGGTCGTGAAGATTCTCACCACCCAGCAGCAAATCAATTTAATGGAGCTCAATTGGATGACTTGTGTCTGATTAAAGGATATGTTGGCATACATGTCAGGCACTCAGCTGATTTTTAAATTTCCTTTAAAGATGTAATACCACTGAAATGTAAAGGGATGCATGACCATTAGTAGGAGAATGTCAAAGGATACTTTAAAGCGAGTACCTGCCCAGAATACTTGGCTTAAATTTTCCAAGTTCCACTTGAGATTCACAGAAACACTCTAGCAACCTGGATTCTATTTATTGAACCCAAACCGGGCCCTCCTCTGCCGGCCCGCGCCGCCCGCGTGCACTCCGCTGACAGGTGCTGCAGCTGTAAGCCCTGCTGGGCCTTCCTCAGCAGCCATCTGTCAACGAGGCCTTCGCTCCTCCAGGCAACAGGCGTGTTGATAAGAATATACACTTTCTGCAGTTGACAGACTTTGCTATTCAAAACACTGTTAAAAAAATGGCTATAGGAATTTAATTAGCAACTTCCATTAAGAGATTAGATGAGAAGAACAAAGAGAAACCAAGGCAAAGTCTTCTTAATAAAACCGGAGATGCTGCAGAATATTCATAGCATAACAAAGGAAACGGGAGATCTGTTCTGTGCATTGTTAGAGGTGACAGAGAAGTTCTGATGTTTTCTCATAGCCCAGTGTGTCTACGACTAATGAGGCGCCGGGTGGAGGGCAGAGCTCCAACAGAGCACCGCATCCTGGCTGCAGCAGGTACCAGGTGTGGGAGCCCACAGCACTGTGATGCAGCAGAACCTGCGCGTTTTCTCACGTTTCCCATGCGTGGCTCCCGCAGCGGACTCACTCAGCACCAACATTCAGGAGCAAACCCTAAACGGGCCGACTGGCTTATCACTGTGCCATGGCCTCTGGTCACCTCTGTGAACTGGTCATCCAGCTTATATTTGTGTGTTGGGTCAATAGAGGTGAGAGCGTATATAGACCAGAACAAATTGATCCCTAAGAAATCAGATGCCTATGAGGTATTCAGCAGTTAGCTTAGTCATGTGTGTGTGTGCGTGTATTAGTGAAGGGGTGGAGGTACATTATGCTTACACGAGGCCAGGGGTTGTTTTGTTTATACCCCATAGATTGATTAACAAAACAAATGGTTGGCTCAAGACCCCGTGGTGGAGGCACAAACTTGAATTTGTGATTCCTTCAAGTCAATACTCTTATAAAGGTTGCATGGTAAAGTAACCCAGTGATGACAAAGATCAAGAAGAATGGCATTTGGAGAAGGAAGCTTCGGTCCAGAAAGCTACCAACCATTCCTGGCAAGTAGATACTTCTATCAGAATCAAATGTTTCCCCAATGCCCCTGAGACAGTGAAATGGTTTCTGTGTTACAAAGTCTATTTTGATTTTGATCTGATTCAAAGGGTTGATAAATAGATTCAGATGGGAACCCTCATGCCATTATCAGATTGAAAACAACTAGCTCATCATTTTCATTTTTAACTGACATAAACTCAGATGTGCTAAGATAGTCTTTACATTTTCCAGAGGAAGTCCAATATCCACAGGAAATTTGAGAATATAAAATTTATATAAACTTGGGTTTGCATCAAAACCAATCCATGCTATAACTCTGCCAAATGTATGTGCATGAATGCACGCACACACACACACACACACACACACACACACACACACACACACACACACACAGAAATGTCTAGGAAAGTTAAAATGAAATTCTTATGAGATTAACTCTTCTTAGCTCCAAAGCCAAAATTAGGTAAAAACTACATTAATTAACAACTGAGTCACAACCTTCAAACTGTGAATACAAGATATCTCTATAGTGGGTTCTAGTTACTAAAAGGTTAATTGATTTTTTTTATTTCTAGGGAAAAAAATAAGGCTAATTCAAGATAATGAGATAGATGGGTGGATTTAAGTGGAGGAAAAAAGCTAGAAAATTGCTGATGGCTTGGCAAAAGAGCCAAAGGAAATTATCATCGTTGTCTTTTGTTCTTGTGAACTCGAAGCCGTTTCTTGTAGTTGTTAGTGTAAAATGAGCTAAATTAGAGAACGTGTGATTTCAGTGGCTGCTAAATGTAGCCAGCCCCCTTTATGTGGGTCATAAGTTCTGCTCTCAGGATGTTGTAGGTTGACACAATAAAGGCCCCAACGCTTCTGGAAACTGGGGCCTCCTGCTTCCTCCTACTGGTCCTCCTTGGGGCCCCTTTCTGCATTTACTCTGAATAAAGTTCCCTTAGACCAATGGCTTATAGTTACACAGTCTTTATAACTCATATGGAGAACCACCAATCTTTATTTCCATATAAAGAAGGGGTTAGAATGGGCCACTGGCAAAAAACATTATTTCCTGAAATTGCTGATAATAAGAAGACCCCTAACCACCCACTATGGTCCTCTCTCCCCATGTGTATCATTCAGTTCAGTTCAGTCGCTCAGTCATGTCTGACTCTTTGCGACCCCATGAATCGCAGCACGCCAGACCTCCTTGTCCATCACCAACTCAGGGAACTAAAAAAATCTCTCTCTCTCTGAATCTTCTTCTTTAGGCCCAACTTCAGAGTTGAACAAATTTCCATCTTTCTGTCATGGACCTGGGAAGCAAAGGTGCTTTTTCAGTGACTTCTGGTGTCTTGGAAAGTCCCTGCTCCCCTTGGAATTTCTCTACCAGCCAGACTGAGGCCCTTGAGCTGTGAACTACAATACCAGGAAGCCCTTCTAGCTTCAGCTGCACAGACAAGAATGTGTTCACTCCTCAAACTTTTGTTAAGCACTTACTATATGTCAGGCTCTTTTCCAGGCACTGGAGATATAGCAGAAAGAAAGCAAAAGAAAGGACATAAATATCTGCCTTCATGGAGCTTACATTATAGTGGAGAGAGATGGGCAATAAGTTAAAAATCGTGTTCAGTGTCATGAAGCTTCTGTAAACTAAGAGAAGAAAGATCAGGAATTCTTTTTGAATATGGTAACTTCTGTGGAGAGAGGGGGTTAGTTAGTGTATGGAACACTGAGGCACCTCTCCCCCTTCGAAATAAGGCAGGGATATTTGTGGCTTCTGCACTTCAGAGGTCCAATGGAAAAAAAAAAATATCAGACATGAATAATATGGGGAAAGAGCTGTGATGTTTTTCACCAACAAGGAGAAACTCACAAAGTGAAGACGTAAATCTGTGGTCAGTTCAAGAAATAGTGTGCTCGACAGGGAGTTTGGGATTGACACGCACACACTGCTCTGTTTAGAATGGATAATCAACCAGGACCTACCTTATAGCACAGGGAACTCTGCTCAATGTTATGTAACAACTTAAATGGGAGAAGAATTTGAAAAAAGAATAGACACATGTATCCTTAGAACTGAATCACTTTGCAGTACAGCTGAAACTATTACAACATTGTTAATTGACTATATTCTAACATAAAAAAAAGACATGTGCTCAAGAAAATTAAATGCTGCCTTATATATTTCTTCTCCTTCTTAAAACAAACATGGAACAGAAAAATCTTGGAAAGAGGAAGCAACCTTTGGCTCTTGATCTTGAGAAGTCAGAGGTGGCCAAAGCTATTTAGGGATGAAGAGGGCTATCTGATCTTTGGGGAAAAGCCAGCCCGCTTTTCCTAAGATTAACCTTATAGGAACAACGTCGTCCTCTATCCTGCAGTATCTCTTTTTAAACTTAATGTTTAAATAGCTATACTTAAATGATAAGGCGCTAGCTTTTCGCCTCCAGGATCCTAACTGGATTCAAACTCTAGTCTTCTGGGAAATGAGTTCGGTCATCTAAGCTGAGCCTCATAGACAAAAGTCCTTATCTCCATACTCCAAGCATAATTCAGTTCAACATGGTAGGACTAGAAGTCTGCTCTTGGGAGAAGAAAGAGAATGAGCTGGGGTTAAAACTAAATTATTGAAGGAGTTAAATCAATCCTGAATTCAAATCCCAACCGTTTAAGTCATAGTACCTTTCTGTTCAGACTACAAAACCGCTTTTCACACCATGCTTTCCGAGCTGCACTCTGAAAAGAGGAAGTCACTTACTGTTGCTAAGCCTCCAAAAATGAGGGCAAAGCTGCACAGAAGGAGAAGTTTGAGCCCTTTAATAAATTTACATTTCCTTTGAATGCTGGTTTCCTTATCAAGCTTGGAAGAATGCTTCACATCTTTGCCCTGTCTGTGTGCTGCAAGCAACAACTGTGACTTTTATCTTTCATAGACTTGAAGATGTCTAAACATGTCAAGGAAATATCGTGTGCGAAGATGTTATGTTCGAAAGCAGATTCAGTAAGTTTAGAATAACACAACCCATGTTGTCCCCCAAACACTCTAAAAATAAAAATAGAATTGAGCCAAAAAGGGACTTCCAGAGAATCTCTCTCTGGTTTACTTTGCTTGGGACTCAGAAAGGAACGATTACAGGCACAGTGCTTTGACAACTCAGCCTATTGATGAGAAATAGACTAGGGAGGGATACCCTGAGTCTTTTGAATGGCTTGCTTCCCAGGTATTAGGAGGCATGCATTTATTTCTCCCGCCCTCCCTGCCCCACAGCCCCCTGACCCGCCACTGGCCTGCTCCCACCCCACTGCTCCCCTCCTTTCTATGCGCCATTTATCAAGTTGGCATTTTGCTCACAATAAAATGGATGACAGTTTCATTACAGAATGGCATCACTTGTCAAACTTTGAATTACTGATCATAAAAATATCTGTTATGCTTTGAAGGATTGTTGGAGGACTTCCACTTTATATAAATATATATATATGTATTTTATCAGTAGGACTGTTTAGTGCAACATGCACGAGGAGGGAACAGAGGAGGGGGAAGGAGAAATCCAACCCAGCCCAGAAGCCCAGGGTTGGCTGTATCCTACCCATACCAACAAGCTTCTATCACAGCTCTAGACAGCAGAAATAAAAGGGAGCTTTTTGGCTCACAGCTATAAAAAAAAATTATCATAGTGATGAAGTTCCTCAGCCATCAACAGAGCTGTGATAACGCTGTTTGATGATGATTTTCCCATGAATGTTAAACAGCCGCCACTGCAGAGGGAAAGGAGCTTATCTGCACCTAATACTGATCTCTAATTCCTGCCCTTCTTGAACCATCCATTTTCTAACAGCATTAACTGGCAAATTTACATCCCATCTTAATGCTGCTAAAGAGGACAGGAGATGAAGAGTAAATGACAGCAGTGTAATGAGGGTGGCTTTTTTTCTCCTTTCTCTTTAATGGCTAAAGATTTACACAATTGTCTGTAAGCTTATATAGAGAGCTTACCTGAACCTTTTCCCAGCATGGATTCAACTTACAGGAGCTTTTGTTAACTAAACACACATAAATATTTTTAAGGCGGTTTAATAGTGTGACTTCAAAAGAAAGTCAAGAGATGGCAAAAGGAAAAAACAAATTTCAACGTCACAAATAATATAAACGTCTCCAAGAGCTAATGATTTCCGAACAAACAAGGTGGTAAAAATAACCACCTAACATTCTCTTAGGTTGAAGAATGTTAACTTAAGAGCTCAAAAGATTTCAAATATTAAGGAATAATTAATTAAAACAAGGATTTAGAGAGAGCTATGTTCCGCATGCCACCAAGACCCAGGATTTCTCTGATCGTGTAACATCCATCAAAATACTACCTGTTCACTAACAGGGTGTGAAGAGATAGCAGGTAATTTCAATGGTAAGTCTGCACGTTGGGAGCTACAATAGCTCGATGTAGGAAAATCCCATTTGTGCATTCAGATGATAAAAGTAAACCAAATAAAAATCACCATGGACGAGCCATTTAACATCACAGGCTCGAAACCTTGAAGTTGTCTTTGACTCTTCTCTCTCTTTCATCCTCTTTATCCAATCCATTACCAATCCTGCTTTTCCTTCCTTTGAAATGTTTTTTTGAATTTACTCCCTTTTCTCTCCTGCTACTCTAACCCATGTCTCCAGAACCTCTCGTTTTAAATGGTGTAGATTTTTCTTGTTTTCTTCTAGCCTCTGTGGGCCCTTCCACTGTATTATTAAAATTATTTTAGTGTTTTCACTATGTAATCTGACTTCTTAAAAAAAAAGAAGCTAACTATTTGTGTCCCCTGCCCCTGTTTCTGCCTCCACTACTTGTAACAGTGGTTCTTAAAGTGTGACGGACCACAAGAATAAATGCTTAAGCATACATTTAGTGAAAGGTGTATAAGACTGGTGCATTGAAAACATACAAGACATTTTAAAGGGAAATTAAAGAGGTAAATAAATGGACAGATGAGTCACATTCAAAGGTTTGAACACAGGTTGACAAGCTTTTTCTGTAAATGGCCAGAGAGTAAATATTGGTGGCTTTTCAGGCCACACAGGTCTCTCTGGAGTATTTTTCTTTGCTTTTTTTACAAACCTTCCAAAATGTAAAACCACTTTTACCTTGAGGGTATACAAGAATGGGCTAGATTTAGGTTGCAGACCATAGTTTACTGTATCCTGGCTTGGAAGATTCAATATTATTAAGTTGGCAGTCCTCCCCAAGTTGATCTCAAGATTCAATGCAATCCCAACATAATCCTACTAGGCTTTTTTGAAGAAATAAATGACATTATTTTAAAATTTATATGGAAAAGGAAAGGACCTAAAATAGCTAAAATAACTTAGAAAAAGAAGACCAGAATTGGAGGACTCATCTGACCCTGAGACTTATTCTAAAGCTATAATAATCAAGACAATGAGGCATTAACATAAAAATAGATCAAGAAACAGACTTGATCTGTCCAGAAATAGACCCACAGTTATGTGGTCAATTGATTTTCATCAAAGGTATCAAGGTAATTCAATGGAAATAAATTAGTCTTTTCAACAAATAGTGCTGGAACAAATGGATATCTGTATGAAAATGAAGAAACCTCAACCATTATCTCACACTATATATAAACATGAACTCAAAATAGGTCATAAATCTAAAAGTAAGAGCTAAATTGATTAAACTTCTAGAAAAAAAAAAATACAGAGGATATCTGTGATATTGGCACAGACCAAGATTTCTTAAAGTGAAAAGTATTTGTCGCTCAGTCATATCTGACTCTTTGCAACCCCGTGGACTGTAGCTTGCCAGGCTCCTCTGTCCATGGGATTCTCCAGGCAAGAATACTGGAGTGGGTTGCCATTCCCTTCTCCAGGGGACTTTCCTGACCCAGGGATCAAACCCATGTCTCCCGCACTGCAAGTAGATTCTTTACCGTTTGAGCTACCCACTGGATACCAAAACACATAAAAGAAA
This sequence comes from Cephalophus harveyi, assembly GCA_006410635.1. Classification (NCBI taxonomy): domain Eukaryota; kingdom Metazoa; phylum Chordata; class Mammalia; order Artiodactyla; family Bovidae; genus Cephalophus; species Cephalophus harveyi. The sequence goes on along the minus strand of SJYT01054896.1, from coordinate 1,655,683 downwards.
AAAATGATAAAAAATGTCTTATCAAGATGAAAAATATCTCTTCTTTGAAAGACATAATTTCAGGAAAACAGAAAGGAAAGTTACAGGCTGGAGAAAAATGTTTACAAAACATCCAACAGTTGCTTTGTATTCAGAGCAAGTGAAAAAGCTCTGAAAAAAAAAAAATGTGAAAATTTATTGCTAAGTCGTGTCTGACTCTTTGTGCCCCAGTTGACTGCAGCCCTCCAAGGCTCCTCTATCCATGGGGTTTTCCAGGCAAGAACACTGGAATGGGTTGCCATTTCCTTCTCCAAGGGATCTTTCCGAACCAGGGATCAAACCTGGGTCTCTTGCTTGGCAAGTGGATTCTTTACCACTGAGCCACCAGGGAAGACCCTCAAAAGCTCTACAACTCAATAATAAAAAAACAACCCAATTAAAACATGGGCAAAAGAGTGGAAAAGAAACTTCACAAAATAATATAGTCAATAAGCATATGTGAATATGTTCAACATCACTAGTCATAACAGAAAGGCAAATTAAAACCATGATGTGAAGGAGAAACAAACCTATTAGAACAGGTAAAGTAATAAAGATTGATAATACCAAGTACTGGAAAAGTCTGTGGAGCTATTGGAAGTCCCATGCATGGTGGGTTAGAATGTTAAATGGGGTAGCCACTTTGGATAACAGTTTATTACTACCTTATAAAGTTAATTTAATGAAGCCAGATATGAAAGAAATTTGAATATATGTAAAGTATGCTTGCCTGGAAAATCCCATGGACTGAGGAGCCTACCTACAGTCCATGGGGTAGCCACGAGTCGGACACGACTGAGCGACTTCACTTTCACTTTCCACTTTCATGCACTGGAGAAGGAAATGGCAACCCACTCCAGTATTCTTGCCTGGAGAAACTCGGGGACAGAGGAGGCTGGTGGACTGCCGTCTATGGGATTGCACAGAGACGGACATGACTAAAGCAACTTAGCAGCAGCAGCAGCAAAGTAAAATTATTCTTCCACTAAATATTTTCTGTTCTATTATTCTCCATAAAGGTGTTCTTTATGCTGTACTGCTGTTCAGTCACTCAGTCGTGTCCGACTCTTTGTGACCCCATGAACTGCAGCATGCCAGGCTTCCCTGTCCTTCACCATCTCCCAGAGTTTGCTCCAACTCAGGTTCATTGAGTCAGTGATGCCATCCAATCATCCCATCCTGTCACCCTCTTCTCCTCTTGCCCTCAATCTTTCCCAGCATCAGGGATTGTAATGGGCTTATTATTATCATTTTAAATATAAAAATATTAATATTTTAAAAATTCTTCTGTGTTAATTTCTATGTGGTAAATACCAAGAAATACAACCCATACAAACAAAAGCTCTTTGGAATTCTCAATAATTGTTAAGAGTATAAAGGGGTCATAAACCAAGAAACTCAGAGAACAGTTGGCTTATAAGAGTCACCCAAATGGATACTTGAAGTTCTACATAACTGGGATGTTCTTATCATTCGGGCTTTATCTATTCTCAGTTGGAATCTAGTTCTCCAGCTGGGCCAGGATCTCTCTGCATACCAGTTAATTGACTTTGAGGTCAGGTTCATGACTTACCTGTTCATTCTTTACCTAATCTTAAGTTGCATACTTGGCAGCTTTTTAAAAAAAATCCCGTAGGTCACAGTTTCTTCACCTGCAGAATGGGGATTACAGTGGGATCAATTTCATAGGCTTGTTGCAAGGATTGAGTTTATGCAAAGCCCTTAGATCAGTAACTGATGATGGTAAGCATTCAGTCCCCGTGAGGTGGTGGTGTAATTGTCTTTGCTACTGTTATCAACCCTGCTTCCCTACATCTTTGGAAATGACATTTCTTCATGTTGCCCATACCACCACCACCCCCATCCTTGAGCTCCGGCATCTCTAATAAATGAGTGTCATTTGGTTTTGCTCTCTTTCTTCTAATTGCTTGAATCTAATTCTCATTTTACTTCCCCAACTGTATCTGAAGCTTCTTTGAACCAAACTCTTTCTTAGGCACAGTTTACTTAACACTGAACTGGGCAAACAATAGATGCGCAACAAATACTTACTGAGTTGTTAGCTTCCAATTCTGTAGTATGGGAACAACAATGCTGCTGCTAAGTTGCTTCAGTTGTGTCCGACTCTGTGCGACCCCACAGACGGCAGCCATTAGGCTCCGCCATCCCTGGGATTCTCCAGGCAAGAACACTGGAGTGGGTTGCCATTTCCTTCTCCAATGCATGAAAGTGAAAAGTGAAAGTGAAGTCGCTCAGTCGTGTCTGACTCAGTGACCCCATGGACTGCAGCCTACCAGGCTCCTCCGTCCATGGGAGTTTCCAGGTAAGAGTACTGGAGTGGGGTGCCATTGCCTTCTCCAGAACAACAATAATACTGTCTTATTTATCTCTTCATGGGTATGTTGCAAAAATTATATGTGAAGCAGTTGAACTGCCTTAAAAAAAAATCCACAAACCAAACCAGGCCCTTTTCTTTATGTTTCAATATGTCCTAAGGTCATGATAAGGAATCTTTTTAGAAACCAATTACTGTTAAATGGATGCCCCTATTTATATTTTCTCTTAGAACTCTGAATTCCTTTGGCTTGTTGAATTTTTTATACCTATCAACGCTGTTTTGTGAAATAAGCATTTGGGGAAATATCAAAACTGGCTTCACTGGACTCATGAAGATGACACTTTCTCTTGACCCCGTTAAATATGTTCTCACTTAAGATTTTGCACTGTCAATTCTATGCCCATGATATTCTCAGGAGGGAAAGGATTAGTCCATTAAAATCCTAACTGAACAAGACCTCACTGGCATTTTGAAAGCATTTTTGCAACATTATCAGAAATAATTTAATTGGTACAGAACTTTTTTTCAGATACAGTGGTCATTAAATTTTAGCTCCAGTTTTTTCAGTGTTGAGCAAAATAATTTCACCTACACCAAAAACACCATGCTCTAAGGTATCCTTCTGAATGGATCACACCGATTCTATACCTAACAGAAAAAGAATATTAATTCCTTTAAGAAACATTTATTGAGCATCAGCTATGTACCTGGCCCTGGGGACATTCAGTGAGGTTCAATTCTAGTAGCAGGAGACAGAGAAAAAAATGAAAATGGAATAAATGAGATTATTTTAGATAGTGATGAGTGCAAAGCTAGCAATAAAATAGAATGACAGGAAAGGGAACGACTTGGGGCTGGGGGAGGGTTCTATTTTGATAGAATGAACAGAAATTACAGATAATGGGGATCCTCTGAAGGTCCTGTGGTTAGGACTCCATTCTTTCACTGCCTAAGGCATAGATTCAATTCCTGCTTGGGGAATTAAGATCTTCCAAGCTGCGAAAAAAAAAAAAAATTACAGATAGATTTTTCAGAGATAGATATTCAAAATATATGTCTAATGAAAAATCCTGTATGGGACTTATTTCTGTGAAGGGTGATTTTATTGTCTTTTTTTCTGTGTTTTCCTAATTTTTTTACTTTAAAATGTACCCCTTTCATAGTCAAAGAAAAAAATGTATATACAAAATGTTACTCTGATAGCAAAATTTTGTTCACCTTATGAATAAAGATATCATAATGAGAATTTCCTGGTGGCCCAGTGGTTAAGACTCAGAGCTTCCACTGCAGGGGGCATGTCAGGCAAGTTCCACATGTCACAAGGGATGGCCAAAAAACAAAGATACCATAATGATCTTAAATTCTAAAGAGAGACTATTATTTGAGAATTCTCTATATTCACAATGTGGCTGCCTATTCAATAAGTCACTATTCATAAAGCAATTGGATGAAGGCTTAGAACCTGATTAGTGGTATGTATGTGTTTGCTAAATTAATACACTGATATGTTGAAATGATCTCTAATTCAATTTAAGTGACTTAGCAAAAATGACCAAGTGCAATTCTGCTTTCTAAGCATTGTAAAGCATAAAATAATGACATGGTATGAAATTCAAGTCTGAGGGTCTTGTATCTCTTTTTCTGTCTCTCTGTCCCTCTTTCTTGGAAAGATATAGCAGCCTTGCCTCCAAGAAGCTTAGAAATACTGAGATAGAAAAACATGCGCACAACTATCATTCTGTGATACCAAGGTTTTGTATTTGTAGCAAAAATTGATTGAACAGTAGGTTCTGGTCAAGGAAGGAAGAGTTGATTTCTTCGTGAAAGTCAAAGTGAAAGTCATTCAGTTGTGTCCAACTCTTTTCGACCCCTTGGACTGTACACTGTCCATGGAATTCTCCTCAGAATACTAGAGTGGGTAGCTGTTCCCTTCTCCAGGGGATCTTCCCAACCCAGGGATCAAGCCCAGGTCTCCCACATTGCAGGCAGATCCTTTACCAGCTGAGCCACCGGGGAAGCCCTGATTTCTTCTTGCTGCTGCTGCTGCTAAGTCACTTCAGTCGTGTCCAACTCTGTGCGACCCCATAGACGGCAGCCCACCGGGCTCCCCCATCCCTGGGATTCTCTAGGCAAGAATACTGGAGTGGGTTGCCATTTCCTTCTCCAATGCATGAAAGTGAAAAGTCAAAGTGAAGTCGCTCAGCCTGACTCTGAGCGACCCCATGGACTGCAGCCTACCAGGCTCCTCCATCCATGGGATTCTCCAGGCAAGAGTACTGGAGTGGGGTGCCATTGCCTTCTCCTTAGGTTCAATCAAATTCAAAGAGGGGATTTAATCATTTCCACTTTATTATTGAACTTCTTCCTTTCATTGGTTTGAAATCTAAATGCTTATCCTTTCAAAGATGTTTACTGAAATCCATATGCAAGCTTCATAATGAATTTGTGATTTTTTTTGTGCGGCAAAGTTTGGTTAAGTTATCACAGTATCTCCCAAGAGAAGATGCTTTCAACCTAGGCGTGGTGGATCGTATGCAAACGCTAGGTGGTCCTTGATGTTTCTGGGAGTGATCATCACACACTCACACTTGCTTCACTTTGTCATGTAAACATAACTCACACAAACTTTGTGCCAGAAAAACACCAGCTAGTGATATTAACAAAATGGATACATTTGGCCCCTTATTCAGTTAAGGTATGGCTCATATGAGAGCCTGGAATTAATGGGTTTCCATCCGTGGATGCAGAAACCAGCTACAGCTGTGAGCCAGTTGGAACGGGTTTGTAAGAACAGCCTTAGAACCTTGAATCTTGATCTTGCATCAAGATCTCTGCTCTTTAGCCAGAGGAGACTGTTGATAACATAAGAAGGTTTCTTGCCGCTCTCACTTCTTGTCAGCCCTTAAGCCCGATAAATGCTGTCTTCTCAAAAGCCCATCTTGAAGGTACTTTTTTGGGGAGGAAAAAAAATCACGGAAAACTTTAATCTGGCATATACAGGCACTTTTCACTTTCCACGGCCGCATTCTTCCTATCTCTGCTTATTCAGCACTGCTTCTTATACATCTAAACAGGAAGCCTCCAGAGCATGAATGTGCTTGGTTCTAGAAATGTACCTTAGTTTGACTATGTGGTTCTGAGAATATAGTTTCTCTTGCGGAAAAAAAAAATTGTTAGAGTTGATAGTCAGGTTTCCTGGCAGACCCTAAAGCCAATATTAGCTTACTGTTCCCAAACTATTACTTTTAAAATAACAACCTAAAAAAAGAGAGAGTGAGTGTGTTTACTTATTTGTGTAAGGATTTTTTTCAGCCCTAGAAGGATCCTCCATCACGTGGAAGTGGCTTCGTGGAGGTGACTTTGGTACTGTTTGAATTGAACCACTGGAAATATTACTAGTCCAAATTTGATAATTAAAAAAAAATAATGGAAGCCCACTTCCAAATGATAATAACTATATCAGTCTGGACCCTGATCTCAGGAGCACGAATCTCCTTCCTGATTCATAGCTGGTCCAAAGCAAGATTTGGGAGAGCAGTGACAACAGAAGAAAGCTTGGTATCCGCTTTCTTATGCTTCTCCTCTGGCTCCTGCTCCACCTGAGCCCTAGACCCAGGTGTCCTCAGCGCTCCTCTGACCTCAGTCCCTCTCCACAGTGTCACCATCTATTTCAGGAGAGTTTCTCCTGGCCTTCAAAGATCTTCAGTTATTTTACCTTCTTCCCATAGTTTGACAAGGGATTCCCTGGTGGCTCAGTTAGTAAAGAATCTGCCTGCAATGCAGGAGACCCGGGGTTCAATCCCTGGGTCAGGAAGCGCCTCTGGAGAAGGGAATGAAAACCGACTCCAGTATTCATGCCTAGAGAATCCTATGGACAGAGGAGCCTGGCAGGCTAGAGTCCAGAGTCCATGGGGGATCAAAAAGAGCTGGACACAACTGAGTGACAAAAACTTTCACTTTCACACTCCGACACACCGCACATTTACTCTTACAAGTGCCCTGTGCTAGATATTGGGAGGAAAGAAACTGTGTCCAGCTATTTTACCATAGAATGTGAATGACTGAAAATTTCATAACTTTCCATGAGTCACTTGCAGATTTCAAAGGGATGATTGTGAAAAGAAAATTGAAAATGGCAGTGAAGCACTGCAGGAAGCATGGGGGTGTCTCAGCTTGTGGGCCGTTTCTGGCTCCATGCCTCTTCTAGGCATGGTATTTTCTTCCATTTCTGAACAAACAGCTCGCCTACAAGCTCTGGGTTTTCCCTAAGGTCTCTCACGGCCGCGGCTGCATGACCCAGGGGAGAGGCTTTGGTTTAGAGCAGGCTGATGGCAAAGTAATCCCTTTTTGGGTGGCTGGAGGGGGTCCATCTGGGTGCTGGTCAAGTCAGTGGAGGCCAGTTTATCGTAGAGTCAGATCGTGAGCAGACTTTTCCACCTGAGACATCCAGGGGGTGAACTGAGCCAGAGGCTGAGAAGGCCGGAGTCCTTGGCATGGGCTGAGGTCTAGCTAGGAAAAGGCAGTGTCAATATTGAAGACTAAGAGCGCTGGAAGGGGAAATAAAGTCAAGTGTGAGGCTCCTGGTAGAACTGGAATGGAGAGGGCCGCGAGAAGGAGTCGTGGGGAAGAGCCCCATGAAGGAGTCATGGGGAACAGCCACGAACCACACTGGACTGTCCACGTCTCCCGTGCTGGCCGTCCGCAGGGTGGCTATGGACAGGGGGCTCAAAAGGGGCGGGGCTGGGGAAGCAACGTGTACAGACAAGCGTGGCTCCTTGCTCCACGGCCGTGGCCTTGACCGCTCGGTGTCTTTTCGTTTTGAGTAAACACTTGGAAAACTGTGGATATGCCTTCAGAATTTTGTCTTAAGATGTCACAAAGTACATCTGTGCTTAGTCCATAACTGTGGTCTCCTGTCTCTTCATACCAAAAGCAATGGTCTTCAGAGTGTTTTAAAAAATAGCTTTCTTACCGTTAGTCCTAGTGCTAACTATCAGAGAATTCTCATCTTCCCACCTGAGCTACCAACAAGGCTTTTTGGCCCCTGTGAGCCTAGCCCCACCCAGGTCTGCTGGTACATTAAGAACATGTGATGTCCAGGCATCTAGAGTAGACGAACTTCTGGATATCCCACAAGGACTGTGTTGTAGTCTCCTTCTATGCCAGCATAAGATAACTCTGCCTATCTAGGCCTTCTTTGCCAGTTTCTGCTACATTTGTATTCTGGCATCAACAGAATCCTAGTTTCTGTCCCCTCTTATAGCATCTGCCACCTCCCCTCTCTTAGATCTAGCCCTGGTTTCCAAATGCATGAACATAGTTCGAGGAATTGATTTGTCTACCAAAGACCTAGATTTCTCTGGAGACTGATGGCCATGTACTATATGCTAAGTCACTTCAGTTGTGTTCGACTCTTTGTAACCATATGGGCCATAGCTTACCAGTTCCCTCCATCCATGGAATTCTCCAGGCAAAAACACTGCAGTGGGTAGCCATTTCCTTCTCCAAGGGATCTTCCCAACCCAGGGATCAAACTCCAGTCTCCTCCATTGGCAGGCGGTTCTTTACTACTAGCACCACCTGGGAAGCCCTACTGATGGCCATATCCACCCAGAATTCTCAGCACTACATTTTAATCTACTATCTGGACTGGCTATAAATGTATCCTCAACATCCCATATTTGGGATAACTAACTTGAACTTCTGCCCAGTCCTGACCTTTTCTTGACTGCTTCTCTTGCCCAGCTTCTCACCACACTCTGGATCTCATTAAGGGTTGCATTAGTCTCCTTGGCTCTTACTGTACTGGTTTCAGCTCAGGAATGGACCAGGGCATGGCTCCCAGCATGCCCAGGATGAGGGCCTTTTATCACACTGGAGAGCTTGCTTCTGCCACAGAGCTCCTGGCTAAACTTTTCTGCAGTCATAAAATGACTACATTTCAGAGTCCATTTGCTGATAGTAACAATACCCTCCAACACTTAAGAGTTTGTCATACACTATCTAAATGCATAGGCATTAAATCCTATGAAATAGGTAGGTCCAATATTATCTCAGTGTACAGATTAGGCAGCTTAAGCTTCTGAGTTATTTGCTTTTGGAAACGCATCCAAAAAAAAAGCACTTGGCTGAGAAAGCACAAGTAAGTGCTACCACCTCTGGGCGCACTTTTCACTAACTCATGTTGCCAATCCTGGTAATGTAGGGCCACATGAGAAACTCCAATATGATTCCTAAGTGGCTTATAACCTTGATCAAGAAGCTGATACTCACTGATTCGGTAAATATTTCTTGAGTGCCCACGATGTGCCAGGCACTCTTCTGGAGGGTTAGCACATGTTAGCTGACAAAAGGGACAAAACCCCTAGTGCTCGTGGCCCTTTGCACTTGGTGGTCTATCCCTTGGAAGTGCTGGTTCAGATCTGACTCTGCCTCGAGCTTCAGCTCTCAGATGGAGATAACTCTGCTGGTGTTGCTAGGCTTTGCATCTGTGATTCTGTGACTCCCCCTGAGAAGCCCTATCAGTTAGGAGCTGACAGTCTGCTTGCGAGCCCCTGACTTCTTCCCAATAGCAAATTTGGGCAACACTATTGAAAATCCTCTCAGAGAAGACCCAAGAAATAAAATGACACAATCCATCCTCAGTGCAGCTGTTGAAAGGGCTGGTGATGCAACAGCTGGGGCAGCTCTTAATGACAGTCTTTCAAGGGAGGCTGAATGATGACACGGAACAAGAAAGCAGCTCTGTGATGTTGCTTGATTTTCAGTTGATTTTACAAGAACTATTTCACCGGAGATAATCATTTTAGAGGAAAAACATAAAACCTATAGCTGGGATAAAAATATGGCATTTCTGTGGTGTGTGTTGAGCTTCAGCAAAGAAAATAATACAGAGTTGATTTGATTCACAAAATAAGCATTAAAGATCTGTTATACACTATAATTATCTCAGAAATTTTTTATATGATGGGAACATGAAAACCCAGCTCTTTGCTGTCAGAAATGTTTTCTTTCATTCCATTTTTTTTTCTAATCTTCCTTAAAATATTGGTGTGAATTAAACTCACCGAGGAGGAAACTAGCGAACATCTTCCATAATACAGTTATGAAAATAAGAGCTGAGCTGTTATTACTCCCATCTGGGACACCAGATGTTTGCAGGCTGGTGTGCTACTTGAAGCACATTTCTGACCCCTAAACCAAGACCTGGTTGAGTGTGTTTAAAATGTCCTCTTTCCTGCTCCAAACAAGTAAATGCAAGTGAGTGATACCAAAACAGAAGTAATGGTATTGATAATCTGCTAAGAAGGCATGAGAAATCACTGGCAAAGTAAAGTGTCTTAAGGAGAATCTGATTGTATATAGTGTTGATAATATAGAACGAGGGTGACAAGTTCATGCCATGTAAGCATCCTATCAGGCTACTGCCAAGAGCAGGAAGTCCAGTACAGGAAGTGTCCTCGAAACTTTAATCTTGAAATATCAGAAGTAATATACATTTTCTTTCTCCATATATCCAGAGGGTCAAGAGTGGACACACATATAACAAAACTGAAAATACTCTCTAATCAGTTGTATTTTTTCTTTGTCATTTCTTGAAGGCCAAATGGTCTACCCATTTATCATTTCAGCACTGGAGTCTCAAGAAAATGCCCTCATCTGAGATGGGTTTGGTTGCCCATCATTTTGTCCATCCATAATCATTGGAGAGTGGGGCTCCATTTGAAGTCTATAATGAGAGAGGGAAGGGAAATGGGATGTCTAGGAGAGCGCTGACTTTCTGCTATCAACCAATGGATTTCTAGAAGTTTCTTCTAACTACAAAACGTTTGAGAAATACTCCTGACAATGTATATGTAATGTGATAGGTTTATAAGATGGTTAGTTCTTCAAAGTTCAAAAAAATGTACAGTGACTGTATTGATCCAGGATGGCATGAAACAGTTCTCCTGACAGTTTGATGACAAGGATATGAGGAAAGAGTTTTTGTGCAGTAAGATCATGTGTCTACTTAACTCTGTTGACAGTAAAATACGGATTTCAGATTATTCTATGGCTTGGAAATATACTTTGTTGAAACCATGGTTTTATGTCTTTCTTTTATAACACCAAATAAAATTACAGTATGACTTACACAGCAAATATTTCAAGAAATTTTTTAAAATAATTGAACTTTAAAGAAACAGAAGAGAATTTGCATCATATCAGGGCTAATGAGTTTTTTAATGTTTGTATTTATAACCAAGTACTAGTGTACTTCCCCTTCTTAGTTTAGTGATAGAGCCTACATAGAGTTTTTTGATGCAAATAATTTTTATAAATTAGATTTTTATATTCCATATAGGTTGTTATATGATTAATTTTATAAGACAGATTATTTATCTGCAGTTGTAAAGTCATCCCTTAATGTACCTGTTTTGGAAGTTTGGACTTCTGTGTATCATTTTTCCCTGGAATGACCTCAATGTATCACATAGCTTCAATTTTCTACTCCCTGTGCTTCATAATCCATAGTTAACCAGTAATGAGGGGAAAAGAAAAAGATCTTTTTTCTCATCTAACTGTGTAGAGAAAAACTGCAGATGGCTCTAATCCAAAGCCTTTATAATAAAGTTTTATTAAAAGCCAATGTTTATTATAACTTTAAAAGACTAAATAATTCTTCTAAGACCCCAAAAGGTTTTTCATCTTGCATAGATAAGATTTTGTATAAAATCTTCATATAATGTTTATGCAATGGCGAGGCAACTCTCTACCTCAGTTTCCTCATTAGCAAAATAAAAAGCTTAAAATCTTGTACTATTTGATTATAAACTATTTCTAGAAGGTAAGGAAAGTGGTACAAAGAAAGTTTGTGTGTATGCACTTGACAGTGAGCTTTGGGTCTCAGAACTGAGATCTTCTCTTCCTTATAAGATTATTTTGTATAAGGACATGATGTACAACACTAATCAGCATTTACTTATTCATAATCCATTCAAGGAAGCTCATTATTATGGCCTTTCACAGTCTCTGCCCAACATACTTTATTTTCATCTTGCATTTAAGACAGAGAGGCCCGCTCCTCACATCCCTTGTGATACAGCCAGGAATGAGGGTATGATATCCATGTGCTCAACTATAAAATCTGAAACACATTCAGTGGGCTGACCTCAACAGATGTTTTGATGAGAGCTTCTAAGTGGAGCCAAGGAAGGGTGGAAAATTAGGTCACACTGCTAGGAAAGAAGTAAAGACAAAACTCTTGCCAAACAGTCATTGTAGAGAGCAAGAAAAAGACCATGGGTTTATTGCTTGGGTGTGGAGTCTAGTTCTTTCTCTGGGCAGTAGGGAGCAAGGTTCCCTCTGGCTTTATCCTGGAGAAAACAGCTGACCCTTGGCATACTATGCAGGGGAATTGTTTGATCTTTCTGGAACTGTAAAATGTTTCAGGGTCATTTTGTAGAATTGATCATTTCTCTCAGGAATGCTTGTTCTTTTCATAAGAGTGTAAAACCAATATCTGGGCACTAGGTTAATGGAATGCTGCATACTATGCAGGGGAATTGTTTGATCTTTCTGGAACTGTAAAATGTTTCAGGGTCATTTTGTAGAATTGATCATTTCTCTCAGGAATGCTTGTTCTTTTCATAAGAGTGTAAAACCAATATCTGGGCACTAGGTTAATGGAATGCTACTGGGCAGTCATTGCTTCTAGCACCTCTTAACTGCCAGAGTTAAAATATATACGTGTGTGTGTGTGTGTGTGTGTGTGTATACATCAGTGAAAGTCACTCAGTCATGTCAGACTCTTGGTAACCCCATGGACTGTACAGTCCATAGAATTCTCCAGGCCAGAATACTGGAGTGGGTAGCCATTCCCTTCTTGAAGGGATCGTCCCAATCCAGGGATCAAACCCAGGTCTCCTGCATTGCAAGTGGATTCTTTACCAGCTGAGCCACCAGGGAAGCCCATATTATGTGTATATACATATACCTCTAAATATTTCTGTATGTACACACTGCATCTTCTTTATCCAGTCACCTGTTGATGGACACTTAGGTGCTTCCATGTCTTGGCTACTATAAATAGTGCTGCTTTAAACACTGGGGCACATGTACCTTTTCAAATTGGAATTTTCATCTTTTCTGGCTGTAAGTCCAGGAGTGGGATTACTAGGTTATACGGCAGGCAACTCTTATTTTTAGTTTATTAAGGAACTTCCAAAATGGCAACCCACTCCAGTGTTCTTGCCTGGAGAATCCCAGGGATGGAGGAGCATGGTGGGCTGCCGTCTATGGGGTTGCACAGAGTTGGACATGACTGAAGTGACTTAGCAGCAGCAGCATACTGTTCTCATAGTCGCTGAACCAATTTACATTTCCACCAAGGCGATAGGAGAGTTCCCTTTTCTCTGCATCCTCTCCAGCATTTATTAGTTATAGGTCCTTTTGATAATGGTCATTCTGACTGGTGTGAAGTGATACCTCATTGCAGTTTTGATTTTCATTTCTTTAATAATTAGCAGCATTGAGCATCTTTTCATGTTCCTGTTGGCCATCTATAAGTCTTTTTTGGAGAGATGTCTATTTAGGTCTTCTGTCCATTTTTGATGCACAAAAATTAACTCAAAATGAATCACTAACCTAAATAGAAGAACTAACTAAATCCATAAATTCATAGAAAAAAATAAGGGTCAGTTGTCATGACCTTGAATTTGGCAATGGATTCTTGCATATGACCTAAGAGCACAAATAACAAAAGAAAAAACTAGCTAAACTGGACTTCATCAAATTAAAAAATTTGTGCATCAAAGGATACTATCAAAAAAAATAAAGACAAATTACAGAATAGGAGAAAGCACACGCAAATCACTTACAAGGACTTAGTATCTAGAATATATAAAGAATTGAAAGTCAACGACAGAAAATAGACAAACAAAAGGGAACAATCCAATTTTAAGAATAAGCAAGGCACTTGATTTGACATTTCTCCAAACAAAATATATAAATGCCCGAAAAGCACTGAAAAGATACTTACTTACTAGTGACTGGGCAAATGTAAATCAAACCATGGGATACTGCTCCACATCTACTACAATGGTTATAATTTTTCAAAAAAAGTAAGAAAGAAAACAGCAAGCATGGGCAGGATGTAGAGACGCTGGAACTCTTGTGCATTACTTATGCTCTGTTGCTCAGCTGTGTCTGGCTCTTTGTAACTCCATGGACTGTAGCTGGCTAGACTTCCAGACTTCTCTGTCCATGGGATTTCCTGGACAAGAATATTGGAGTGGGTTGCCAGTTCCTAATCCAGGGGATCTTCCTGACCTAGGGATTAAACCTGTGTCTCTTTCGTCTCCTGCATTGGCAGGCAGATTCTTTAACACTAGAGCCACCTGGAAAACCCATACATTACTTGAGAGGAATGTAAAATGGTACAGCCACAGAAAACAGTTTGGTAGCTCCTCAAAAAACTAAACATGAAATTACTATCTGATCCAGCAATTTCACTCCTAGGTATATATCCCAAAGAACTGAAAACAGGGACTCAAACAGACACTTGTGTGCCAGTGTTCATTGCAGCCTAATAGCTAAAAGATGAAAACAATCCAAGTGCCCATCAATAGATGAATGAATTTTAAAATGTGGCATATACATACAATGGAATATTCTTTAGCCATAAAATAAATGAAGTTATGACAAAATGTTCAACATGGATGAATCTTGAAAACATGCTGAGTAAAATAAGCCAAACACAAAAGGATAAATATTATCAAATATTAATACATGATCCAACTTTTGTGAAATACCTAGAATGGGTAAATTTATAGAGACATAAAGTAGATAAGAAAAGAGGGGGAAGGTGGAAAGAGGAATTATTGCTTGACGAGTACAAGATTTCTGTCTGGGATGATGAAAAAAGCTTTGGAAAAAGATAGTGGTTATGGTAGGTATTGGAGAAGGCACTGGCACCCCACTCCAGTACTCTGGCCTGGAAAATCCCATGCATGGAGGAGCCTGGCAGGCTGCAGTTCATGAGGTCGCTAAGAGTCGGACATGACTGAGCGACTTCACTTTCACTTTTCACTTTCATGCTTTGGAGAAGGAAATGGCAACCCACTCCAGTGTTCTTGCCTGGAGAATCCCAGGGATGGGGGAGCCTGGTGGGCTGCAGTCTATGGGGTTACACAGAGTTGGACACGACTGAAGCGACTTAGCAGCAGCAGCAGCATGGTAGCTGTGGTATAATAAATACTTGGTCTTTGTCCCTGTTCTGGTCACAAAGCAGATAAAACCCTCGTAGAAAGCCCCTTTTGATCACACCTGAGTTTATGCTAATTGACTTAGGGTGGGGCTCCTAGATGTTTCAGGATGCAGACTGATCCCCAGAAAGATTGAGCTAAGATCAGAGGGTTGGAACTTTCAACCCTACTTCTCACCCTTCCTCCTGTATCTCTGGGCAGGGAAGAGTAGCTGGAGACTGAGCTTTATTAAAACTCTTGAATAAAGAGATTCAGAGAACTTGTATGTCAGTGAATACAAGAAGGATGGTTGTACAACAATATGAATGTAATTAAATCCACTGAATGGTACACTTCAAATAGTTTAAATGGCAAATTTTATGTTACATGTATTTTGCCATATTAAAAAAAGCAAAGAATTTTAAAAGTACTAAAGATTAGAGAGGTTGGAGAGCTTGTAAATCAGTAACTGGTAGAGATTGGATTTGAACCCAGATCCATCTTCTTAGATACATAGCAATTGGATTAAACTGTGTACTGCCATCTTTCACTTAGAATTTTTGAGCTATTAGTAATGAAAGAAAGGTGGTCTTTACAGACTATCAGCCTCAAGGGATGGGCAGGTTTGAAGAAAGAGTGGGTGCCAGGTGATCAGCTAGAAGGCTAGTGTTGTAATACAGGGGAGAGAGAACTAGAGTCTGGACCAGGGATGTGGTTATGAGAGTGGAGAGGAAACAAAGCTGAAGGGAAGAAATGACGATACATACTTGATGATGCCTGGAAAGAGACAATGAAGGATCCACAAAGCCAACCTTGGGAAGAGGAGAGTGGTGGGCAGCTGCTGACAGAGATAAGACATTTGAAGAATACCCCTCATTTTCAATATGCTCCGGAATGTGTTCTCATCTCCCAAGCACACGAACCCTGGAGTCCCCAGCAAAATCGAGCTTGTTAATGTGGGTAATAGAGGACTAACTGCTGGGAACATAGACCCCTCTATGGACTCTCCCCCTTCCATGGAGGCAGGATTAAGTTAACATGTACACAACGGGGACCTATGGAGAGGAGAAGACAAACGTAAGATACAAAGGATATATTTTGTCTATCTTCTACCCAACCTAATCCAGTGACAATTAATACCTAGTTTTATTGTTTTATCTCTTTAAATACAAAGGTCAAAGTTCTACCTGCCTTTCAGCTAAATGGCCAGGTTTTGTTGTTGCTTTTACATATGAACAACATGCTTGCCTGCATGCTCAGTCGCTTGTGTCCGACTCTTCGCAACTCTGTGGACTGTAGCCCGCCAGGCTCCTTTGTCCATGGAATTCCCAGGCAAGAATACTGGAGTGGGTTGCCATGCCCTCCTCTAGGGGATGTTCCCAACCCAAGGATCAAACCCACATCTCCTGCATTGCAGGCAGATTCTTTACCCAGTGAGCCACCTGGGAAGTCCATGGACAACAACATAAAAATACCTAAATGCCCATCAGGATATGTGATTAGCAATGGAGAAAGAAGCAATGCAAAGCCAGGCCAAGGAGGGGCTGTGGCAGGAATGGAGTGAAAGGAGGGATGTGGGGGAATGTGAAATTCCCTCCTCTTCCTTCCACCTGCGCCTCTGTTCTCCAGCTTTGCATGCTCCTCTGCACATCTACGGCTAGAAGAAAAGCCCATCTTCCGTAACTGCTGCAGCTGATGTTGACAAATCATCTTTTGCAGCCCTTGGAGACCCAGCAGAGCTATCTAGAGACCCAAAGACTACTGATACTTATGCTGTAGTACTCCGGTCTCACGTTCTCCCTCAAGAGACCTAAGTGATAGAGTTTAGAGAACCTGCCAGATATTTATATTCTAACAAGCCAAAGAAGGAAAAAAACAAAACAAAACAAAAAAAACAACTCAAAGCAGATCTATTAATTCAAGGAGAATTTTGCATATTTATGTGCTCGATTGCCATCTCTTAGGACTCTCCAGGCTTTTCACAGGAAGGAGTATATTGAAGCTGAAAGAAACTATTCCTAAAAATATAGCACAGAAGAGGTTTCTGATCAATTCATTGTGTTTTTTATGTAGCAAAATGACAACAGACATGCAAATAGATAGACTATTGGTCTATCACATAGAGTGTGGGTTACAAAAATGAATCAGAGTTTAAATGTTAATAACACTTAGGAAAGCAGCTAGAAATGTGATGATTGATTTGATCTCACAGACCTGAAGCACCTTGAGAACAGCGACTGCATCAACTGCATTCACTGCTGGGGCCCATGTGAGCACAGAGTAGGGCTCAATGTGTATTCACTGAATAGAGAGATGGTGGTACCACTAGTTGGTTTGAGTGATGTCACATAGTCTTTCTAATTATACTGTGGGTAAAAGATGCTCTCCACGGTGACATCAGAGTAACACAGAAGGATTTTAGCACATCAGCTTCCCTGGTAGCTCAGCTGGTAAAGAATCCGCCTGCAATGCAGAAGACCCTGGTTCGATTCCTGACTCAGGAAGGGATAGGCTGGAGAAAGGATAGGCTACCCACTCCAGTATTCTTGCCTGGAGAATCCCCATGGACAGAGGAGCTTTGTGGCCACGGGTTCACAAAGAGTCAGACACGGCTGAGTGATAAGCAATTAACGCATTGATGAAGAAAAATGCTGCTTTGGCGCAGAGGTATTGCATCTATGAATTTAAATCTAAAGTGAACTTGTAGACATTTGGAGGTTGCTTCTTAAGTTTGAGGTTGAGGTCAGTTAGCTACTTATTTAACTGGGAGTAGAAAGAAATTGGAACTTATGACTCTCAGCTGTTTCCCAAGGCGGCCACCTCTGCTGTCTCCTCATCCTCCACTTTTGGGGGGAACTGTTTTCTTGTACCTACTCAATCTAACCTGCAGGAGGATGCCAATACCCTTAGGTCTTTTGGCCTAGATGTGGCTAGATCTCTTCTATTCTTGGTTTGTGTGAAGGAATAGTTCAAAGCTACCCTCACATACTCCATTTCAGAACATGTATCCTGTATTCATCCCCGATCTGTGATCGCAGATCGCTCAGGTAACACTGTCACCCAGAGAGGTGCATCTCAAACCATCATGTGTATAGGCGTCTCTGGGGAACATATTAAAAATGCAGATTCTCACTCAGGGAGCTTGGAGTGGAGCCTCCAGGTGAGGCTGACGCTGCTGGTCCGTGGACCACATGTACAGTAACAGACTTGATTTGTATGTAACTCATTGCTTGTATCTCTAGAAGATGTGCGTGAGTGCGTGCGTGCTATGTTGCTTCAGTCGTGTTCGATTCTACGACCCCAAGGACTGTACCCGCCAGGCTCCTCTGTCCATGGGCTTCTCCAGGCAAGAATACTGGAGTGGGTTGCCATGCCCTCCTCCAGTGGATCTTTCCGCCTCAGGGATCGAACCCATGTCTCTTAGTCTCCTGCATTGGCAGGTGGGTGCTTTACCACTAGCGCCACATGGGAAGTCCTCAGGTATATATACAAGACGCATAAAACGCTAAATTAAACTACTTGGTCTTTTAGCCTGAAACAGTTTTGAGACAGTGACTCTGAACTTCTGATGGAATTCTCAGTTCCTTCCAGAATTTTCTTCCAAGCCTTAGCTCCGGAGGTGGGCCCCCAAACCACCCTCCTTGCCCTGGACTACTCTGCAGCTCCTTTGCCTGGAGTGATGACAAAGACTGCTGTTCTCCAACATGCGAAGAAATCTTCCCATCTAACTCCACAAATTCTTCTTTTGGCTTGGGTTTTCCTGCATAAATTTTGCCAATATCTCCCAGAACCTAGATCCTGCCAGCTTCCACTGTTTCAGCCTCTGGAAGCCAGACCCTTGTCATTGATCTGTTTCGTTTTCCTGAGTCATTTCATAAGCTCCTTGTTTAGTTGCATGCTTCATTTATGGTGACAATTTTGGACCTAGAATTAATCATGCTACTGGTCCCGTGAACTGGCTCTACTGACATTGTCTTGGTCAAAATCACCAGAATGCTTCACTGGAATGTTGAGTGTCTTAACTCACAAGCCTATATGTCTTTGCCCTCTTCCAATCTGCAATTTGACTGATATTTTTGAAATAAGAATCCAGTGATCTCTTTGTCTCTCTCCACCCCAAGAAGCAGACCATCCCCTCATTCTGTGCTGATGAGTTTTTCTAATCCATCCTTTGCATGTCTCAGTCTCACAAAGGGGATTTCAGCTCCAGCTTCCTCCCTCCCTCAGCCAAAGCCTCATCTTCTCTTAGCCAAAGCTTTGTGTTACCGAGATCAGTAACTCCTAGAAGGGCAACCATGGTGCCCCTCACTGGTCCATCTAGTTTCTTAATCCCTTCCAGCAACTGAGCGTTTCCCCTTCTTATAAGATCTGCTCTGCAGTCAAGAGAATATGTTTTATTCTGTGTGCAGCATCCCAGGTGTTTTAGCAGGAGCATTTTTAGGTTGCCTACTGTTCCATGGGTCAAAACACCTTGCTCTCTGCATTCACCCCACACATCTTTCTGGTTTTCCACTGTTTATTTCCTCATTAAGATTTCTAGGACTATCCTTTCCACCAGGAAGTCTCTCCTTACTTAAACTTTCAACCACAATGAAAGGTAAATTGTATAAGAAATATGTCCCGATTCCTTGATAAAGTCGGGCTCCTCTCTCAACATATGCTTCTGTGGTTCCTTCTACAGTTCCTACGGTACTCTGCTTACATGAAGTGAAGTGAAGTCGCTCAGTTGTGTCCGACTCTTTGCAATCGTGTACTGTAGCCCACCAGGCTCTTCCGTCCATGGGATTCTCCAGACAAGAGTACTGGAGTGGGTTGCCATTTCCTTCTCCAGGGGATCTTCCCAACCCAGGGATCGAACCCAGGTCTCCCACATTGCAGGCAGACGCTTTAACCTCTGAGCCACCAGGGAAGCCTCTTCTTACATAAATAGTACTTATTCCAATTGTACCTTATAGTCTACATCCCCTTCCAAAAGCTAGGTTCCTTAATAGGAGGGCAGAGGCCATGTTATTAATAGTTTCATTCCCCTGTGCATGGCTTCCAGTGCAACATGGAAATAATGATAACCAGCATACATTGAGCTCTTTCTGTATGCCTCACCACAGCTCCACTGGTACCCCTGTTTTATAAATGAGGAAACTGAAGGATAAAGAGATTAAGTTGTTAACATCTGAAATCAAATCCAGGCAGTCTGGCTCCAGAAACTTCTGCCTAAATCTCTGTTTTGTGAAAGGTTGTTGCTTAGTGAATTTTGGCGCAAGTGACCCTTCTTGAGAGCCCAGGAGCTCCCGTGCTCCCTGCCAGAGCCAACCAAAGATGTCTCCTTTCTTCGTTTTTCACCATATGACCCTTCTCCCAGAACCTTCCATGGATGCGCTTCCGGGATGAGGAACCCCTGGGGCTGCTGCTTATTTGCATGGCAGGGACTGTTGGCAAGCCTGAGCTTGGTCACATCACTTGTCTGCCTCCTTTCCCATATCCTGATGAGAACTCACTCAAGTGACGCTTGAAAGAGATCTTTTAGAATTCTGCAGCTACCAGTGGAAGCAGATTCTGATTTGGTATCTGAAGCCTGAGAGTCTGCATTTCTAACCACTTCCCAAGTGATGCTGATGTTGCTGGCCTGAAGACAGCTTTGGAAGGGTCAGAAGCAAAGTCAGCATAATCTACTCTCCAAGCTTTCATTTCCTGGCTTGTTTTTGCAGCTGATACTATCTACTTTGTAATCTTCATATGAATAAAAGAATGTGTGTGAAGTACTTGGTACTGTGGTTGGAACATGTTAGGTGTTCAACTAATGGTCTTGTTGCTTTTCCTATTTTAGTTTTCAAATATTAGTTGATATTAAATCTGTAAAGATCTTATCATTTAATACAATATTTCTACTGAAAAATTAAAACACATGCACACAACTCTTGAACCATTTTTAGAAAAGGAATCCAATCAAGGCATTGAAAATATTCATCTAACATTATGTAGCATAAAAAAATAATCATCTTCACCTCTTTGAAACTTAAATTCACTCTACCTAACCTCTGGATATTCTCTGCCTGACTATTAAAAGCTGATGATGAATCACACTAAGAAGAAACTCTTATTGCTTCTGGGTTCTCACCATTACTGCAAATCCATAAATTGCCCAGAACTATAGCTTTGAAGGTTGTTAGCTCTCAAGATTTCTATTATGAGTTGGCACTTAATCTTTGATCCTGACATATCTTTTAGGCTTCCTATTTAATTGTTTACTAAATACACATTTAAAAGCCCTAGAAACCAGGCTTCTCCACGGTAGCTGTCCACCGTGCTCACCTCCCCAGCTGTGTTTCTGACCTCTAGGCTGCCCAGAACGCTGAGCTGCACCCACATGCCCATGTTGCAAGGGACTCTGCTAATGGATTGATCAAGGAACTTCTCTTGGTCTGGAACTCAGTAACTGACATTCTGACTGACACCAAGCATGAAAATCACATTCCCCTGGTTGTAAAAAACCTTCACTGGCTACCTGTAAAGTACAGGATTATGTGTAAAGTCCTAGTTATTAACTTACAAGTTCTTAAACTGACTTGGTTTTGAATACCTCAGAGACATCCTGCAACCATACATTCCCAGTCATTTTCCTTGGTCTCAGTCAATTGGATTAGTTCTTTTTGGCTGAAGACATTGAGCTACAGGGCATTTTTAATGTTTGCTTTCTACTTATGGAATTTATTAACCATGGAGGTCAGGCTGTCTTACTCTCTGTCAAGCTTTCAGTCCAAATTTAAGAGGCACCTTTTCCAGATTGCTGATTTAGCTAAATAAGCCATAAATCGATCTACCGTTGTTTAGTTTTTAAATCACTGTTCTTCTTTGGTACTTTTATGTATCTGCTCCAAGAGTTTGTTTGACATGTCACATTTAAATTTTATATTATTCCACTTAATATCTTTTTTTTTTTCACATCCTGACTTGAAACACTGTCAAAGTGAATTTACTAATTAAGTGCTTTGCATGACATATTACCTTTCTGCATCTGCTTCAGAAGCATGTCACAAGGACAATGAGATGTGAAAGTACTACTTGGATTGTGAAATATCAGGTCTTATATTCAATTATGTACATATATTTCACCTTATTTTGGTAGCTAATCAATCACTCCACTGTTAGGGTGCTCAGAAATTAATTGTTGAATGGACTTATATATGCTAGACACACAGGGGGACCGAAGTATAGTCATGGGTTTCTTCAGCAAATTTTAATCTAGCATCTTTTGATCTGTATAAATACGTCTAAAGTTAACTAACAATAAAATATTTAAATATCAGATGACAACAGAGAAAAACATGACACAGGTCGCTACACAATTAAGGGCCAAATATCGGGTTGGCCAAAAAGTTTGTTTGGAGTTTTCTGTACCATCTTAGGGAAAAACTTGAATGAACTTTTCGGCCAACCCAATATATTCTGCATATAGTCCCAGCTCCATAATTTCTGAGCAGAGTGCCATTCCTGAGGCTGGAGCAGTGGAGGGAAATCTGACCGAGACGTTGGATTTGCAATTGATCCAGGTATGTGTGAGGGAATAGGGTAGGCAAAGAAGAAGTGAGGAGGCTGTAGGGTTGAAACAAAGATGGAATGAAAGCAGGAAGAAAACCCAATGACGTTTATCCTTTCAAGTGGGAGGAAGAGTTTTAAATTCGACCCATTTGGCTGGAAGATGATTCAGAAAAAATATATAATAATAGATAATGTTTTGTGATACATTTATCAAAATAGGAGTTTCTTTTCCTGAGGAGATAAGTTTTTTTCTTAGAGTGTCAAGACCGTCAGCTGGGGTCAGAGAGATGGAGGAGACTGCAATGGGGAGGTCAGTAGAGTTCTCTAGAGAAAGGCAAGGAAAGGTTCTGTGGGTGATGGTATTTTCCTTCCTGTTTTGATTTGTTTCTTTGAGGACTGGGGTGGTGGGGTTGGGATAGGGGAGGGCAGGTTCTGAGATCTAATGCTAGAGCTTGATTACTTATTTGAGAATCACTGTTCCAAACATTTTAAACTATGAAATCTCCACCAAAGCTCTCACAAAGTCTACGGATCCTGTTTGGAAAGAACCATATTCTTAAGATATCATAAGAAATCAGAGTCAGTTCAATCCAATCCAGCTCAATTCTATTCAACAAGTAGTTACCAGGGCCTTTGTGCTTCTGATGTCATCCCTGTTGCTGCTGTGATGAGCCAGAGAAAGAGGAAGCAGAGTGTAGACTGTGGTTGTGAAGATATACTCAGGGGAAACGTTTACCCATCAGACGAAACAGAGGCCAGGTAAACACCAAGATCAATATCAAATACGGTTGCTCTGTGCTCCCAGATTTCAGAGAAAGACCAAAGAGGAAGAGAGGATTTGTTTGGGGGGAGAAAGTCCTGGAGCTGACTCTGAGGAACGGATGCCTTGCTACTTAAAGTAGGGTCCATGGACCAGCCGCACCAGCATCATTTGAAAGCATCATAAAAATGCAGAATCTCAGGCCCCATCTCAGAGACATTGAATCAAAATCTGGATTTTAAAAAGACCCCAGGTGATTTATACTTTCATCCCCGGAAGGACTGTGTTAGAAGATGCCAACTCAACTGCAAGAATGAAGACATCAGATAGACACACATGGGAAAAGAAACAGGCCTGCAGGGGGTGCCCCACTTAGCTGAGTACCCCCCAGATTCCCCCCTCCTGGCAGATCGCCTACACGTTAATGGCTCTTGCATGAGCATCCAAAGACAGGATTGGCCTCATGTGCAAGGAAAGAGTCACTTAATAGCCAACCCTGTTGAAATATACTCCTGAGCTCTGACAGAAATGTTGAAATATTTGGATGGTGGGCACAGGCTTGGGAATAGGCAAGGACTGAAATGCCCTCTCTAGCATGTCTGGTCTTACGCATAAGTGCCTGCAGCTATTGATTTGAGCCATTACCTTCAATGGTTGAAAAAATTATACACATGCCAAAAAAAAGAAACACCCCCAAAACCTAGCTTCCTGTTTCTGTCGTATAAGTCCGTGCTTGCCTGGTTTGAATTAGTTAGAGTGCTTCATTATGGAGCAAGGAGAGAAGAGACATTTTAATGGAATTGGCAAAACCCAAGCCACAATGCCCAACAGAATAGGGCTGGAAGTAAACAGCTAAGCCCTGGCTTTCTACATATGAAAAGGGTTTCTCATGCCTAGGATTAATGGAGTGCTTAAACAGCTATAGGGACCCTTTTATAATTATTACAGTCTTTCCTTTCCTTCCTTCCTTCCTTCTCTTCCTCTTTCCTTCCTTCCTTCTTTCTGTAAGGTTTTAAAAATAATGTGGTTTCCATGCAAATCAAAACCAGCTGAAAGCTTGCCAAGACCAAGATGTAATTGAAGATGGCATTTAAGCCTTTGTGTCTCCTCTGTCTCCAGAGATATCATCATAAAATAAAAGACTTCATCAGGTAACATTTTCTTCATTATTCAACATCACAATTCTGAAGCGAAAAAAAGATAATTAGACATACGGTGTTGTCGACACATAGTTTATGAGGAGCTCCTAGTTAATTAGTTATGGTAAAAGGTTTTTATATAGTCATAATTACTTTATATTTCAGAGGAAAAGAAGCAAACATCCGTGTATTTTATTTTTCCTGGTGACAAGTTTATCAAAGTGATGCTGGTGCTTGGATGATCCTTCGCCACCTTCTTCAAACTTCCTGGGATGTAATACAAGGTGTCACAAGGGGATTGTAATAGCTCAGCTCTTGTCAACTTTAATAGGACCCACATATCTGAAATCCTTACACATCATCTGGCTAGGTTCTATAAGAAAATATCATCTTGGTGTCCTGAATTTCCTTTGTCATCGGTGGAGAGTTCACCTATGGGATAATTCAGAGCATGGTTACAGCACTTTTGTTTAAAACAAGAGTCATCTTCAGGAAAATATTTTGTCTATTCTAACTTCTGGAGGAGCCATTGAAGAAAATATGATGGCAAAATAATATGCTGAGAAATGGAGCATTCTACAGTTTATTTGTTGAAAAATGTTGGGTTGGCCAAAAGGTTTGTTCAGATTTTTCCATTAAACCAACCTGAATGAAATTTTTGGCCAACTCAGCAATTACAATCTATAAAAGCTTTTTTCTCCCCACCAGGCGTTTCTAATAAATTGATTATTCAAGATAGACTAGTTAAGAAATGAAGGGAGATTGGGATTAGCAGAGGCAAACTATTATATATAGGATGGATAAAAAACAAAGTCCTATAGATAGCATAAGGAACTATATTCAATATTCTTGATAAACCATAATGGGAAAGAATATGAAAAGAGTGTGTGTGTATATACATATATATATACATATAATTAAATCACTTTGCTGTATAACAGAAATTAACACAGCATTGTAAATCAACTATACTTCAATAAAGTCTTTTAAAAAGAAAAAAAAGAAATGAACTTAAAAATAAGATCCATATTATTAGTTTTGTGTCTGCACCAGTTTCAATCATTTCTTAGCTGAGGGGAGAATCAGAACACTTCTGTTATGCCCTATGGATGTCCCGAGCACAGACTGTGTAATCTCCAGCAATACCCACCCATGAGAGAAAATTGATCAGGTACCAACATGCCCAGGTATCAAAATGCCTGTTGATTTCCTAGGATGTCAAATGGCTGACATTTGCCTGAGTGTACCATCAAAGTGTATGCAACCGTGGGGCTAGAACACAATTTTCCTCAATCGCAGTTCAGTGCTTTATTTCTCAGAACAGAAGGAGGAAACCTGAGATTTGAGTTAAAGAGGGAAAATGGACAATTCTCCGTGGCCTGGTGCAAAACGCTAGTGTCCCCTTCTCCACAGTTGGGTTTGACAGCTGTCTCACCTGCAGAGTCAAAACGGCAGGAGTGTGTTTCCCTCTGTTCCTGCCATCCTATTTGGTATCAGAACACTCATAGGGAGACATGTGGGAAAGATCACAGTAGCCATTTCTTGAGTGTTTAGTGACACTTGCACTGGATCACACACTACGCTTCATCAAGGACTCGCTGCCTCTTAGATGAATGTCCTGTGAAAGTGTTAGCTGCTCAGCTGTGTCTGACTCTTTGCCATCCCATGGACTGTAGCCTGCCAGGCTCCTCTGTCTGTGGGATTTCCCAGGCAAACATACTGGAGTGGTTGTTGTTTCCTTCTCTTTGGGATCTTCCTGACCCAGGAATCAAACCCTCCTCTCCTGAGTCTCCTGCACTGCGGGAAGATTCTTTACCATCTGAGTCACCAGGGAATCCCAGAATACTGGAGTGGGTTGCCATGCCCTCCTCCAGGGGATCTTCCCAACCCAAGGATTGAACCCGGGTCTCCCGAATTGCAGGCGGATTCTTTACCAGCTGAGCCACAAGGAAAGTCCAAGAATACTGGAGTGGGTAACCTACCCCTTCTCCAAGGGATCTTCCCGACCCAGGGATTGAACTGAGGTCTCCTGCATTATAGGTGGATTCTTTACCAGCTGAGCTATGAAGGAAGCCCAGATGAATGTCCTAAGTTGAGGTAATTAATCTTTCTAAGATTTAGTTTCCTCATCTATAAAGCGAGAGTAATAGTAGGATTAAGACAGATAGCAAATGTCAGGAAATAAGCACAATGCCCGACATACAGTAAATGCTTAGTAAATCTTAACTGTTGTTATTTTTATTTTGAGAGCAGCTCTGTGATTTTAGATACCATCATTATTCTCATTTTATAGATGGTAAAACTCAAAGAAGTTAAATCATGGTAGCTAGGATGTGGTAAAAAAAAAAAAAAAAAAAAAGACTGAGTGCCAAAGAATTGATGCTTTTGAATTGTAGGGCTGAAAAAACTCCTGAGAGTCCCTTGGATAGCAAGGAGATCACACCAGTCAATCCTAAAGGAAATCAACCATCAACCCTGAAGGACTGATTCATTGGAAGGACTGATGCTGAAGCTGAAGCTCCAGTACTTTGGCCACTTTATTCGAAGAGCAGAGTCATTGGAAAAAAATCCTAATGCTAGAAAAGATTGAAGGCAAAATGAGAAGGGGGCAAGAGAGGATGAGATGGTTAGATAGTGTCACTAACTCAATGGACATGAACCTGAACAAACTCCAGGAGATAGTAAGCCTTCTCTGGTGGCTCAGATGGTGAAGAACCTGCCCGCAATGTGAGAGACCTGGGTTTGATCCCTGGGTTGGGAAGATCCCCTGGAGAAGGGAATGGCAATCCACTCCAGTATTCTGGCCTGGAGGATTCCATGGACAGAGGAGCCTAGCAGGCTGAGATCCATGGGGTCGCAAAGAGTCGGACACGATTGAGCGACTTAAAGTTTCACTTTCAGGGAGATAGTGGCTACCCTGGTGGCTAAGATGGTAAAGAGTCTGCCTGCAATGCAGGAGATGCAGGAGATGAGGGTTTGATCCCTGGGTCAGGAAAATCCCTTGGAGAAGGAAATGGCAAGCCACTCTGGTATGCTTGCCTGGGAAATCCCATAGACAGAGGAGCCTGGCGGCCTGCAGTCCATGGGGTGGCAGAGAGTGGGACATGACTTGCCGACTGACCACACACAACACAGGATGTGGTAAAACTAGCATATAAACCCAGGCTCCAAACTCGAACCATTGGCCTCCTCAGAAAAACTGTAACAACCCTGAACCACGGTCATCTTCTTGTTTGACTTTCCCCTTTAACCCTCCATTCCGGTGGGCATCTTGGAAAACAAGATCTAATGCTTCTGGTTCCTGGGACCTGCGTGGCTTCTGTGTGGATCTGCAACATGTCGGAGCTTGGCCTGAGTATCCCAACATCATGTCCTTCAACTTATCCAGGCTTCGATGCTTCCCAGCTTATTTGCTTATTTAAAGGAGGACCCAGCAAGCTTTTCCCCCACATCCTTGTTCTCCTGGCCCACCTGATTGGTCTTTTGTGGTGAATGACAAGGTTCTCACTGCTCCGGACTTTTCCTCTATAATTCTCCCTGCATGGTTCCCATTTCCAACATCATTTCCTAGGATGCTAGCATATTTTTCCTGGATAAATCAGGGAAGGATTGCCTCATTTCTTTAGTCAGAGAAAAATCAGTCTCAGCATTTGCCTTTCTACTATTTATCCCCTTTGATTTTTTTCAATTGGACCAAGAAAGGGAATGCACTCAAAAAGAAATAAAGGGAGGAAGAAAGGAAGGAAGGAAGGGAATGCATCTTCAGTGTAGGTTCCATTGTGGCTAAATGCAATTCCAGGGCGTGGTGAGGTGACACATGAAGATGTCTTTAGGTAGGAATCATTTGATAGCCAAACTGAAAAAAGTCTATTCAGAAAGACAAAATCAATTTTATTTGACATGGGGCATGTTGAGAGCCTGAATAAATGAGACCTCTAATGTGTTGTCATTAAGTGTTTCATATACTGCATCCTTATTTCCACTTTGAAGCTAAACATATGTTTTATGCCCCAGAAATAGAATGATGACACAGAAGTATGCCATAGAAAGGAACAGCCATCTTTAATCTCATTTCCTTGAGGTAGTTAAGAGAATATTTACTATTTCCATGTATATTTTTAAGCTATGATTCTAATCTTTAATTGTTGTCATGTAATCTAGGGAAGAAATATCAATTTAGAATGACAGAATGTTTAGAAATAATCTCTATTTCATCTCTCCTTAAAATAATAAAAGTTTTAATACGTCTAAGGCGAATAGTTTCTAAAGTTTGTGACATTTCAGGTTCAGTCAATATCTTTGGGTAATGTAGAACACTTATATATAAAAATTTTGAATAAATAATTCCCAATTAAGCATGTTAATTAATTCTCAATTGACTATTTTGTAATTACACTAATTACTAACGTAATTACAAAACTGAAGATTAACCTGAAAATTTGGGAGAACAGTGTTTCTATTAACAAAACAGGAATAAATTACATAGGCAAGAGCAGATACAGGGTTCTTTTATTTTGTTTGCCTAACTGAATGCCTACAAAGTACAATATAATCTGGGAACATCCAACTTTAGGATTTAATCCATTTGCAAAACCATAGAATTCATCCTATCTTCCATTTCACTCCCACACGTATTCTTCGTCTTTGATGTTGCTGATTTTTTAAAAGCTGTTACTAGCGATGAAAAGATCATCTCTAGCCATAAAGGAAAAATAAGACTAGGCCTTTCTGTAGCATTTTTGTCATGACAATTTTGTCATTGTCATTTTTCCAATAGCCAAGGCTTTTGTAAAGCTACAGAATTGCTAGGCCTATTGCATATGCAACAGGGCTAAGAAAGTATCAGCAACCTTTGTTTGCTGAACTCAACCTAAAGATGCTATAGGACATGCTCCTTGGGATGCTGGCTTGAATTCAGGGACCACTTTCTTGCTTAGGTTCAGATAGCTGTAGGAGAAAATTAGGGTAGCTTCCAAATAGGAAGAGCTAAGCTGTTTGAGATGACAAGCAATACAATTTCTTAACCATTACTCCTGATTTTATGTGTTGTTTACTTTGCATACTAATGCTATTTACAAGGTTTAAGGGGTTATATTTCTCTATGCTTTATTGACATTCACTGAGTTGGTCAATCAGTTGACCACTGGGGTGTGTGTGTGTGTGTGTGTGTGTGTGTGTGTGTGTGTGCGCGCGCGCACGCACATGCAGGCTTCTATTCTTGTCTACTGTGCCTGGTTCTAGATCTTGATTATACAAAGAAGAAAAAAGTAAAACCTCAGCCTTCATAAAGCTCTCACCCAAGCAGAGATAATGCCCCATAGTTTTCTCAACATAAAATTACAGCTTAAATAACACAATTTATCAGCAGGGGGTGAGGGAGGGGAAGCTCACTTTGAGGATATGACTCATTGAGTAACAATTTCCAGCTCACAGTTCAGGTTGACCTAGCCTAGACCCGTGGTCTAAAGGATTTTGAGGATTTGCATATGATGGAGTAATTCACCCCATTCTTATGTGGTAAGGAAAGAGTCAGCTTTGCTTCTTCCATCTCTAGGTTTACGGAGAGGCATTTCTCCAAGAATTAGTGGAGAAGAGTCCATTGGAATCTGATCTAATCCTCATTTCCCCTCAGAGGCTCACTGACTTAGGTCCTAAAACCTACTCTTAACTCCTAATGAAACAAATTTTCTTCTTCTGAGGTAGAGCACCCATGGCCCTGGAATGCCGTGAAGAATAACAAACAAATGCTTCCAAAGTACTTTAAACGTCCAAAATGAAATTTGCCACATGAAAGCCGAGTATAGTTATTAATGACAGGAATTGCCAACATGCTAAGAACAAAGGAACGCTCCAAGCACTTATCATTCATCTTATGCTTTTTAATCCATTGTGCTTTTCTTTAACAGCAAAACCTATCTTGTTATAAATTATTAGTTGTAAATTACTTGTTTAAAATCTCATGACTGTTCATTTGAGTAAACCATGAGGTAGATTTCTGGTGTAATTTAAAATGCTCCCCAATGAGTTATAATTCATTCACTATTAACATAAAAATAAGAGCTATAAACCATAAGAAGAAATGAGTCATGGTTGCATCATAAGAATTAACTTCAGAGAAATAGTAAAAACTAAATATTATTTTCAGTACCTTGGGATTAACTAGTATTTGCAACCCAACCCCTGGTAGCACTCTATTTCATGATAGAAAGCATGAAAACACATGATTAATCCTGATCTGCTATCTATTAACATTCATCTAGATTAGTGTCTCCCAACCCTAGTTTATTTCACTCTGGGGCATTTCCAACTATCTCAAGGGATGTTATGAAATTCTTCCAAATTGCCTAAACAAAATTAATTTTAATTCACATTAGTATTAAAAATAAATGTATACCATATGGCAGACCAGGGGAAAGAAAATACTAGAAAGTCAAACTAATAACCTAGAAAAAGCTTCCAACTCATTAGCCAACTTAAGTGAGGATTTAGATAACACTTTTGAAGCCACAAATTCTCAGCAAATAGGAATGTAGTTCTGTGAACCAAGAAAAACAGCACTGAGTTTTAAGTCCTTAAACTGCATATTCGAGGTCTCTTGATGAAACACGTTTCTTTACCGTGAACTAATCCTAGTTTCAAAAACCTTTACAGACATCCCTGCTCTCTCACAATTTAGGTAAGGACAATGTTTTACTCTTATACAGTGTTTCATGGTTTATAATACACTTCCATATACAGTATCTTGGGCTAACAGGAAATGCTGGTGACCCGTATGGCCACAGGGAGAGAACACAAAAGGGCTATCTCAGTGAAAGATCTTCACTAAATGCAACCTCAAGTGAAATAAGGTTATACTTCATCACTGAAAGGGCTTCCCTGGTAGCTCAGATGGTAAGGAATCTGCCTGCGATGCTTGAAACCCAGGTTTAATCCCTGGGTTGGGAAGATTCCTTGGAGAAGGAAATGGCAATCCACTCCAGTATTCTTGCCTGGAAAATTCCATGAGCAGAGGAGCCTGGCAGGCTATAGATGGAGTCACAAAGAGTCAGACACAACTGAGCAACTAAACACTTTTCTTTCACCACTGAAAGCTTAATATTATTCGTGGTGCACTTGGGATGAAGCGGGAAGAGTGAAGGGAGCTATTTTGCTTTTACTTTTCCAGCCACAGGTGGAAGCTAAATGCTGCATGAACTTGAACTCACTCTCTGTAGTGAAAGAAAGTAAAAGTTGCTAAGTTGTGTCTGACTCTTTGCGACCCCATGGACTATACAGTCCATGGAATTCTCCAGGCCAGAATACGGGAGTGTGTAGCTTATCCCTTCTCCAGGGGATCTTCCCAACCCACGAATCGAACCAGGGTCTCCTGCATTGCAGGCAGATTCTTTACCAGCTGAGATACCAGGGAAACCACTCTCTACAACTCTCTAATAAATAAAATGGAGGGACAGTTAGGAATCGGTGGTAGACGGGGATAATAGAAAATGATTGATTCAACACAAATTTAATTTAAAGTAAGGAGTGTGGGTAGTGATCTCTTGAGGAAACTGGGTGAGCAGGCAGCTGACCACATGGGTAGAAGCTGAAAAGCTCAGATCCAGGGAACTTCAAAATAAAACCTACTGATGAAGGCATCTGAGATACAGGAGGAGATCCAGGTACAGGTTGAAAGTGAAAGTGAAGTCGCTCAGTCATGTCTGACTCTTTGTGACCCCGTGAACTGTAGCTTACCAGGCTCCTCCGTCCGTGGGATTCTCCAGGCAAGAGTACTGGAGTGAGTTGCCATCTCTTTCTCCATACAGGTACAGGTACAGGTTAACTCACCCTTTAAAAAAAAACAGCTTTTACAAGCAAAAACAAAGATGTGCTTATTGTAACACTCAGGGTACTGAAGAGTGTTTTTCATCTTTTTAACTTTTAATATTATATTGGAGTAGAGCTCATTAACTGTACGAAAAAGATCTTCACGACCAAGATAATCACGATGGTGTGATCACTCACCTAGAGCCAGACATCCTGGAATGTGAAGTCAAGTGGGCCTTAGAAAGTATCACTACAAACAAAGCTAGTGGAGGTGATGGCATTCCAGTTGAGCTGTTTCAAATCCTGAAAGATGATGCTGTGAAAGTGCTGCACTCAATATGCTAACAAATTTGGAAAACTCAGCAGTGGCCACAGGACTGGAAAAGGTCAGTTTTCATTCCAATCCCAGAGAAAGACAATGCCAAAGAATGCTCAAACTACCGCACAATTGCACTCATCTCACACGCTAGTAAAGTAATGCTCAAAATTCTCCAAGCCAGGCTTCAGCAATATGTGAACCGTGAACTTCCAGATGTTCAAGCTGGTTTTAGAAAAGGCAGAGGAACCAGAGATCAAATTGCCAAAATCTGCTGGATCATGGAAAAAGCAACAGAGTTCCAGAAAAACATCTATTTCTGCTTTATTGACTATGCCAAAGCCTTTGACTGTATGGATCACAATAAACTGTGGAAAATTCTGAGAGAGATGGGAATACCAGACCACCTAACCTGCCTCTTGAGAAACCTATATGCAGGTCAGGAAGCAACAGTTAGAACTGGACATGGAACAACAGACTGGTTCCAAATAGGAAAAGGAGTTTGTCAAGGCTGTATATTGTCACCCTACTTATTTAACTTATATGCAGAGTATATCATGAGAAATCCTGGGTTGGAAGAAGCATAAGCTGGAATCAAGATTGCTGGGAGAAATATCAAGAACTTCAGATATGCAGATGACACCACCCTTATGGCAGAAAGTGAAGAGGAGCTAAAAAGCCTCTTGATGAAGGTGAAAGATGAGAATGAAAAAGTTGGCTTAAAGCTCAACATTCAGAAAATGAAGATCATGGCATCTGGTCCCATCACTTCCTGGCAAATAGATGGGGAAACAGTCGAAACAGTGTCAGACTTTATTTTGGGGGGCTCCAAAATCACTGCAGATGTTGATTGCAGCCATTAAATTAAAAGACACCTACTCCTTGGAAGGAAAGTTATGACCAACCTAGATGGCATATTCAAAAGCAGAGACATTAGTTTGCCAACAAAGATCCGTCTAGTCAAGGCTATGGTTTTTCCAGTGGTCATGTATGGACGTGAGAGTTGGACTGTGAAGAAAGCTGAGCACTGAAGAATTGATGCTTTTGAACTGTGGTGTTGGAGAAGACTCTTGAGAGTCCCTTGGACTGCAAGGAAATCCAACCAGTCCATTCTAAAGGAGATCAGTTCTGGATGTTCTTTGGAAGGATTGATGTTGAAGCTGAAACTCCAGTACTTTGGCCACCTCATGGAAAGAGTTGACTCATAGGAAAAGACTCTGACGCTGGCAGGGATTGGGGGCAGGAAGAGAAGGGGACGACAGAGGATGAGATGGCTGGATGGCATCACTGACTCGATGGTTGTGAGTTTGAGTGAACTCCAGGAGTTGGTGATGGACAGGGAGGCCTGGCATGCTGCAATTCATGGGGTCACAAAGAGTTGGACATGGCTGAGCGACTGAACTGAACTGAGAGCTGATTAACTATGTTGTGATAGCTTCAGGTGGACAGCAAAGGGACTCAGCCATACGTTTACAAATATTCATTCTCTCCCAAACTTGTAAAACCCAAATTCCCCCTTATTTGTGATAATATGATCTATCTCATAATCTGATTTTAATGCTTATTCAGAGGAAAGTAATTGGAAATAATACCTTCACAGTTTTAGTGTTTTGAGCATGAATATAATTTTTATTATGTCTTCAATTGGATGAATATGCTGAGGGTGTCATTATAAGAAGAAAAATGGTGAAGAAGCTATTAATCATTTGAAAATTCTTGTTCACATAGGAAATATTAAATTTGCCTGCTAAAGAGTTATATCAGACTACATTTAACTCATCAACCCTAATATTGAAATGCAAAGCATGATGGATATAATTTTTCATGCTTCTAAGTTATCCTTTGATTCTCTTCCTGCAGGTGGCAGAAAGTATAAACAGACTTTGAAGAGGTTTCTGGTCTTTGTATGAAGGTTAAGAATCATAGAACTAGTTATTCTTAGTTGGTTTAGTAACAGTTGCTCACTCAACATCTTTTCAAAAACTCTTAGCAGGCTAAGGTCCTGGCCTTCAAGAAGTCTCAGTTCAGTGGCATAAGAGATAGAGTCAAATAATAACACATTATAGTAAGAGCTGCAGAAGAGGTATGTTCCAAAAAATTCTAGAAGTTCATAATAGGGAATGAAAATTTCTTTCTAGGGGAGGTGGGAAAGGCTTCTCACAGAAAGTGGCATCTGGGTTCCCAGATGAAAAGCAGAAGCTATCATGTATAAAAGAAGGACATTTAAGGCTGAGAGAGGAGCAAATGAAAAGTCAAGAAGATACAAAAAGGCATGCTTGGACTTCCCTGGTGGTCCACTGGCTAAGAACCCACCTGCCCATGAAGGGGATGTGGGTTTGATCCGTGGTCTGGGAAGATTCTACATGCTGCTTGCCATAACTAAGGAAAGCCTATGTGCAGTAACAAAGATCTAGCACAACCAAAAATAAATAAATAAAACAAATACCACTTTTTTTTTTTAAAGGCATGCTTCAGGGAGGAAAGGGATGGGTTATGTTCCTGAGGTGTAGTCTATGGTGGACAGGAAGACACTAATAACAAAAGGGAAAGGGAAGCTATACTATAAGTTGGCAAGAGGGGAGATGTGGGAAGTTCTGGGGAAATTTCCAGGAGAAAAAAAATGAAAAAGCACTCACAATATAAAAACCTCCAGGAAAACAGTATTGGATTTAGCAATCTCCAACTCATACCCAATTCTGAATCTTTTGTTTGCATGGATGCTAAGTTGCCATTATATCTACTACTGTGGGCAAGAATCCCTTAGAAGAAATGGAGTAGCCATCATAGTCAGCAGAAGAGTCTGAAATGCAGTACTTGGATGCAATCTCAAAAATGACAGAATGACCTCTGTATGTTTCCAAAGCAAACCATTCAATATCACGGTAATCCAAGTCTATGCCCTGACTAGTAATGCTGAAGAAGCTGAAGTTGAATGGTTCTATAAAGACCTACAAGACCTTCTAGAACTAACACCCAAAAGAGATATCCTTTTCCCTATAAGGGACTGGAATGCAGAAGTAGGAAGTCAAAAAATACCTGGAGTAACAGGCAGATTTGGCCTTGGAGTACAGAATGAAGCAGGGCAAAGGCTAATAGAGTTTTGCTAAGAGAATGCACTAGTCATAGTAAACACCCTCTTACAACAACACAAGACTCTACACATGGACATCACCAGATGGTCAATACCGAAATCGAATTGATTATATTCTTTGCAGCCAAAGGTGGAAAAGCTCTATACAGTCAGCAAAAACAAGACCGGGAACAGACTGTGGCTCAAATCATCAACTCCTTATTGCCAAATTCAGACTTAAATTGAAGAATAGGGAAAACCACTAGACCATTCAGGTATGAAATAAATCAAATCCCTTATGAGTATACAATAGAAGTGACAAATAGATTCAAGGGATTAAATCTGATAGACAGAGTGCCCGAACTATGCATGGAGGTTTGTGACGTTGTCAAGGAGGCAGTGATCAAGACCATCACAAAGGAAAAGAAATGCAAAAAGGCAAAATGGCTGTCTGAGGAGGCCTTACAAATAGCTGTGAAAAGAAAAGAAGTGAAAGACAAAGGAGAAAAGGAAATATACCCATTTGAATGCAGAGTTTCAAAGACTAACAAGGAGAGATAAGAAAGCCTTCCTCAGCAATGAATGCAAAGAAATAGAGGAAAACAACAGAATGAGAAAGACTAGAGTTCTCTTCAAGAAAATTAGAGATACCAAGGGAAAATTTCATGCAAAGATGTGCTCAATAAAGGACAGAAATGGTATGGACCTAACAGAAGCAGAAGATGTTAAGAAGAGGTGGCAAGAATACACAGAAGAAGTGTACAAAAAAGATCTTCATGACCCAGATAACCATGATGATATGATCACTCACCTAGAACCAGATATCCTGGAATGCAAAGTCAAGTGGGCCTTAGGAAGCATCACTATGAGCAAAGCTAGTGGAATTCCAGTAGAGCTATTTCAGATCCTGAAAGATGATGTTGTTAAAATGCTGCACTCAATATGCCAGCAAATGTGGAAAATTCAGCAGTGGCCACAGGATTGAAAAAGGTCAATTTTCATTCCAATCCCAATGAAAGGCAGTGCCAAAGAATGCTCAAACTACTGCACAATTGCACTCATCTCACATGCTAGCAAAGT
The DNA here is from genome assembly GCA_006410635.1 of Cephalophus harveyi. NCBI lineage: Eukaryota > Metazoa > Chordata > Mammalia > Artiodactyla > Bovidae > Cephalophus > Cephalophus harveyi. The sequence continues at coordinate 1,619,399 of SJYT01054896.1, read as the reverse complement.
AATGCTCAAAATTCTTCAAGCTAGGCTTCAATAGTATGTGAACCATGAACTTCCAGATATTCAAGCTGCTTTTAGAAAAGACAGAGGAACCAGAGATCAAATTGCCAATATCCGTTGGATCATCAAAAAAGCTCTATACAGTTCCAGAAAAACATCTATTTCTGCTTTGTTGACTATGCCAAAGCCTTTGACTGCGTGGGTCACAATAAATTATGGAAAATTCTGAAAGAAATGGGAATACCAGACCATCTGTATGCAGGTCAGGAAGCAACAGTTAGAACTGGACATGGAACAACAGACTGGTTCCAAATAGGAAAAGGAGTACATCAAGGCTGTATATTGTCACCTTGCTCATTTAACTTATATGCAGAGTACATCATAAAAAATGCTGGACTAAATGAAGCCCAAGCTGGAATCAAGATTGCCGGGGGAAATGTCAATAACCTCAGATATGCAGATGACACCACACTTATGGCAGAAAGCAAAGAAGAACTAAAAAGCCTCTTGATGAAAGAGGAGAGGACAAAGTTGGCTTAAAACTCAACATTCAGAAAACTAAGATCATGGCATCTGGACCCATCACTTCATGGCAAATAGATGGGGAAACAGTGGAAATAGTAACATACTTTATTTTGGGGGGCTCCAAAATCACTGCAGATGGTGACTGCAGCCATGAAATTAAAAGACACTTGCTCCTTGGAAGAAAAGTTATGACCAACCTAGACAACATATTAAAAAGCAGAGACATTACTTTGCCAACAAATATCTATCTAGTTAAAGTTATGGTTTTACCAGTAGTCATGTACAGATGTGAGAGTTGGACCATAAAGAAAGCTGAGCACTGAGGAACTGATGCTTTTGAACTGTGGTGTTGGAGAAGACTCTTGAGAGTCCATTGGACTGCAAAGAGATCCAACCAGTCAATCCTAAAGGAAATCAGTCCCAAATATTCATTAGAAGGACTTATGCTGAAGCTGAAATTCCAATACTTTCGCCACCTGATGTGAAGACCTGATTCATTGGAAAAGACCCTGATGCTGGGAAAGATTAGAAGGCAGAAGGAGAAGGGGACGAAAGAGGATGAGATGGTTGGATGGCATCACCAACTCAATGGACATGAGTTTGGGTAAACTCCGGGAGTTGGTGATGGACAGGGAGGCCTGGCGTGCTGCAGTCCAGGGGATCACAAAGAGTCAGACACAATTGAGCAACTGAACTGAACTGAACTGAAGTTGCTTCAGTCATGTCTGAGTCTTTGCGACCCCATGGACCGTAGCCTGCCAGTCCCCTCTATCCATGGGATTCTCCAGGCAAGAGTACTAGAATGTGTTGCCATTTCCTGCTCCTGGGATCTTCCCAACCCAGCGGTTGAACCCCTGTCTTTTATGTCTCCTGTATTGGCAAGTGGATGCTTTTACCACTAGTGCCACCTGGAAAGACCTCTGAATCTTCTAGCAAGTAGTTTATTCAAGAGAAAACTAAGCTAATGCCAGAAATCAACAAGAAAGTTTTGTTTCTTTTTTTTAGATATATTGCTGGAACACATTTATTTTATGTTCAACTCATGGTTGTTATTGCAATATTTTAAAATACTCATCAAAAAAAACTAGAAAGGATGTATGCAAGAATGGCCAGATTCCTATGATTCTGCTGGAAAATTAAAAGACTTCAAGTATATGAATTTAATGTGACCACAATCCACGTTTACAACTGAATACTTAGAAATGAGACCAAATTTTCACCTCCTGTGTTTCCTCTGGCTATAATCTTCCCAACTATACCAAGAAGCTCCTGGGAAGTATGCCTATCATGAAAATTGCTCAATTTTCAAAATGATCTATGAATCATAATGGGAGTCTCAGTAGTTAAGTGTCTACAATGACATAAAAATGCCTCCCAGCCCTTCAACAGGTGGTAGAAAGAAGTCGGATGAGTCTTACAATGGTCTTTTTTTTACTTCATTTAAATCCCAGCATATCAGACAACATTAGAAGAAAAACAAAACAAAAAAATCCTAGAGCATGGTATAATAAGATATATAAGCTTATCAGGAAATAATATGATACAAGAGATAGGCCTAGTGCAGTGGAGCCAAGCTGCCTGGGTTAGAGTCCTGCATCCACCACTTAGCCTCTGTGCAATCTTGGGCAAGTTATTTAAGCTCTCTGTGTGTTAGTGCATGCTATAAAAATTTATGCACCAATGTCATCTACTAACCAGGATTATTATAAATGTTCTGAGGATCTTTTCCTCCCCAAAGTCACCTCCAAGTTGTCTCCATTCTGCTCCTGGACCCTGGAGGCTGGCCCAGAAAAGCGGCAACAATGAGCTCTTCACCCTGCAGCTTTCTATCCTGTTTGGCTGATGGGAGGGACAGTTAAGAGAGCTCGAGAAAGGGGGACTTCCCTGGTGGTCCAGTGGTTAAGATTCTGAGCTTTCAGTAAAAGGGGGTGCAGATTCGATCCCTGGTCAGGGAACTAAGATCCCACATGCAGTTCAGCGTGGCCAAAAAAATAAAAATCTTAAAAAAAAAAAAAAAAAATGATGGGAGAGAGCTGGAGGCAGGAGGAAGAGCGAGGGCCAGATGTTTATTCTCCTTGTTCCTCTCTGCCAGGTTGCCATGGTTGTCTGCAACCCACTCTTTCTGGGTACATATAACTACTCTCTTTCCTCACCCCTTCAGGCAGGCCAAGGGGAGGTAAAGGCTCCCTACTGCTGTCAGTCACAGGGTTGTGCAATCTCTTATGCGCTTTCTTAAATCCCACTCACACCTTTGTAAATATTCTTTTTATTCTCTTCACTTCAATTTATCCAATTTGAGTGTGCCATCTGTTTCCTGCCAGCATCCTGACTAATAGAATGAGTTCCGCTTTGTAAAGCACTTAGAATAATAGCTGGCCCAGGATAAGCACTGTATAAGTATTCGATAGATACAAGAAATAAATGAGATTTAGAAACTTTTTTGTCATTGATTTAAACATATCTCTCTGCATCCTGTAATACAATGCAAAATCGTCAGAAACATTTTCCCAAATAAAAGTGTTTTCTTCAGCAGAATTTCTGTATATAAAACAGCCATCATTCTATTCTAATGTTTTTAGTGCTTTGGTTAAAAAAATTTTATGTAATTCAATAGGATCCTATGGGGAATTTATGTAACTCTATTCATTGTAATCATATAATAAACATATAATTATTTCCTCTATTTTTTCTATTTTGTTGTTCTTCTCCATATACGTTTCATCACATTTATAATACTGTCTTTTTTTGATACTTTAAAACAATCTGCAATATAAACATATATATCTTTTAATCAACTGGTCAAATAGAACAGTATTTATAGTTTCTAAAACTATAAATGTATGATAAAAAACAACAGGCCTTTACTTCTTTACATGAAAGACAAGAGATTTTGCATATTGGATTCTGCCTTTCCCATCAATTCTTTTTTGTTTGGTTGGTTGTTTTAGATTCATTTATTTATTTTTTACTGTATGTGGGTCTTTGTTGCGGCATGCAAGCTTTCTCTAGCTGCAGCAAACGGGGGCTACTCTGTTGCGGTGCACGGGCTTCTTATTGTCGTGGTTTCTCTTGGGGAGCACAGGCTCCAGGTGCATGGGCTTCAGTAGTTGTGGTTCACGGGCTTAGGTGCCCCACGGTGTATGAAATCTTCCCAGACCAGGGATTGAACCGGTGTCCCTTGCATTGCAAGGCAGATTCTTAACCACTGTACCAACAGGGAAGCTCCTATCATTCATTCTTAACTCTGAGGTTCTAAAACCCCTGACCGTCCCTATTTTATATCAGAAAGTTTACCTACTTTGTGTGTTACTATTATATATATATATCTTTTAAACCAGGCAATTGGAGAAGGAAATGGCAACCCACTCCAGTATTCTTGCCTGGGAAATCCCATGGACAGAGAAGCCTGGCAGGCTACAGTCCATGGGGTCGCAAGAGAGTTAGACACGACTTAGTGACTAAACTACCACCACCACCACCACCACCACCAAAACAGACAGTGGCAGCAACTTTCTAGTTTGAGCTCTTCTTTACTTATTTCTGTAGTGACTGGTGATTCATCTTAGCCTAGCAACTCCACTCAGTAATTTTTTGTTCTAGTTCATAGCTTAACACCCTAGAGCGTGGCCTCCAGCAAGATGCCAAAAAAGAAAGTCTGAAACATTATAGATCTTAGAGTAACCTTTCTTTTGCTTTTCTACAAGAGTGACAATTTGACTAAGAGATATACTCTCAGGTCTTAAGGGGCATATAGATGTCACTCCAGTTTCTTGCAAAAACTGCTAGAGTAGAGATATATGAAGATAGTCTGGTTTTTACCAGTCTGAAATTAAGCAAAGTTGCTTGCTAAAAGACCATCATATAAAAATCAATGTGTTTTCCTACTCCAGCAGCCAACATTTAGAAAAACACAATTTTAAAAATATATGTACTATTCACAAAACAACTAAACTTATAAAATATCTAGGAATAAATTTACCAAAAATTATGAAACTTCATGGGCATACATTAAAGAAGAACTAAATAAATGGAGAGGTATATTGTAACTCATGAATGGGAAGACTCAGTATTATAAAGATGTCAATTTCCTCATCAAAAGTTATACATTCAGTGCAACTGGGACAATTGTCTATCCATATGTGAAAAAATGGATTTCTACTTTACATCATACAAAATACCACCAGTATGGGTTCCAAACCTAAACATGAAAGCAAAATATTAAGTTTTTTTAGAAGAAAAAAAGAGAAAGTCTTTATTATTTCATGGTAGGGAAGCATTTCTTAGATAAGATACAAAAGCCACAAGCCACATGGAATCAATCTGGCTACAGTGAAATAAAAAACTTCTGCTTACCATTTAAGAGTGCAAAGAAAATCCACAGACTGGGAGAGACATTTGCAAAACATTTTAACAAGGATGAGTATACAACTCAATGAGAAAAAAAGCAATCTAATAGAAAAATGGGCATAAGACAGGCACAGATATTTTATGGGAAAGAAAATATGAATGTCTAATAAATGAATAAAAAGTATCAACCTTATTAGATTCAAAGAAGACTTACGATCACAGGATATACCACTTTGTACCGACTGTAGTGGCTAAAAAGTTAAAAATTTTGAGACTATAAAGTGTTGTTAATGATGTTAAACAGTAGAAACTTATTTATTGATGGGTGGGAGTGTAAGGATACAGTCACTTTAGACACATTTGATGTTACTCAATCAAGGTGCATGTACCCTCCTAAGACCAGTTTTGGGGCAGTGGATCTCAAAATTGTGCATCAGAATCTCCTGGAGAGCTCATTAAAACACCGATTGCTGTCCCCATGCCCAGAGCTTCTGACCCAGTAACTCTTTTTTTTTTTTCCTTTTTCAAAATATATTTTATTTCTTTTTCTATATTGTGGTAAAATGTATATAAAACTTATCATTTTAAGCTTCCCCTCCCCTATGTGTTCAGGGCATGCAGCAGGCATGGGCACAAGCCAAAAGCCAAGCTCAGATAAACAAGGAGTTGCTCTGTCCCTGGCTGGTATGAGACAGGCACCACCAACCAGGTAGGGTGCACCATTTTAAGCATTTTACATGTATAATTCAGGCATTAAGTACATTCCACAAAGTTGTGTAACTAACACTATCCTTTTTTAAGAAGTCTCTCGTCCATTTTCTATTGAGTTCACAAAACTTATGTGTTCAGTTCAGTTAAGTCCAATTGCTCAGTCGTGTCTGACTCTTTGCAACTCCATGAATCGCAGCATGCCAGGCTTCCCTGTCCACTACCAGCTCCCAGAGTTCACCCAAACTCATGTCCATCGAGTTGGTGATGCCATCCAGCCATCTCATCCTCTGTCGTCCCATTCTCCTCCTGCCCCCAGTCCCTTCCAGCATCAGAGTCTTTTCCAATGAGTCAACTCTTCGCATGAGGTGGCCAAAGTACTGGAGTTTCAGCTTTAGCATCAGTCTTCCAATGAACACCCAGGACTGATTTCCTTTAGAATGGACTGGTTGGATCTCCTTGCAGTCCAAGGGACTCTCAAGAGTCTTCTCCAACACCACAGTTCAAAAGCATCAATTCTTCGGCGCTCAGCTTTCTTCACAGTCCAATTCTCACATCCATACATGACTACTGGAAAAACCATAGCCTTGACTAGATGGACCTTTGTTGGCAAAGTAATATCTCTGCTTTTCAATATGCTATCTAGGTTGGTCATAACTTTCCTTCCAAGGAGTAAGCGTCTCTTAATTTCATGGCTGCAGTCACCATCTGCAGTGATTTTGGAGCCCCCCAAAATAAAGTCTGACACTGTTTCCCCATCTATTTCCCATGAAGTGATGGGACCGGATGCCATGATCTTCGTTTTCTGAATGTTGAGCTTTAAGCCAACGTTTTCGCTCTCCACTTTCACTTTCAAGAGGCTTTTTAGTTCCTCTTCACTTTCTGCCATAAGGATGGTGTCATCTGCATATCTGAGGTTATTGATATTTCTCCCGGCAATCTTGATTCCAGCTTGTGCTTCTTCCAGCCCAGCGTTTCTCATGATGTACTCTGCATAGAAGTTAAATAAGCAGGGTGACAATATACAGCCTTGACATACTCCTTTTCCTATTTGGATCCAGTCTGTTATTCCATGTTCAGTTCTAACTGTTGCTTCCTGACCTGCATATAGGTTTCTCAAGAGGCAGGTCATGTGGTCTGGTATTCCCATCTCTTTCAGAATTTTCCACAATTTATCGTGATCCACACAGTCAAAGGTGTTGGCATAGTCAATAAAGCAGAAATAGATGTTTTTCTGGAACTCTCTTGCTTTTTTGATGATCCAGTGGATGTTGGCAATTTGATCTCTGGTTCCTCTGCCTTTTCTAAAACCAGCTTGAACATCTGGAAGTTCATGGTTCACGTACTGCTGAAGCCTGGCTTGAAGAATTTTGAACATTACTAGTGTGTGCTGCTGCTGCTGCTGCTAAGTCGCTTCAGTCGTGTCCGACTCTGTGCGACCCCATAGACGGCAGCCCATCAGGCTCCGCTGTCCCTGGGATTCTCCAGGCAAGAACACTGGAGTAGGTTGCCATTTCCTTCTCCAATGCATGAAAGTGAAAAGTGAAAGTGAAGTCACTGAGTTGTGTCCAACTCTCAGCAACCCCATGGACTGCAGCACACCAGGCTCCTCCGTCCATGGGATTTTCCAGGCAAGAGTACTGGAGTGGGGTGCCATTGCCTTCTCCTGACCCAGTAACTCTTGATGGGATCCAAATATTTGTCTTGCTAACAGGATGGCAGGTGATATTGAGGCTTCTGGTACAGGATCACACTGTGAGAACCACTGTTCTGGAGAAACTCTTAAACATGTACATATGGCCTTATGTACAAGAGTGTTCATAGAAACATGTTTTTGGTAACAATGAAAAACTAACAACCCAAATATTTGTGGAAGAAAGAATGAAAAAGTAAACTGCAATATGTTCATAAAATATTGTAGAGCAATACAGTGACTAGTGAATAAACAGCAGCCAAGTTCATCAACCCAAAGGAATGTTAGAAAACAACACGGAGTAAAAAATATATGTTGCAAAAGAAAGGATATGGGATAATGCAATTTAATTAGTTTTCAAAAGCTTGCAAAATTAAACTATAATTGCTTAACAATAAGTGCACTTATATTAAAAAGCCAAGGTAATGGTAAAACTCAACATAGTGGTTACTCTTGGGAGTGTGTATAGACAAATACAGTCAAAGAAGGACAAATGGTGGAGCTTAACAGTACTTGGTAAGGCTTTATTTCTGAAACTAGAGAGTACACAAATGTTTGCCATGTTATACTTAAATTTTTCTTGATATGTGCAATATTTCAAAATAGTATAAAAATAGCAGCAGCAGCAATTATGTTTTTATAATTAATTTATTTTTAAAATTTTACTTTATTTTACTTTACAATACTGTATTGGTTTTGCCATACATCAACATGAATCCGCCACGGGTGTACATGAGTTCCCAATCCTGAACGCCCCCCCCTCCCCGCTCACTCCCTCCCCGTACCATCTCTCCAGGTCATCCCAGTGCACTAGCCCCAAGCATCCCGTACCCTGCATCAAACCTAGACTGGTGATTCATTTCTTACAAGATATTAAACATGTTTCAAATCCATTCTCCCAAATCATCCCACCCTCTCCCTCTCCCACAGAGTCCAAAAGTCTGTTTTGTACATCTGTGTCTCTTTTGCTGTCTCGCATACAGGGTTATCGTTACCATCTTTCTAAATTCCATATATATGTGTTAGTATACCGTATTGGTGTTTTTCTTTCTGGCTTACTTCACTCTGTATAATAGGCTCCAGTTTCATCCACCTCATTAGAACTGATTCGAATGTATTCTTTTTAATGGCTGAGTAATACTCCATTGTGTATATGTACCACAGCTTTCTTATCCATTCATCTGCTGATGGGCATCTAGGTTGCTTCCATGTCCTGGCTATTATAAAAATTGCTGCGATGAGCAATTATGTTTTAAAAGGTATTTAAACTTTCTCTTTCAAAGTTCAAAACTCTCATGTCTTAATTTTAAGATATAAGGTGGGTATTTCTTTCTTTATGGCATTGATTTTCTGTTATGAAGAGTTTTACCCATGTATGACTTTATCTTTTGAGCCTTTACTATTGTTTGATCTCCAGAACCTCTATTTTATCACAATTTGGATCTCTCTGTATCAGTCATCTTTCCTTGAATTTTTCTTTTCTATTACATTCTAGGGCTTCCCGCATACCTCAGTTGGTAAAGAATCCGCCTGCAATGCAGGAGACCCCAGGAGATTCCTGGATTGGGAAGATCCGCTGGAGAAGGGATAGGCTACCCACTCCAGTATTCTTGGGCTTCCCTTGTGGCTGAGCTGGTAAAGAATCCGCCTGCAATGTGAGAGACCTGGGTTTGATCCCTGGGTTGGAAAGATCCCCTGGAGAGGAGAAAGGCTACCCACTCTAGTATTCTGGCCTGGAGAATTCCATGGACTGTATAGTCCATAGGGTCCCAAAGAGTTGGACACGACTGAGTGACTTTCACTTCGCTTCAGTTCACCTGGTTTATTCCTAAAGTGTATCTTCTATTTTCTTATTGTACTTTCCAGCATCATCCATGGGCTTCCCAGGTGGCGCTAGCAGTAAAGAACCCACTTAGCAAGGCAGGAGACCCAGGTTTGATCCCCAGGTCGGGAAGATCCCCTGGTGGAGGAAATGGCAACCACTCCAGTATTTTTGCCTGGAGAATCCCATGGACAGAGGCGCCTGGCTGGCTACAGTCTATAGAGTTGCAAAAAGTTGGACACAACTGCAACAACTTAGCATGCAGCATCATCCATCTCATAAGAATTTTCAATTGATTGACAACTAGATTCCTGCCATTTAAATTTTGCTTTTCCATGAAAAAATATCTATGGAAGACACTAGGTTTACTTCTAAGTGAGGGATTCTTAACTGAGATTGGTGAAATACCTGAAACCATGTGTAAAATTTATGTTTGTGATTTTTATCTGGGGAAGAAATTTACACTTTTATCAGATTTCATTAGGTGGTCTATTACTAGAAAATGTTTACTTCTAAGAACTATTCTGTTCTTCTTATGTTGGAGAAAAATTTGCTCCAAATCATATTTCTGTTAATTTATAAGTTTTCCTTACTGATAAGAATCTTGTTTTACTTTATAGTTATGCTAACAAAATATCACAGATCCCTTTCTTAGTTTAGATTTTGATTAATATCCAACCTAGACAGCATATTAAAAAGTAGAGGCATTACTTTGCCAACAAAAGTCCATCTAGTCAAGGCTATGGTTTTTCCAGTAGTAATGTATGGATGTGAGAGTTGGATTATAAAGAAAGCTGAGCACCGAAGAATTGATGTTTTTGAACTGTGTTGTTGGAGAAGACTGTTGAGATCCCTTGGACTGCAAGGAGATCCAACCAGTCCATCCAAAGGAGATCAGTCCTGGGTGTTCATTGGAAGAACTGATGTTGAAGCTGAAACTCCAATATTTTGGCCACCTGATGCGAAGAGCTGACTCATTTGAAAAGACCCTGATGTTAGGAAAGATTGAGGGTGGGTAGAGAAGGGGACGACAGAGGATGAGATGGTTGGATGGCATCACCAACTCAATGGGCATGAGTGAGTAAACTCCGGGAGTTGGTGATGGACAGGGAGGCCTGGCATACTGTGGCCCATGGGGTCACAAAGAGTCAGACATGACTGAGTGACTGAACTGAATATCCAAATATTTTTGTTCAGCTGAGCAAAAATATTAAAGGCTAAATTTTTAATTTCTGACCATGGTACTGCTCATTCTATCAAACTGGACTTTCAGGTTCATGATAAGATATCAAATGTTCTCCTTTCTTATACAAAAAGACGTGAAAGTGAATACTGAAATATTTGTTGGAAAGGAAAAGATTATTTCCAGTTGGCAAAATTTTGGAAAATGTGTTGGAGAAATTGACATCTGCCCTGAGATGGGTGGGGACGGGAGGGAAAAGTGCTGTTGGGTTAAAACAAAGCAAAACCAACCAACCAACCAAACAAAAATAGGCAGCATAGAAAAGACAAGGAAATGGGAGAGTTCATGAGCATTGATCTTTTCAAGGAACCAACTTTTGGCTTTGTTAACGTTCTGTATTTTTTTAATGGTTTTTTACTTAACTGTTTTCTGCTCTTTAGTTTTTTTTTTCTACTAATTCCTTTGGGCTTACTGTCTCTTATTTTATAGGTCAAACATAGTGTTAGTCACTCAGTCGTGGCTGACTCCTCGCGACCCCGTGGACTGCAGCCCACCAAGCTCCTCTGTCCATGAGATTTTCCAGACAAGGATACCGGAGTGGGTTGCCATTTTAATTTTATTTCATTTTTCTCTAATAAAAACATTTTAAGCTATAAATCTCCTTGTAAGCACTGCTTTAGCAGCATCCCACAAATTTTGATATATTTTCATTATCATTCAGTAGAGTATTTTCTGGAGAAGGAAATGGCAACCCACTCCAGTGTTCTTGCCTGGAGAATCCCAGGGACAGGGGAGCCTGTTGGGCTCCTGTCTATGGGGTCGCACAGAGTCGGACACGACTGAAGCGACTTAGCAGCAGCAGCAGCAGCAGAGTATTTTCAGTCCAAAATCTATGAGTTGCTATTGTTGTTCCATTTCTAAGTTGTGTCCAGCTTTTTTTGACCTCATGGACTGCAGCACTCCAGGCTCCCCTGTCCTTTACTATCTCCCACAATTTGGTCAAATTCATGTCCATTGAGTTGGTGATACTGTTTAACCATCTCATCCTTTGCTGTATCTTTCTCCTTTTGTCTTCAACCTTTCTCAGCATCATCTTTTCTAATGAGTCGGTTCTTTGCTTCAGGTGGCCAAAGTATTGGAGCTTCACCTTCAGCATCAGCCCTTTCGGTGAATATTCAGGGTTGATTTCCTTTAGGATGCACTGACTGATTTGATCTCCTTGAAGTCCAACTCAAGAGTCTTCTCTAGCACCACAATTTGAAGGCATCAGTTCTTCAGTGCACAGCCTTCTTTGTGGTCCAGCTTCCATATCCATACATGACTATTGGAAAAACCATAGCTTTGACTAGACAGATCTTGGGTGGCAAAATGATGCCTCTGTTTTTTAATATGCTAAGTTTGTCATAGTTTTCCTTCCAAGGAGCAAGTGTCTTTTGATTTCAAGGCTGCAGTTACCATCCGCAATGATTTTGGAGCCCAAGAAAATACAATCTATCACTGCTTCCACTTCTTCCCCTTCTATTTGTCATGAAGTAATGGGAATAGATACCATGATCTTAGCTTTTTGCATGTTGAGTTTTAAGCTAGCTTTTTCACTCTCCTCTTTCATCTAGAGGCTCTTTAGTTCCTCTTTACTTTCTGCCATTATGTGGTATTATCTGCATATCTGAGGCTGATATTTCTCCTAGGACTCTTGATTCCAGCTTGTGATTTATCCAGCCCAGCATTTCTCCTGATGTACTCTGCATATAAGTTAAATAAGCATGGTAACAATATACAGCCTTAACATACTCCTTTCCCAATTTGGAATCAGTCCATTGTTCCATGACCTGTTCTAGCTGCTGCTTCTTGACTCACACACAGGTTTCTCAGGAGATAGGTAAGGTTATATGGTATTCACATCTCTTTAAGAATTTTCCAGTTTGTTGTGATCCACACAGTCAAAGGTTTTCACGTAGTCAAAGAAGTAGGAGTAGAAGTTTTTTCCGGAATTTCCTTGCTTTCTCTATGATCCAGTGGATGTTGGCAATTTGATCTCTGGTTCCTCTGCCTTTTCTCAGCCCAGCTTGTACAACTGGAAGTTCTTGGGTTTCGGTTCTAGTATGTCCATTTGGTTCTTTCTTGTAGCTTCTAGTTCTCCATTAAGATTTCAGATTTGTTGATTCTTTACATATTTTCTTTTACATTCATGAGGGTTTCTTTTACATTCGTGAGTGTGGTTTATAATGGCTGATTTAAAACTCTTGCCTGCTAATTCTAGTCACTGAATTCTTTCAAGGTCAGTCTCCATTGACTGCTTTTTGGCTCACATTTTTTTTTCTTCATGTACTTAGTATTTTGGGTAGTGTCGATCATGAATGATATATATTGTAGAGCCCCTGGATTTTGTTGTGTTCCTCTGAAGAATACTGATTTTTTTTTTTAAAGTGGGCAGTTAACTAACGTCAGGCTCCAACCTGTGTCCCTTGTAGTGAACAGCCGCAGAAACCTTTGTCTAGTCCCTTTGACCTTAGGTGGACTACTTGCACAGGAGATTGGGGGTCAGCAGTGATTTGTGCAGTTTATGCACAGAATGCATTGCCCGTCCCGCTTGTTTGGGCTCTCTTCTTCCCAAGATTTCCCGCTCACTTTCCAGTTCAATCACCTTGAACTCTTTCTCCTGGCTCTTCATGCCAATAAGACTTCAGGTTTTCTATCCAAGTTTTGAGTCACTCCTGTTTGGCAAGGATTGGGTCCTGCTTTCTGGCGAAGAGCAGTAATCATGGGAAACTTGCCCGTTGTCATTCCCTTCTTCCGAAGGCAGACTCCTTTCCAGCATTTGCCAGCTTGGTTACTCTTTGCTGCCTTTGGACAGCTGCTTTTTATATTTTGCTCAGAATTTATAGCTGTTATGTGCACAAGGATTACCAGAAGCCCGTTCCATTTCTTTTTGAGCTTGCTTGTATCTCATGTTTTTTCTTTTCTTCTTCAGTATTTATCACCTTTTTTCCCCTCCCGGGCCCCCTGGGGGCAGTTCTTTTGGTGCCCAGAGTTTCACAGCCTCTTCTGAAAGTAACTCCCATCCTCATCTTTCTAATCAAGTCCAAGGACACAGAGAGAGGACGAGAATAAATTATCAATGACCTTGTCTTAATGATCCCAATGGAGCATTTTCTTCAAAGCAGCAAAGTCTCTAGACCTCCAGCCATTCATTCAACTCAGAAGATATTTACTGAGTGTCTACTGTCAAAGGTATGAGGCTCTGTCAAAGGCCTTTCAGATACACTGATAAGCAAAAGAGTCAAATATCCCTGCCCTTAGGGAAGTAACATCAATAAACAATAGACATAATAAATAAGCATTACAGTATGTTAGAAGATGGTAGCTGGCCACCTTCATTCTTATTTCTAGAGAAGTCCTGGCTCTTTGGAATTATTCCAACATCTTCATTTCCCTTAACTTAACTTAACCAACTCTTGAGTTGTCTCAGAGCAAATAAAAAGGTAGTGAGCCCTGAAGGAACAGCATTTGGCTTCAGCTGCTGCAGTGACTCAATTTCTCCACTGGGTGGGCAAAAACAAAAGGAGCTGAAGAGTAATTGCAAAGGAATAGATGGCAAAGGAAAAGCCATGATTCAACTATTGCTGAATTCCAGCTAATCTCAGCTCTCGATGTGACCTCTCTTCTACCTTTAGTTCAAAACCCACACAATCAGATAGAGTAATTTCATCAGGAGTAGTTTTTCTGTGCCTGAAAATGGGAAAGTGCTTTTTTCTAGCACAGGATCTTGTATGTGTGTGTGTGTGTGTGTTGTGTATGTGTCTATGTTACCCATGTATGTGCCTGTTTTGGGCTTCCCAGGTGGTGCTAGTGGTAAAGAATCTGCCTGCAGTGCAGGAGACCTGGGTTTGATCCCTGTGTTGGAAAGATCCCCTGTAGAAGGGAATGGCAGCCCACTCTAGCATTCTTGCCTGGGAAATTCCATGGACAAAGAACCTAGAGGGCTACAATCCATGGGGTCACAAACAGTTGGACACAACCAAAGTGCCTTAGCATAGCACAGCACAGCGTCTGTGTTAGTTGCTGGGCCATCTGTGTTAGTCATGTATGTGTAATCTATCATTATTAAAACTTATTTTTTCTCTTTCAGTACATATGTGCACTATAAGTATTTGTGTATGTATATATGTGTATACGTGTGTATTCTTCTTGCACTAATACATACATATATATATCTTTGTGACATTTATTACATGAATGTATACGTATGTAGGATTTCCCATGTGGTACAGTGGTAAAGAATCCACCTGCCAGTGCAAGAGGTGCAAGAGACACGGGTTTGATCCCTGGGTTGGGAGGATCCCCTGCAGAAGGAAATGGCAACCCACTCTAGTATTCTTGCCTGGGAAATTCTATGGGCAGAGGAGCCTGGCATGCTACAGTCCATGGGTTGCAAAAAGTTGACTGAGCACACACACACACACACACACACACACACACACACACGCTTGGTGAATATTAGCAAACATTAGGCACAATGCCAGGCTCTTGACAAGGCTTGTTTCATTCACAATACCCTTCTGTGGGTTGGAGCTGCATTTGAGAATGGAGGAGGAAAATTGATAAAATATCAATATTCAGAGTGTGGCAGGCAAAGGCCTCTTAGACTAATACCTCATCTGGGAACGTGGCAGGTCTAGCAACAAAATAGCATTAGTATGTTCACTGACGACAAAGTCAACTGCAAAGTAAATAGGTCTTATATATATTCGTACTCTGGCCAGAGTATCAATTTATTCATTTATCAGGGAGTATTCACACTTTCTATGAAAATAATGTTTATCTGTTTACTTGGTTACCTCAGGTCTTAGTTGTCACACGTGGGATTTTTCTTGCATCATTTGGGCTCTCTAGCTGTGATGGCTGGGATCAGTAGTTGCAACAGTAGACTTAGTTGCCCCACAGTATGTGGGATCTTAATTCCCTGCTCAGAGATTGAGCCCGTGTCCCCTACATTGCAGATTTTTAATCACTGGACCATCAGGGAAGTCCTGGAGTGTTCACAGTTATGGAGCAGGATTTTTGGTTCAATAAACATTTCTGAAATACCCAGCATGTACTAAGGACTCGAGAACAAAGATAGGGAAGAAGACATGGCATTTGCATGAGGGAACTTTCAGACTGGCCTCTGTGGGCCTGAGGGATAGGAGGTGTGTTGGATAGAAATGGTCCAGGGACCACCTGAAAGTGGGCTGCACCCTAACACAGGCCGATCTATTGGCGAGCACTCTGCTAGAGCCCACATATGGGTTAGGAAGAAGGAAACCAAACTGGCTTCCCAGGAGACCATTAGGCCTTGCTCTGCCAGTCTTCTTCTGAGATCTTGGACAGTTACGTTACTGCCTCATGCATATTGAGCACTCACAGTGCATCCAGGTCTGTGTGCTAAGTGCCTTAACATGCATGGCCTCTAAAACCGAATCTGAATCACCAAGTGTGACAGTATAGGTTTACCATGATTCAACTCCAACACAGCCCATTCTAATTTCTTCTCTTCTACAGGCACCTAATCTGTAGCCATATTGCATTGCTTTCCATTACATTTATTTCTAGCTTTAGGTGACTCAATCTCTAAACCCTGGGTCCTCTTCTCCAACTCGGTCCATCATAATGTTGGCCATTCTTCCAGGCCCAACTCACATGCTAACCCTTTCAAAATTTTTTCTTCCCAGGATCTTTGAATATCTTACAATTTTTCAGCTCATTCATTAGCACTCAGTTCAGTTCAGTTCAGTCGCTCAGTAGTGTCCGACTCTTTGCAACTGCATGAATCACAGCACACCAGGCCTCCCTGTCCATCACCAACTCCCAGAGTTCACTCAAACTCATGTCCATCGAGTTGGTGATGCCATCCAGCCATCTCATCCTCTGTTGTCCCCTTCTCCTCCTGTCCCCAATCCCTCCCAGCATCAAGGTCTTTTCCAACAAGCCAACTTTTCACATGAGGTGGCCAAAGTATTGGAGTTTCTGTATTGCTGAAGCCTGGCTTGGAGAATTTTGAGCATTACTTTACTAGCGTGTGAGATGAGTGCAATTGTGTGGTAGTTTGAGCATTCTTTGGCATTGCCTTTCTTGGGGACTGGAATGAAAACTGACCTTTTCCAGTCCTGTGGTCACTGCTGAGTTTTCCAAATTTACTGGCATATTGACTGCAGCACTTGCACAGCATCATCTTTCAGGATTTGAAATAGCTCAACTGGAATCCCATCACCTCCACTAGCTTTGTTCGTAGTGATGCTTTCTAAAGCCCACTTGACTTCACATTCCAGGATGTCTGGCTCTAGGTGAGTGATCACACCATCGTGATTATTAGCAAATCATGGTCATGAAGATCTTTTTTGTACTGTTCTTCTGTGTATTCTTTCCACCTCTTCTTAATATCTTCTGCTTCTGTTAGGTCCATACCATTTCTGTCCTTTATGGAGCCCATCTTTGCATGAAATGTTCCCTTGGTATCTCTAATTTTCTTGAAGAGATCTCTAGTCTTTTTCATTCTGTTGTTTTCCTCTATTTCTTTGCATTGATCACTGAGGAAGGCTTTCTTATCTCTCCTTGCTATTCTTTGGAACTCTGTATTCAGATGCTAAGTGCCTTTTAAAAAGTCATCTTAATGTTCTCAGTTCTGATTACAAAAATAAATAAAATATTGCTTATTGTAAATAAGTCAAACAATAATGCCAACATTTTGGCAAACATGTCCCACTCCTCTCATGGTCTTAAGTTCGTTAGGGAAAAAGACTACATTACGTTCATTTTTCTGTCTCCTCCAGAATCTATCCACTAAAGCTCCAATATGTCTACTCCAAGCTTGGCTTATAGTAAGAACTATATAGATCTTTATCTGAATGAAGGAATTATGCTTAAAACTTTTATAGCTAAACCTAGAGCTGATTTTTTTTTATTGTTTAAATTATTTTATTGGATATAGTTGATTTACAATCTTGTATTAGTTTCTGCTGTACAGCAAAGTGAATCATTTATACATATGAGGTGAGGTGAAGTCGCTCAGTCGTGTCCGACTCTTTGCGACCCCGTGGACTGTAACCTACTAGACTTCTCTGTCCATGGGATTCTCCAGGCAAGAATACTGGAGTGGATTGCCATTTCCTTCTCCAGGGGATCTTCCCGACCCAGGGATAGAACCCAGGTCTCCCGCACTGGAGGCAAACGCTTTAACCTCTGAGCCACCATATATGCATACATATATCTAGGGGTTCTTGATGAAAGTGAAAGAGGAGAGTGAAAAATCTGGCTTCAACATTCAAAAAACTAAGATCATGGCATCTGGTCCCATCACTTCATGGCAAATAGACGGGAAACAATGGAAACAGTTACAGACTTTATTTTCTTGGGCTCCAAAATCACTGCAGATGGTGATGGCAGTCATGAAATTAAAAGCTGCTTGCTCCTTGGAAGAAAAGCTCTGACAACCCTGGACAGCATATTAAAAAGCAGAGACATTACTTTGCCAACAAAGGTCCATTTAGTCAGGGCTATGGTTTTTCCAGTAGTCAAGTATGGATGTGACAGTTGGACCATAAAGAAAGCTGAGCACTGAAGTATTGATGCTTTTGAACTTCTGAAGACTCTTGAGAGTCCCTTGAACTGCAAGGAGATCAAATCGGTCAGTCCTAAAGGAAATCAGTTCTGAATATTCATTGAAAGGACTGATGCTGAGCTGAAGCTCCAATACTTTGGCCACCTGATGCGAAGACCTGACTCATTGGAAAAGACCCTGGTGATGGGAAAGATTAAAGGCAAGAGGAGAAGGGGATGGCAGAGGATGAGATGGTTGGATGGTATCACCAACTTGATTGACATGAGTTTGAACAAGCTCTGGGGGTTGGTGATAGATAGGGAAGCCTGGCAGGCTGCAGTCTATGGGGTCGCAGAGTCAGACACAACTGAGCAACTGAACTGAACTGAACTGAGCTGAATATGTATATCTTTTAGATATATACATATGTATATAATACATATATCTTTTTTAGATTCTTTCCTCATATAGATCACTACAGAGTAATGAGTAGAGTTCTCTGTGCTATGCAATAGATTCTTATTAGCTATTTATTTTATATATAGCAGTGTGTACATGTCCATCCCAAACTCCCTAACTATCCCTTCCTCCTGTTTCTTGCCCCCAGCAACCAGAAATTCATCTTCTAAGTCTGTGAGTTTCTTTCTGTTTTGTAAGTTCATTTGCTTCATTCTTTTTTAGATTTCACATAAAAGGGATATCATATGATATTTCTCCTCTGACTCCTCTAGAATACTCCTCAGTATTACAATCTCTTCAATCTCAGTGTTGCTGCAAATAGCACTGTTTCATTCTTTTTTTATGGCTGAAAAATATTCCATCATCTGTTTGTATCACATTCTCTGTTGATGGACATTTAGATTGCTTTCATGTCCTGTCTGTTGTAAATAGTGCTTCAGTGAACATTGAAGTGCATGTATCTTTTCAAATTATGGGTTTCTCTGGATCTATGCCCAGAACTGGGATTGCTGGATCATACAGTGGGTCTAGTTTTAGTTTTTTAAGTTCTTCTGTACTGTTTAGAGCTGATTTTTTTAAATTTTATGTGGGATTTATGGTTAATGATGCTATTGATGTCTCTATTGCTAATATTATATACTTCTCTAAAAAACTACTAACAAAATCATTTTGTTACTAGATTAAAGGAAATGCCTGTGCTTTCTTGGAGTGTGGGCCAAATCCATTCCTGATCATCTGTTATTGCTAGAAATCCTATTGCCTTTATCGCCAGGCCACTTTGGAGATGAATTATTTAATTCATGCCGAGAACATTTCAGTACTTGAGGTTGTTCACCTTTGCGAGTTCCTCAGGTATCTCCAAGAATTTGTGAGTTAAAATATTCCTGGATTATAGGTCTTTACTTCATTGGAAATTGACTGCACATTTTTATCATTAAATCATGAGCATCACAGATGACTTTATCCTTTCTGCTGAAGGCATGTTTCTTATTAGACTCAAGCTTTTCAACCGACAATTAATGGTTCATAGCACACTAGGGAACATTTATTAATTTTCATTTTACTTGTTTTTTGAAGGTTATGGGGGTTAAGGGTTCTGAGTTGGAGTTATTGAAATTTTAAAAGGTGTAAATAGGTAAATATTATAGCTCTTGGAAAAGTGAGACATTTTTCCCTTTAAGCAAGTGATTAATATTACTAATAAAAATGTCATCAGTCTTCCCTGCCAGGGTTATGCAGTGAGAAAGATATTCTGTATGTGTGTGGTTTGCTTTCCCTATCAAATAGGGCATTTTTGAGAGAATACTTTATGTTAGAAAATTACTTTTAAAAATAGATTCTTGATGCTTTGTTGACCAAATAAAATAATTCTAAATGAAAAATAGTACCTTCCTATGTATTTACTAAAGATTTTTCTTGACTATTCTTGATGGCTTATATCAGTATTTGAGACGCAGGGAATTTTTTTTTCCTCTTATCAGATCACCTAACATGAATACTATTCTTGCTGAAGGCTGGATTTCTGAAAGGTAGGCCTATTTCCTATCCTTTTATGGATAGATTACTTACTTTATATTTCATTCAAGTTTCATTTGCAGACAAGTTTCCTAAATAGTTATTTCCTTATGCTACTATTTATAGTACAAGCTGTTGGGTATATATATAATAAAATGTGTAATTTTGGCACCTGTCAAGTAGTATGTTGTTGAGCTGTAACTCACATACCACACAGTTTACACATTTAAATGGTTTTTAGTCTATTCACAGAATTGTGTATCCATCACAATAATCTAATTTTAAAACATATTTGTCACCCTCAAAAGAAATTCTGTGCCTACTAACAGTCACTTGCCATTTTCTGCACTTCACCAGCCCGAGACAACTACTAACCTAATTTGTGTCCATGGATTAAACAGTATTTAAAAAAATACATTATCTTATTCAAACAAGATAATTTAATTATCTAAAAAGTTTGGTGATTTTATGACATTATTAAAACCAGTACAGTCAATACAATACTTAGGTAAGGGCATTTTTCCTTGTCTTCTCACTGATTTTATCCTCAAAATAAAGCATGTTATTTGCAGTAATTTCAAATCCATTGTTAAGTTACAGTAGTATTATGTTTGCCTGTGCTGCCCTTCTATTCGGTTAGTACCAGAAAGTTCTATATCTATACCTACTTCAATGCAGAGGTGTTACATTAGAAAAATGGTGAATTATGTCAATGGTTAGCATGAAGCATGCTCAGAGCAGAACATCTCAAGCAACTCCACTGTCCTTCTATTTCATTCTCCAGTTCCTTCTACTTCACCAACATGTACACATACATATGTGCACACACACGCTCACACACACATATTCACACCCATACACATGTATGCACACAGAGTAGCCATGGTCACATACAGTGGAAGATGCTAGAGAGCAAACTTTATGGGTCCAATATAGAACCGACACATTCTTAGACTCCCTATAAAAATACCATGTGTTGTGTATTTTGATTGCATGTATATATGGTTTATTTCTGAATCATAGTGGGGTCACAGAACATTCTCTAGAGGTCAGAAATGTTAAAGCAGAAATGCATAAGATCGTATTCTAGGTTGATGCTTATTTCTACTGATTTTGCTCATGGCATTGTTGGAAAGGCTGGAGGTCATTCATTTCTTCCTTCATTCATACAATATGTATTGGCTAAAGATAATGTGAAGGGCACAGTGCAAGGCCCCAGGGAAAAATGAACACCTAAAAGCCAGCTTCCTTGGGAACTGTTACTCAACTTCAGCACATAGAAGGAAAGAGCTCAATGAATCATGCATCTTTTTCTTTTTCTTGAAAAATTGCAGCCTATATTTTGCAGGAAAATTCAACATAATTGGTATATACCCATCTTTTTAGGTGAATTAGGTCTTAACTGACAGCTAGCCCATTTTGTTCTAAAATTCAACAAACTCTCGGAAAATCTTACTCCATACAATCTTTTGAATATGTCATTTGCTATTTATATTTGATGGCCTTAAGCAAAAAAAGTTATAAAAGGTATTAATGCAAGTAGATAATAAAGCTGCATTCTATAAATCTATAGCGGCTTACAGTAATCATTAAAGCATGCAAAAGTCTTTCATCTATTCAAAAATATGCAGTGCACAGAATGTCTGCTAAGGTGCATGACAAGTCAGAGTTAAATATATATTAATAAATGAATTAGCTTCATAAATAATAGCCATAATGACATTTTAGGAGACAATAAGTCTGAGGATTGTCAGAAAACGGTTGATGTATGAGCTTCACGTCTCAGTGATTCTTCAAAATGAATAGGCTTTGCGAGATAGTTCAGACCCGCGACCAGCCTATTTCCTTGAATAATTTACTTGTTGTCAATTTGTACAGCCACATTACACATGCAAATTGTGCTGCCTGTGCAAACACCACTTGGAGATGATAAAAACAAATTTACGAAGGCTATAGAAGAAGGATTTATTTCACTTTCTCACCCAGGTCAAGCAATACATGTATCTGACGATTGTGTGTACCCAATTTTGTTGTAATTATATCAGCAAATTATTCCTTATAATCTTATTATTTTTAGCAGTCTCCTTGTGCTTGGGATAATTAGCTTTCTTCACTCAGTGTAAAAACAATTCAACTTGCCAGCCAGGCAGGGCATAGCTCCATTATCTGTTTTGGGTTTAAATTTATTCCCTATATTCTTGGACACTTTGTGTAAATTAAAAATTTCATAGTCCCTAATACTGTACACGCTGTTCATTCAGTGATGAATTAAGGCCCCTAAACCTCTCCGTTTGCTATTAGATATCTCACCCACTTTATATGTTAATCTGTGCTAATGAATTCCACAACCCCTAGCCACAGCGAGATGACTAAAATTATTACCACTTACAGAGATAGGCCTTTTTCATTTAAAGTTCAATTCAAATTGCTCCCATAAACAGTCTGCCACACAAAGATACCTCCTATAAAGGAGAGTTACTTACCTATAAGTAGAGTTCTCTGAAGGTAGTATTATCTTGGGATGCACATTCCTAGGTCACGTGCCCTCAGGTCTCTGGTGTGGGGGGAGAGAACTCATAGCTGATGGGTAAGACTTTCTTTCCTTGGGGCACTTCATTAGCTCTGTGGCCTGTATTCCTAAGGGTTATTGGCGCCACACCCCTTCATGCAACGAATCCCTTCTTGGCAGACCAGTCCCCAAGTGCAGTAAGAGGCCAGTGTAGCCTTCCAAATGAGAAGCGAAGGGCTGGTTGCCATAAACAATGGCTGATGATCAAGAAACACATTTTCCATTTCAAAAGAAGTTACCTATAAAGTAATATGCCTAATAATTTTTTTAAAAAAATGAGTCTTTGCCTATAGTATGAAATGTTAAACGTATGTCTACTTTTTATAGAAACAGCATTTTTATTGCAGAAGAAATGAAAGTGATAGTGTTAGTCACTCAGTCGTGTCCAGCTCTTTGTGACCCCGACTGTAGCCCACCAGGTTCCTCTGTCCATGTGATTCTCCAGGCAAGAATACTGGAGCGGGTTGCCATTTCCTTCTCCAGGGGATCTTCCTGACCCAGGGATCGAACCCCGGGTCTCCTGCGTTGCACGCAGATTCTTTACCATCTGAGCCACCAGGGAACAGAAGGAATACATTGTCACTATGGAAGAGCTAGAAAATATAGATCAACAAAAAGAGTCAAAAATCACACATATTCCCACAAAAAATCCTCTCACCTGGCGATAGTCACTGGTATCTATTTTTACAGACTAGCTTTCTACACACCTTTACATAAGCTCTTAAGATAGCAGCAAAATCACCAGTCTTATTAGGTCCCTCTTTACCCCATTTCTAGGACAAGGCAGCATCTGCCCTGTTTGCTCCTAAATCTCCAAATGAACCCATTTTAAGATGCGATTTGCGGTCTTCCTCTAAAGTGGAGAGATTCCCAGAGTTGCAAGGGCTGAGCCCTTGGCTCCTTCCATCCCTGTTTCCTCAGCAGAATATTCAAGCCAGTTCTCCTGCTTCAGCTTGAAAATACTCTCAGCGATTACCGTCTTCCTGAATAATCTTTCACAAACAGTACAGCAAGTCACAGGCATGTCAGGCACGGTCTGAAGGCTGGGTCCCTGCACCAGACTTTACCAGACCTTACATACATGGTGTTCTATTGGGATGGGTGCTGCTTCATGCTCATTGCTGTCTCTGCCCTTGATTTCCACAACCCCCTGTGAGAACAGGCAGGGCAGGTGCAGCTGTCCCTGCTTCACATATGAAAGCATCTCAGGTACCAGAGTTTAAGCTGCCTTCCCGGGAGAAAAGAATTAGTTCCCGAGTCTTTGTGACTTCTAGACCCAAGTGCTCTTCGTTTCAATCCTTGTCCTGTATGGCTTTGGAACTTAGGGCATTTGGGGTCTTTTCAGTATTTCTGCTTAAGGGCAGATCCCTCCAAAGGTAAAGCTTTGGAAACCTTTTTGGTTAGAAACTCAGAGCTTCGTACATTATTTTATATTGAGTTTTCCTTAATTATTTATAGCTGTAAGAAGGCTATTTACCTAAAGCAAATATTTTGCTTCAGGAGAGTTTATAATAGTCTATCTTTTATAGTATCCTCTGCTGAAAAGTCAAAACAACTTCTTGGAAAATGAGATTTTTTTTTTTCAGTCAGGTCAGAAAATGCTCCCAGGTGAACTTAATTCAATATGAAGCCTGGACGTAGTATGAGTGAGACGCTGCTGAGCCCTTTCCCATTGTTTGTGTTTCTTGTTTGGCTTCAGGGTCACTCACAGCGGTAAACACCCGGGGAGTGAGGATGGCACGTCACATGTGACATACGCGATGGGAGGAACATCAACCTAGAGAAACCATTTAATCTATCACTTGAAAGTTTGAAAATGTCATGCCCATGATAGACTGGGCAGCCTGCAATTAACCCGAGTTAATATTTGGCAGAGCCAGACATACAGCTCTTAACATCTCATCTCACAGAAGGTGCTATATGTTCTGTTAATAAAAACCAGATGTACTTTGAGCATCTTCTCTGGATCACAGTATGTTCACCTCATTGTCTCATCTCCATTCTTGAATCTCAGGTGCGGGCGTGGCTGTACAGTGACCGGGCTCTGAGAAGCATGCAGTGGGCAGGGTTGGGATTCTACACCTCAACCATCCCCAGAAGTGTCTCCCGGCTCCTCCTTCCAGTCGACCCCGCCCTCCTCCCTGTGTGCCATGAGACCTCCTCATCTCCCCTCCTCTTGTTAAGCCCTCCTGTCTCCAGATCAGCTGGTCATTTAGTCATAATGCAAGGCAATGGCTAATAGTGCTTCCTAGGTTTTCTCTCCCAGGATCATCTTCATTTTGATTGGAATGAATCCTAGTGAACAAATATTTAGGTGCCAGGTAAACATTTCCAGTGACCATAGAACGATGTGACTTGGATCCAGGTTCCTGGGGATTAAGGATATTTTAGTTGTAGAATTGTTGAATGCCACGAGGATGTTGAATGCCAGTTCAGTTGTTGAATGCCAGTTCCTATTTTGGTCTGTGTGACAACTTAGAATTCTTTTTTTTTCGGGGGGGGGGGATAATTTACTCTTATACAGAATGAGGATAAAAATGAAATCTCTCTCATGATCATGGTGATGATATAATTGGTTAATATGTGTAAAAGCAGCTGGAATGGTACTGCCTTTAGGAAGTACTCAGCGCATTTAGTAGATCTTCTGCTCTTCTTCCTGGGGTAGGCAAGGTGGCACAGAAAAAGCACATGGGTTGGGAACCAGGTGATCTTGGGGATTCTAGATCTGATCTAGATCTAGATTCTGCCACTTGCTAGCTATGTGATCGAGGACACATAGCCTTTCTGAACTTTTATTTCCTTTACTATAAAATCAGGATGATAAAAGTATCTTATCTTACTGTCATGAAAATTGAGATTGTGCATATGCTATGATTAGCAAAGCATTTTGTACCTGGCAAGTGCACATTAATGAATTGTTATTTTTGGTGCCAATAAAGGCAAAAGGGCTTCCCAGGTTGTGCTCGTGGAAAAGAATCCTCCTGCCAATGCAGGAGACACAAGAGACTCGGGTTTGACTTTTAGGTCTTTTGTGTACTTTGTGTCCCTTCAGACACAGCTGAGCGACTGCACTCACTCACTCAAAGACAAAAGACATACATGGATTTCAGGTCGCAGCACAGTTTTCTAAATATTAAATTGCCTCTTATAGTCACCTAGCTAAATATGAACGTCAGTTTGTTTGCATTTAAATACTGAGAGTTTCCAAGTTTATGAATCATAAATCCCGTTTTCTTTATGTAAATATTTTTCCACTATTCAAAACAAATAAACAATAACAGAAAACCACAACAGTATTATTTGGCAAACATTCTAATGAAATGCTATGGAGTTGCTAGTAAGAGGGTTGTTACTAAAAAGAAATGTTTAGTATATCTGAAAGTATGAAGTATATGCTAATAAGACTTCAATGAACCAGAAACTAGAGAAAAGAAAATGTAGAAATTCTATTATTAAGCGAAATTATGAAGAAAGTTCCTTGAGTTTCTTTTTAATTAAAAAACTGGAAAACTTTGAAAATTGTTCTTTCAATCACTTTAAAGTCCCATTTAAAAATGGTTTACATATTATATTAATATATGCATCAGATAATTGCCTCTATATTGCAAAAATGAACCCTACATATATATCATACTAACGAAATTACTGTAAACTACAATCTGGTTTCCACTAAGTTCCCCGAGTTTCCACTAAATTCCCTGAGTTTTCACTCTTTCTTTCCTCCATAGAATCTATTGCCAAGTTGTTTATATTTGTTTCCTCATTTTCAATTTCTTCCAAAGCCTGTGACTGAAAGAGAAAATACAGTCTTCTGTTTTTAGGTTTAGTCTCGCAAGCATTTTTTACCTAGATTATTGTTATAGCTTCCTAAAAGGCTTCCCCACTTTCAGTCTACATGCTTCTATCAACCTGTCTTTTAAGCCTCTCCGTAATTTGATCTAGAGAAGGCAATGGCACCCCACTCCAGCACTCTTGCCTGGAAAATCTCATGGACAGAGGAGCCTGTAGGCTGCAGTCCATGGGGTCATGAAGAGTCAGACACAACTGAGCTACTTCACTTTGACTTTTCACTTTCATGCATTGGAGAAGGAAATGGCAACCCACTCCAGTATTCTTGCCTGGAGAATCCCAGGGACGGCGGAGCCTGGTCGGCTACAGTTGATAGGGTCTCAAAGAGTTGGACACTAATGAGCAATTTAGGATATGTGACTTTGTGACTTCAAAGTCCAAGATCTTATCACTAAACCATGCTACTTTCCCCCAAACAAGACCTATAATTTCCCAGACTTTCCTAGAATGAATTTCCCTACCAGATATGCCTATTAAATTCTTTTTATCCTCCTACTTCCCTTTTTTTTTTTTTTTCAAGGCCAGTGTATATCCTACCTCTACCAAGAAACTGTCCTGGAATTTCAATCTGATTTCATTGCTTCCTATTTACTGCAATCATAACACTTTATTCTGTTTTTGAAATAGCACTTATTGCTGTCTGCTTTATATGCTAGGGTTATTTATATCTGTCTGTCTCCCCAAAAAGATTTTGGATTTTTGGGTGGCAGGGACCATGTTCTTATCTTTCTCATTTAATCGTCCTTCCCTTTCATCCTAAAATAGTTAATGTTTCCCATGGTGCCTTGTATCTAGTAGAAATTAAATCAATATTGAATAAATTGCATTAAAGCTTCATTTTAAAAATGTAAGAAAGTAGGTTCTTGTATTTTTGAAAAAATTATAAGGTTTTTTTTTTTTCCTAGTAGCATTTTTAATGAAAAATACCTGTTATTAACTAAGTGTTCTTGTACAGAAAAAATTTTCTCAACAAGAAGTTATTCTATATAGGTAAGGAAAAGTTTGAGCATTCTTTGGCATTGCCTTTCTCTGGGATTGGAATGAAAACTGACATTTTCCAGTCGTGTGGCCACTGCTGAGTTTTCCAAATTTGCTGGCATATTGAGTGCAGCACTTTCACAGCATCATCTTTCAGGATTTGAAACAGCTCAACTGGAATGCCATCACCTCCACTAGCTTTGTTCGTAGCAATGCTTTCTAAGGCCCACTTGACTTCACATTCCAGGATGTCTGGCTCTAGGTGAGTGATCACACCATTGTGATTATCTGGGTCACGAAGATCTTATTTGTACAGTTCTTCTGTGTATTCTTTCCACCTCTTCTAAATATCTTCTGCTTCTGTTAGGTCCATACCATTTCTGTCCTTTATGGAGCCCATCTTTGCATGAAATATTTCCTTGGTATCTCTAATTTTCTTTAAGACTTTGTTTTTTGGGCTCCAAAATCACTGCAGATGGTGACTGCTGCCATGAAATTAAAAGACGCTTACTCCTTGGAAGAAAAATTATGACCAACCTAGATAGCATATTCAAAAGCAGAGACGTTACTTTGCCGACTAAGGTCCGTCTAGTCAAGGCTATGGTTTTTCCTGTGGTCATGTATGGATGTGAGAGTTGGACTGTGAAGAAAGCTGATCGCTGAAGAATTGATGCTTTTGAACTGTGGTGTTGGAGAAGACTCTTGAGAGTACCTTGGACTGCAAGGAGATCCAACCAGTCCATCCTAAAGGAGATCAGCCCTGGGTGTTCTTTGGAAGGAATGTTGCTAAAGCTGAAACTCCAGTACTTTGGCCACCTCATGCGAAGAGTTGACTCATTGGAAAAGACTCTGATGCTGGGAGGGATTGGGGGCAGGAGGAGAAGGGGACGACTGAGGATGAGATGGCTGGATGGCATCATGGACTCGATGGATGTGAGTTTGAGTGAACTCTGGGAGATGGTGATGGACAGGGAGGCCTGGCGTGATGCAATTCATGGAGTCACAAAGAGTTGGACCCGAATGAGTGGCTGAACTTAACTGAACAGAACTGAAAGAAAAGTTTATGCTACATTAACTCATTTTTCATCATGTAATTATTGACTGAATGTCCAGTGTATAGGACAAGAGAGCAGGCAGACATTCAATTCAGTTCAGTTCAGTTCAGTCGCTCAGTCGTGTCCGACTCTTTGCGACCCCATGAATTGCAGCACGCCAGGCCTTCCTGTCCATCACCAACTCCCGGAGTTTACCCAAACTCATGTCCATTGTGTCAGTGATGCCATCCAGCCATCTCATCCTCGGTCGTCCCCTTCTC
>SJYT01054896.1:1564533-1582954 GCA_006410635.1 Cephalophus harveyi | reverse complement strand
CATGAGGTGGCCAAAGTACTGGAGTTTCAGCTTTAGCATCATTCCTTCCAAAGAAATCCCAGGGTTGATCTCCTTCAGAATGGACTGGTTGGATCTCCTTGCAGTCCAAGGGACTCTCAAGAGTCTTCTCTAACACCACAGTTCAAAAGCATCAATTCTTCGGCGCTCAGCCTTCTTCACAGTCCAACTCTCACATCCATACATGACCACAGGAAAAAGTCCGTCTAGTCATGGTACATAGTGAGTGATTAAATCCCATGTCCAGTATGGGATCAAATCCCAAATCTAGTAGTCATATATGGATGTGAGAGTTGGACTATAAAGAAAGCTGAGTGCTGAAGAATTGATGCTTTTGAACTGTGGCATTGGAGAAGACTCTTGAGAGTCCCTTGGACTGCACGGAGATCCAACCACCCATCCTAAAGTAGATCAGTCCTGGGTGTTCATTGGAAGGACTGATGCTGAAACGGAAACTCCAATACTTTGGCCACCTGATGCGAAGAGCTGACTCATTTGAAAAGACCCTGATGCTGGGAAAGATTGAAGGCAGGAGGAGAAGGGGACGACAGAGGATGAGATGGTTGGTTGGCATCACCGACTCAATGGACATGGGTTTGGGTAGACTCCGGGAGTTGGTAATGGACAGGGAGGCCTGATGTGCTGTAGTTCATGGGGTTGCAAAGAGTCGGATTCGACTGAGCGACTGAACTGAACTGATTGTGACCTTTGACTATATTTGTGACATTAGATCAGTTTCTTAAACTCTTGAAGTCTTAATTTCTTTTGTCTGTCATATGGATACAATAATAACCACCTCTTGGGTTTATATGACATTAGATACATAATAGCAAGCACCCAGAAATGTTTCCTCTCCTATCTTCCTATGTACAAAGGGTTGGATCAGAAGAATCTAAAAGTAAGGCATGATGAATAAATAAACAGTACTTTTCTTTGGCAACATCCTATACTACAGAAATTTCCTTTCCTCAAATGTCAGCTGTTGCTAATGTCATAGTGTTAGTTGTTCAATATATTCTTGAAAGATTAACATTACCTAGAGATGCTTCAATTTGCAAGTTTAAAAAATCCAGACAGAGAAATTGTCGTACAATATCTAAGTTCAGAACTCCCTTGATTCTATTTTTTTTGCATAAGTCATTAGCCTAATTTTTCTTCAATGCAGAAAGTAAGGCATTTTATACAGATGGAAGGAATGGTTCTCTTTCTCAGTTTCAGCAAGAAGTACATTTATCAAATGTTCAACAAAGTTGCATTTACTTTTTCCAACTGAGAAATATTTAAGGGACTTCAATATATTTGGGGAAATTTTCATCAGAGATTTAGCAGCTACCAAAAAAAGACCTCCACAATTAATCTTTTATAACATGAGTGTGACTTGTAATCTCTACGCTTAAGATAAGTAAGTAAGTAAGTGTTAGTTGCTCGTTCATGCCCAACTCTTTGCAACCCCACGGACTGCAGCCCACCAAGCTCCTTTGTTCATGAGATTTTTCAGGCAAGGATACTGGAGTGGGTTGCCATTTCCTTCTCCAAATATTACTAAATAGAAGGAAAAACAATTCATAAACTATAATATTTCTTAGCAAAGAAAAACTCCTTTATGATTTTTAAGATGTTTGAAAATTTAAATGAAACTTACATGTTTGAAATTAGTGCCAGATGTAACACAATAGCAAAAGGAATACAATAATTCTGTATTTCATAGAAATCTCACAAAAACAAGTATTTCATTCACAAAATGCATGGTTTGGCAAGTTTCCAAAGCAGGAATTTGCTGGAGGGAAGGTAAATTTATTCATTAAAATAAATCAAATGACTGACATCTCCTTTAGAAAACTGGCAAAATAATAATATTCAGAGACTGAAAGTCTTACAACCAAAACCAGAAGATAAGTCTGAACTATTTACGTGTATTATAGAAATCCAATAATGTCACAAGAGTAAGTTAATCAGATATTTGAGCATTCTCAAATTAACATTGAGAACATTCTAAACTATGTATTTTGGGAGTAGGACTTTCCAAAAATCTTTGATATGAAAGCTGGTGGTTATAAGTCTTTGGAGTACTTATATTCCCCATTTATCCTTTGCAGATTTGTTTTCAGTAAATAATGAGTATTCTGTGATAGAATTTATATAGAAACAATCCAGACAGTTCTTAAACAGGCTGACGATACTTCCTTCCTATCCTTTGTCCCAGTTCTTCCCTTTCAGCATTTGTTATGGACTGATTGTTCCTGTACTCTTAAAATTCAAACACTTAAATGCTAAACCCTGGGTGGCTGTATTTGGAGATGGGGTGGTTAAAGAACTGATTAAGGTCAAATGAGGTCATAAGAGTAGGGCCCTGATCCAATAGGATTAGTATCTTCTTAAGAAGAAACACCAGAGCGCTTTTTCTCTCCCTTTTCCTCTCCTCACACAGTGCACAGAGATTTTATGAGCATACAGCAAGATGAATGCTGCCTCCATGCCAAGAGAAGAGGTCTCAGAATGAAATCTACTTTGCTAGCATCTCGATCTTAGATGGCCCAACCTCCAGAACTATGAGATATAAATTTTTGTTGTGTAAGCTATATAGGCTTCCCTGGTGGCTCAGTTGTAAAGAATCCACCTGCCAATGCAGGAGATGAGGGTTCCATCTCTGGGTCAGGAAGATCCCCTGGAGAAAGAAATGGCAATCCAACCCAGGATCCTTGCCTGGAACATCCCATGGACAGAGGCGTCTGGCAGGCTACAATCCATGGGGTCACAAAAGAGTCAGACAGGACTTAGTGACTAAATAACAACAAAACTACTTAATCTGTAATATTTTATTATGGAAACTCCAGCAGACTAAGATAGCAATTAGGAGGCTTAATGTAACAGCTGCAACAGAATTTTCCGACACACTCTCTTTAACTGCTTGTTTACCTATCTGGACGCAGGGGAAACACTATTGAGAGCCTGGACACACTTGCCCTGGAGAGTTTCGTACAGATCCTTAAATCATTCAGCCATGCTTCTATTCTAGAATCAGAGAATGTGAATGTAAGAAAGGGTCTTTGTGACCCAAGCTTGTCAATTCAGATCTTCCTATCATTTTGGGGGCATAGAAAACTACTCCATACACCTAGCACATCTTCTGGAAAACAATGCAGGTTAGGTAGTGGATAGTTAAGTATTAAACATCTGTTTATACTAAATCATGACATGTTATCGAGTGCCATATGCAATCTCTACACATTTTTGGAAAGCTTCAAAGGCATTATTGATAAGGTTAGTGACAATAACAACAAATAGCTGAAAGGCTGGAAATGAATGGGGGCCCGGTAACACCTTAAGGGGTTTATATGTATTTTGTTACATGATCGTTACAGCACTAGAAAACAGAAATGTATTTTTATTATTACAGAACATTATTTCAGAATATGAAAGCATTTCTAAAATAGTCACTCCCATCACGGTCATATGCTGGTTTATTTTCCTCATAGCTTTTTTGGTTATTTCTTTTCCCCTTGCTTATTTTCTATGTTCCTCCCAACCCCCTTCTCAGAGCCTAAGTCAGTGGCTGCCAGGGAAAAGGAACTCAATGAGCTTTTGGCCAAGGCCACACAGCCAGTCTGTAGCAGCTGCCACCGTCAGCAGATGCTAAGCGCCACGAGAGCAGGGGTAGAGACCATTTTGCTCTCAACAGAGGCTGGCACGGTGCCTGCTCAAAAAAAAAAATATGTACGGGGAGGGGGTGGGAAAGTAACGAAGCGAGCGGGGGGAAAGTTTGAATGAATGGAAACGTTCCCAGAAGGGTCTAAAGAGCTTCTGCAGAGAATCTCGGTCTTTGGGGAATGAACTCAGTTTAAGGTTTATGAAAAGCACGTTCCTCACCACAGGGCACCAGAGTACGGCAGGCGATGGAAAAAGAAAAAAGTCTTTAAGACGTCTAGAAGAAAGGAGAAAATGGCGAGAGAAAAGCAGAGGGGGAAAAAAAGAAGTAGAAAGAAACCAATCGTTCCTTTTCGTTTATTTAAAAGGCGAGCCATGCGCGACCGGTTACCATGGCGACCCCAGGCCAGAACGGCCCCAGCCCATTGGCCGAGATGAAGGAGCCAATGAGGAGGCGCTATGTTGGCAGGTCTTAAGATGGCTGCCGGGCGGCTCCGTCCAGACTGGTGAGTACGGCTGATTGTGAGGCTGGTTCTTGTGCTCCAGGGAGGCGGACCCAGGGAAGACAGGGTGCCAGGATCGAGGGAGCAAGTGCGGGCGGCCTCACAGCCTCTTGGCGGAGCCGTAGAACCTTTGGTCAGGCCCGCAGAGCCTTTGCGCGGGCCGTGGGAGCGTCGGCTGGACGGCCTCCGCCTTGCTCTGACGCGGCGTCGCGGCGGGGTCCCCGTTCTGTTGGTGGGAGAGGGGTTCTCCGTCCCACCCCGGCCGGAGAGAGACGGGATTCAGAAGGCTTTCGACCGGGAAACGGGCTCTTGTTTACAGTTGCCGTACCCGGAAACGAGCTGCAGTTGATGGGAGAGTCGGCAAGGTAAACATCCTGCATCAGGATCTGTGGCGCTTAGTTCTGTGCCGGGAGGGGATCCTTCCCGTTTGGGCATCGGCGTGTGGCCCAGCCGCAGGAGCGCCTGCAGAGTTCTGGGTGGCTCAGCCGTGCAGCGGAAGGTGTACGTTTCTAGAGCCACCCCTCTTGCAGTCTTGCACCCTGTAGGTATTCTCACGGAGACGTCCACTTTTAAAATGGACCTCGAAATATTATTGGCTACTGTAAATCTTTCTTGACTCTCAGGGAGTGTTTTCTAGCCCTAGGCTGAACAAGACACTCTCTTTGACATATGCATACGTGCAAAATCCTGCTAAATAGTTTATCTGGGTAATCGGATTGGTAACTTAAATCCGAAGTCAAGCCTGAGATTCCGTTGTACTTTCTGTACTTTTTTGAGAAAACGGAGCACATTTATTTCGTAAACGTGAACAGGGCGTTAATGATGATAACATGCTTAGAAGTATTTCAGTTAAATAATTAATGCCCAGTCACAATACCTGATTATTGTGTAAGTTATTTAACAGGATCTTCAGATTGGTAGGTGGTGGTTTACGATTTCTGTGAGATTTAAGTTCAGATCAGACAAGATTTTCAGTTTTCTGTGATTATTTCTAATTGAATACAAAATTTGGGAAATAAGACAACTTCATTCAGTAAAAATGGAATTGAAAGTCTGGAATATGAGCGTCAGGGGACATTTACCCGTAAACTGCTTAGGTTGAGTTTTGATTATAAGCTGTTACCTGGACTTAAGAAAATGTGGTATTATTACCCAGGCCTGTATTCAATTTGGTATAGCATTTTTATATAGCTTTCTGCCCTTAAACAGTGAGAAAAATTTCTTCTTGATCAAATTTTAACAGAATTACAGGCTGGGAACATTCTTCAGACCCACTCTCAAATCTCTGTCACCATTAATATAATACTACTTAAACTCTGCACTCTATAGAGTTTTGAGTTACAGAGTTCTATTTTTCTAAGATTAGTGGATCACCAGCCTTTGGATGAGTCTGTTACCGCCTCTGTAAAAGGGTTTAGAGAATATTTCCTGGTGGAAGCGTCACTGTGAGGGTTAAGGGTGAACAGTGCCTATCACATTGTTTGTCTGCCCTTTATAGCGATGACCTGGTTTGTTTTTCTTTTTGGTTCTGTTTCTTCTGTCACAGTGGGGTTTCTTTCCTTTTCTCCAGAGCATCTTTTAGGTGTTTTCCCTGAAGTGCAGGGTCTTACTGAAAACTAGCAAGCTTGGCTGTGGTGGCTGGGTTAGGAGAGAGACCTTATCTTCTGGGGTGTTGGGGTTTAATTAGTATTGTTCTGACTGAGAGAGAATGGAGTGTTACATCAAAGAATGAGTGATTCTAGGCATTTGGGCACACATAATATTGAGATCCATAAAAAGGCATATTAGAGCCTCAAGACGTCTCAGAGATTTGATCGCACCCTTCATGTTTTAGGTTAAGGGTGAAGATCCAGACAGATGCAATAGCTTTTCCACAGTTATGTTGTTCAGGACTAGAAACCCATCTTCTGACTTCTAAAAGTGTTTTTTTTTCCCTGCTCTACCACTGGCTCTCAATCCTTTCACAACCTAGAATCCCATTTATTGTAATTTGGTATCTCCATGGATGCTGTATTTTGAAATATTGCGTCTACCATACCCATTAATTTGTGTTTTTTCCTTTTTAGTAAAACTCAGGCCTTTAGCTACCAATCAGATGAATGAAAATGTGGTGAAGAATAATGTTTCTTTGAATTTTAATTTCCTAACCTAAAGGTGCATGATATTGTTTGAGGGAAAATGAAATATGTTGGGCTTTTTGAGTATTGAAATTAGCTTAGAAATCTCTGTTACTATCTTCATAAAACTTTGAAAAACCCTTAGTGAGGAACTGCTGAGCTGTGTCATGTTCTTCTAGATACACTGATATCTGCCCAGGTTTGCTAAGCTGTAGCTGTGCTTAGTTTCCAAGGGCAAAAGAAAGCCCAGCCATTCAGACTAGGATGTGACATAAATATTTTTGTTCATCATAAATCATGTCAACCCTGGACTGCATAGCATACACTGAATTTTTCTTTGTAGAATAACTGTGGATTGGTAAGAATCTTCACTCCAGCAGTACAGAGTATATGAAATGGAGAAGCTGATATTCAAAATCACAAAGAATAGGGGGATTCTGAATGATTCACATCTTCTTTGGGGCTAAATGATTAAAGTATTTGACTTACAGGCTAAAAACATGAAAGTTAATATATCAACACATGGACTGTTATATAGACTTGACTATAATCTACACTAAAAAACTTGTTTCTTGGTCTCTGGTATGTGACATCTTTTTGAGAATGGCTGAGTAATGCCCACATTTGAAGGATTATCTGTTTTAAAATGAAAGAATGCAGCCTGAAAGGTATGAGAGGAGAGATGCTTCAAAGAACTAGAGAGTCAGAATCCAGAGCAACCCAAACAGAAGTAACAGGAGGCCTAATGGGACCAACTGGTACTGTAGTACAGCTGGAAATGTATAAATAACATGCATATGCTTTGACTAGAAAGACGCTGATTTTGAACCTAAGCCCAAAACAAGTCACAAAGCAGCCACTCCACGTTGGCTGATTTGCAGTCAGAGCTGCTGCTCAGGTGGGCAGCTTCACTTAGCAGGCTTCTCAGTTAACTCTCTGAGTTTGTCAGTGGCCACCAAGTTGTCCTGCTATTTGTGTATGTCACGGTCACAGGAGAATGGCATGTCACTTTAAAGATATTTAGGGATTAAGTTCAGAAACACGTCTTATTTGCTCTTTGCCTTCTTTTGCGGATTTGAACATAGAGTCCACTTTTTAAAATTTATTTTAGTTTTTCCCCCACCATGGGCACACACAGGAAGTTATACTAGCCGATAGCCTGCTGAGGACAGTTCTTAATGCCACAGCAGCAGGAACTTATTAAACATAGGTGAAGTTGAGGAAGTCCGGAAGTGATCAGAAATGATTAAGGGCTGATGAAGAAAGGCCTGCCCTTTCCACAGCTACTAGCCCTGTTTCCCAAGGTGAAGCCTCTTGGGGTGCCCAGAGAGCATAGCCTCACCCTGTGGAGATACTGAGCAGTGGCCCCGTGGAAGAACTGTGCCCATCTGAGCCACCACAGCTGAAGTCTGGGCTGAGTGGTACTTGGCTGCTGATGGACAGAAGCTTGCCATTTGTATAAGAATGTTGGTTCCATGAAGTTAGGCTTTTTTGCCTATTCTGTATACTGCTGTTTCTATGTCTTGAAGAGTGCCTGGCACACAGTGGACATGCAGAAGATGCTGTGGACAGGGAGAAGAAACAGTGGCTCCGAAACAGTGGCTCCAAAACAGTGCTAACAAAGCTAACTCTGAAACTTGTTACCATCCTAAAGTTCTGAAATGGATAGTGAGTCTGAAGGTGTATTATATGCCAGTGGCAAAGTCCTGGTAGAGCGGATTATCACAGTCTTCCTCCTGCTTCGCGGGACAGTAGAAATGTTTTTATTAAAAGCTCCACACTTGTTTTTCTATATTGGCATGTTATATGTCAAATCTTTTGTGCTAACAGTATCTCAGTACTACCTCCACTCCAACTTTTAAAATCCTCAGTCCAGATTTAGGGATGGATTCAGGTTTCCCCAGTGGCTCAGTGGTAAAAGAATCTGCCTACAGTGAAGGTGAGGTGGGTTTGATCCCTGGGTGGGGAAGATCCCCCTGGAGGAGGATATGGCAACCCACTCCAGAAAAGTCTGAACTTCAGGCAGTCCAACTGCCTGAAAAGTCACATGGACAGAGGAGCCTGATGGGCTCCAGTCTGTGGGGTTGCAGAGTTGGACGTGACTGAGCGACTAAGCACACACACACATAGCAGGTTTTATAGGGCTTGGAATTTATGTAATTTGAGTCCTCTTCTTTAAAAAAAGGATTACAGATTCAAAATACAAAATCAGGTATAGTGCTTTGGAAGAACTTATGCAAAAGATGAGCCTTGAAGCTTAGGTTCTGTTATCTTCCTGGTAATTTGCTTCTGATTTTATTGCTCCATTCAGAAAACCAGACATCAATATTTTTAACTGAAAGTTCATGTCAGACTGTGGAAATCAGGGAGTTAAATGACTTGTATCAATTACTAAATGAATGCACCTCAAACATTAGAAATTTCAAAACTACCTTTTATAGATGCTGCCACCCATAATAGAAATGATAAAAATGCAGTACATGGCCACAGAAATAAACGATAACGGCAAAAAGAACCAGTCATTGATCAAGTCCCCAGAACCTCCTGAACACTGTGTAGAGTGTTTCAGTAGCTTACCTCATTTCATTCTGAGAATGAATGACCCCGTGTGCAGGGTAATTAGCCCCGTATTACAGATGAAAAAACAGGGTCAGAGGTGTTAAAAATGACTTCTTCAGAATTACAGTTAGAGTAGTTAGATGTTAGAAATCTTCCTCTGAAAAAGCCAGGACAGTGTTTTGGTGAGGATGTTTTTCAGAGAGCCAGCAGCTGATGAGACTGGACCCACACTGTGAAAAGTGAGAGCTGATTCTTTGGACTTGGGAGGAGGTCCTTAAAAGTTATCAGGAATCCATTGTTCAGAGTATGCAAAATGCCATGACACTTTGTCTCAGAGACAGTGCTGGTGGTTTTCTTAAAGTCCATTAACACAATAGAGGGCAGAAAGAGAGCAGAAAAAGATTTCCACCCTTCTGCTTCATTCCTTCAGTTGACGGTAAATCATGAGCAGAGCTAGCTTCTCTATTCTAGGCATCTTTTACATGAACTAGTTTTGACTTATTATGTATGCTAAACTAGACTGCCGTGGAGATTAAGAATGAAATGTACTCAATTATCATAATTTTAGAAAAGGATTACAACTTCAATTTTTAAAAATTATTTTTATTAGACTTAACAATAATTAATGATTCTCTCTACCAATGGGCTGTATAATGATAAAAATCACCCTGAACTTGTTTTCCGAATACAGTATTTTTACTTTAAAAAGCTATACATTTTTGTCAACTTGTAAAGATTATACTCCATTTAGTATTACTTTAACAAGCAGTGTAAAATGTAAAACTGGGATATCCTTATTACCACCATACTTTTCTCAAACTGCTTGCACAGCTTAAACATTTTCCTTTGTGTAATTGTTTTCCTCCTTCATAGATAGTAAGTCCTCTGAAGTTTTATATGTTCAAATACAGGTGAGAAGTCCAATTTTATTTTATTTTCTAATTGTTACAGCTTGAAATATAGTATTATAATTCTTAAATTACCTGCAGTGTATATTGTTAGGCTTTTAACATTCTTGAACTATGAATGCTTTTACTGAATTTCCTCTTTTTTTTGGACAAAATTATTCATGTATTAGAGGATCAAGGTTTTGTTGTCATTAAGTCATTCAGCTGTAGGTGTGTCTTGTAACAGACTTACTTAAACTAGCTTACACTTCTAAAAAATTTATATAAGCAAAATATTTAAATTATTTTGATATGAAGGGTGTATCCTGCTTTATACCAATTTTTAAAAAGTATAAATGGACTTTTCCTAAACCATTGATATAATTATTAGATTCCTGGTATATCTTTTAATGGTCTTAAAATTCTTTCCATGTCTACCTTATATATCTTAATTCATTTTTTTTTCCCTCGAGCAGAAAAGATGTGGAGTGGGTTGCTACCTCCTGGCCTAAATGAAAGTGATGTTGAATTGAATTCTGACGATGATACCACATTAGAGAGCTCTGAACTTAACTTACAAGAGGGTAAAGAAGATGGGACCTTTAAAAAGACAGAGATCGTAGATATTCCTACAGATGGACCAAACACTGAAGCAGAGGCAAATATAAATGCATATGAAGAGTGTCCCTCTGGAATTCCCTTAAATATGTGGAATGTAGGTTTTCTCTCATATGTTCTTGTTGAAGTCTGTGCCTGTGTGTCTCTGCCAGGGTCAGAATGTGTGTGTTCTTGGTGGGTAATGGGTAGGGAAGATTGATTCTGAATGGTTTTATTACTCTGTGTCTGTGGCCCACTCATTCCATCACTCAGGTACTTGCATTCATTTTTGTTTTGTTTTTCATAAAAAGAGGAAGAAAAAAAAACATTTAGTAGGATTAACTACTTTGCTTAACACAATACACAAGGAGTTTCAGTCTTAATCTCTTTGTTACAAAGTCTATGAGTCATTGACTCTTACACCTAAATTATCAGATTGACTTGTTTGGAAATAAATGAAGATAATTCAGGTTGTAAAAGTCTCAGACAATAGAGTATCTTAAGAAGAACTAAACTACTTTCATTATATTTGTATTTTTATAAATGTTAAGAATATAGTTTTTATTAACATGTTATTTTTCAGATGTATACTATGCCTCAAAACATATTTGCTCTTTTTTTTTTTTTTTTTGCTTTTATGTAGAAATTTCAAGAATTGCATAAAAAGCATTCTGAACAGAAAACTTCAGCTCCTAGATCCGAAAAGAAAAAAAGAAAACGCTCCAGAAAAGGTGTTTTAATTCAGGTTAATTGTCAATAGTGTTAAATTGTGACCAGTTGGACTTAACAATTCTTAATAACTGTCATTTTGAAATAACCAAATGCTTAGGTATTGACACTTTGTGAATTCTTTTCAGGTAAATTGAAGAATGAAGAAGAATCTCATAGGTAGGTGGAATTTAAAATATCTGTCTGTCCTAGACACTATTGCAGAACTTGTACAAATAGTTGAATTACCTCTGAAACCTAAGAAGTAGTTGATATAGTATAATTGTAGTAACGAATTAAAAACGGTAAATGTAATAATGAGTACATTTTGTGTGAAACATAAGTTATTGTCTGTCTTTTTACAGTGAACAGTCTTCAAGTGAAACCCAGTGGAAGGAGCTTACCCAGTATTTTGGAGTCAATGAGAGATTTGACCCCCCTGTTAAAAGAAAAAAAGTTGAAAAGGTAAGATCTTTTTTATTGCATCTTCTATTCACCAGTGGGAACTGTTTGTAATTAGTCTTGCCTAAAGTATTTCTCCTTAATAATTCATTCAGTGAAGAAGTTAATGTGTGCAGGATGCTAGATAAACAAGTAAATATATAGTTACAAATCATTTTTTAAAACTGTTAAAAAAGAAACAGGGTATTGTGAAGAAATTAATATGGAGGCCCCACATTAGCTGAGTGGTCTGGGAAGGCCTGTCTCATTAAGACTGAAGGATGGCAAGGAACCATCTCTGTAAGGCCCGCTAGTGTAGAAGTGATAACCTGGGTAAAGATCCTGCTGGGGAGGAAGATCCATCATGGGACATGTGAGTAGCAGTGAGGAGGTCAGCCTGGCTGGATGGAGTCAGTGAGGAGGAGGGTGAATGGCCCAAGATAAGACTGGAGAAGCAGGCAGGCAGAGCCCAAACTGTGCAGGACCTTAAAGGATGCATTAAGGAACTGGGTTTTTGTCACAATGCAATTGAGAACCAATCAAGGGATTTATGTGAAGGGAGTGACGTGATCATAGTTGTGTTTGAAAAGATTGCATCTTACATCGAAGATGGACCTTGGAGCAGCAAAAGCAGATGAGGACAGTTAAGAGACTCAGCCAGACATGAGATGATGGGAGCTAGAGTGAGAACGGTGCTGCTGAAGGTAGACGAGAGGATGGATCTGAGGTGACTGTAGAAGCAGAACGGACAGTATTTGCCTCTGGATCGCTTGTGAGGTGGTGGGGAGATTGGAATTAGGAGGATGGGAGAGACCCATTCAGGGTTTTACTTAAGCAGTGGTGTGAATAGTCACATTGATTACAACGATGAGAAAGCTTTGCAGGGGAGAAGATTTAGAGCGAGGCCTATCCAAAGTTCATTTTGGTGCATGGGTGGTATCAGTAAGCAGAATAGAATAGATCCTCGGTAAAATGAGGCTGGAGCTTGGAGGAGAGTCTGAGTCTCTAGACACATGCTTGGCAGTTGCCAGTCTATAGGTGGTGGTAATATTTGATAGAGGCTAGAATGAATGAGTAACTTACACATTTATCTCGGGGAATGTTGACAGACTTCAGGAGCATGGGAATTGAGCTCTGGGCCGGAATGAAGGTACAGAGGCCTCTTGGTTAAAGCCTAAGGATATTGTGTCTTGCATGTACGGACAGGATCATTGCTGTATACTACTATTATGTATGTATTGATCGTTACTGTTTTCTGGTTCACCAGTATTTCTTGTGAAAAACTGCTTGATTTTTAAACCCATCAATGGGGTTTAAAATTGGCTGCCTCATTGAGGGCACATGCATTAAAGAACTGACACAACAGTTTTTACCTGTGAACCGTTGATTCCAACTTTGCCAAGAATTCTTGTCACCTAGTCCGTGGAACACTGGAGAATTGGTACCAGGATTACCTTGTACTGCAAATAGTTAGAGATGTTGAGCAATCTCCTTTCCCCAAATGTTCAAGCAGGTACAGAAATGCTAAATTTCTTACAGAAATCACTGGTTGGAGCTGAAACTAAAACCCAGACTTTATTCCACCATTCTCAGTTCTCCAGCTTCACCATCCGAGAGGCTGATAAACATTTTAACGTGATTGCTATGCTCTTGACCACTGTGATTCTGGGGGGCTGGGAGGAGGGATCTTGTGGGGGGATGCTCTTCACTGACGCAGACCTGTTCCGGAGCACGCGGCGGGGGGCTCATGCTGACAGCAGTGGTCCCCAGGCCGTCTCGGGCCACCGGCTTTATAGAGTCCTCACTGCTGACTGGATTGTTATTTTGAGGGAAAAAATGGTTAATTCAAAAAAACTTCTTTTTTTATTTTATGGCCATGCTGCGTGCATGCAGGCTCTTGGTTCCTTAACCAGGGATCAGACCTGGGCCCCTGCAGGGAAAGCACCGAGTCCTAACCTCTGGACCACCAGGGAATTCCCAGAAATGGTGAAATACTGGTTCTCATTGGAAGTATCTTTTAAAGTTGTGCTTGTGAATTAGGTGGTCTTTGAGCTTCAGTTGTTTACAATATTTGTTATGTTTTCTCGTAACTATATTGTAAGTCACTCAGTCATGTCTGATTCTTTGCAACTCCATGGACTGTAGCCTGCCAGGCTTCTCGTCCATCGGATTTTCCAGGCAGGAAAGGGTTGCCATTCCCTTCTCCAGGGGATCTTCCTGACCTGGGGATTGAACCTGGGTCTCCTGCATTGCAGGCAGATTCTTTACCGTCTGAGCCACCAGGGAATCCTGTATTTACTTTAGAATATCTAAACTGTTTCTTAGTGAAGTTAAAGCTATAAAATTCAGTCTTTTAGCCTTTCCAAAATGTAGAAATTATGAGAGTATTTTTTACAGTCTGTCTGTATTAGAGTATTATTTCCCTACATGTATGAAATTGTACCTTCTTGATAATTGGCAAGATATGGCTAAGTTATTCTTTGTCTAAAGTTTGGAATTCGTGAAGAGTAACTTGAATAAAGGATACTAGGATTCCTTGTGCAAAGACTTGTACAGCTCAGTTTTAAGAGCTAGTGTTCTGTTTCACATTGTATATTAGATGTATTCTCGAAAAAAATTCCATTTTAAAAAGAAATTTCTGTTTAAGGGAAGACTGCTATAAATCCTTTTATGTATACTCACTGATCTGTTTTAGAAGTTTGGGTTTTCTTAACAGCAGTGTTCTTCTGTATGTGTGACATCTGACGAAGAAAGTCATGGCATCTCCTGAACAAAGAAACTGATGCTGGCCAGGCTAGTATCGCCCAGGATGTTGCCAGCACTTAATATTCTATTAGTAAGTGTAAGCATAAGAGGAAAGGAAGGATTCGGTGAAGCCAGATGATTTCATATTCTCTTGGTAGTTCAGCTTAATTGCATGCCAACAGGTTCACACTTACTCTTTGGTTTGGGATCACTGTTTTCCATGCCCCCTTGGGCTATCATGCC
The DNA here is from genome assembly GCA_006410635.1 of Cephalophus harveyi. Lineage (NCBI taxonomy): Eukaryota > Metazoa > Chordata > Mammalia > Artiodactyla > Bovidae > Cephalophus > Cephalophus harveyi. The sequence goes on along the minus strand of SJYT01054896.1, from coordinate 1,568,491 downwards.
AGTGTCTCCACTGTGAAGCCAATAGAGTAAATAGACAGTTTTTAAAAGATGTCCACATTGGAGCCACCACGATAAAAGCTAAGACTAAATGTCAGTCCACCAGATGATAGCTACTGCCCGAGAAACCTAGAGAGGATCATGAAAATCCCTGATGCAGTTTAGACAAAACCAGCATGGATTTCTGCTCCATTATTTTATTTCTCAACCCTTTTTAGTCCCCTTTTCACTCAGTTACTCAACTCTCAAGAATGGTAAAACAAAACGAACTTCTTAAGTCTGTTGTGTGATCCGTCTTTTTTATTCTTTTCTTTCCCCCCTCTTTTTTTTGGAACACTTCCAGACTATTGAAACTTGCTCAACCAAGGATGTGTATTTATAACACTGCTGTGACCTGCTTCCCTGACAATGCAGAGAGGCTTGTATTTTAAAATATAATCTTCCTAATATATAGAGCTGTTTTAAAGTGTTCTTGTATTAAATACAGCTATAATTGTGTTTCTGGCAGCAGTTCTGGGTCTTACAAAACTTCTATAATAGCAGCATAATTAATGTTGAATCTATTTGGGAATTTCTTTAGAATAAATTTTACTCATTAATTTCATTATAAATGCCTTAAGTATTCTTCAGTTGCATCAATTTGATTGGTCAGCAGTCATCTTTGGGAGTAGTTTTATGTTTTCTTAATGGGTACTTTTTGGCAAGAAAAACCAAAGGTACATTTAATAATTTGTAGAGTAACTGCACAAGGTCTTTGATGATTTTTGTTTATGAGAGGAAGCTGCTGTTGTACTGTGTGGCTATTTTCAAACTTGTTTTTTTAGAAGAATAGTTTTTCTTACTAGGCTCTCACATGGAGATCCGGTACACAGATCACAGGCTGGCTGCCTGGAGTGGGAGGGAATCGGGTGGCTGGTGGTGGGAATGTAGAGGTACCCAGTGTTTCCCTGGTATCAGGTACCGAGTTTTCTCTCTTGATCTTTATGTGATCCCTGTTGGGTGGGTTAATACCCACCAGCTATTATTCTTATAATACAGATGAAACAACTGAAGTCCAGCATGATTTGTCTAAGAAAACAGAGCAGGTTGAAAAGGAAAATGGTCCCAAATCTAGACTCTTCTGAAGAAATAGTCCAACTTAGTTTTACTTTGTGTTTATTTGCTAAGTCGTGTCCATCTTTTTTTTTTTTTTTGGTGACCCCCATGGACTGTAACCCACCAGGCTTCTCTGTCCATGGGATTTTCCAGGCAAGAAGACTGGAGTGGGTTGCCATTTTCTTCTCCAGGGGGTCTTTCTGACTTGATTCAAATAGTTTAAGTGGCTGTGATTTATATGTAAAAGTAACAACACTTAATTCTTTTCTTTCTTCCTCCTTTATGGAGAGATTACCTAATTTTTTCCTTAGATATTTAGATCTGATCCTAGAACAGCAAACTTGAGTGGACAGTTCATTTGTATTAAGGTTTAAAAGTTGAATGTATTATCTGATTGAATATTCAGTAGCAAAATGTCTGTAGAAATGCATTATGTTACAGTTTGACCTAAACAGTTTTAATCGGCATATTAAAAGAGATTTTACTACGCACGTATGGATGGTTAATCCTTAATGTTAAGCCTGGTACCCATAAGTTTCTTAGATACTTATAGTACTACTGCCTTGACATCTGCAATAAAACTGTTAGTTAGCGGTCACTTATTGCCTCATGGGAACCTGTCAGATACTGGCCTTAGATGATTTTCCACCTGGGACCAAATTGCCATCAGTAAGTTTGTCTGTACTGGGATATCTCTTAAGCTAAATTCTGAGTCCTGCCAGAGGCATCTTAGGAGCACACTGAGGCCTTGTCATCAGTCCTGAATATTCATTGGAAGGACTGACGTTGAAGTTGATATTCCAGTTCTTTGGCCACCTGATGCGAAGAGCTGACTCATTTGAAAAGACCCTGATGCTGGGAAAGATTGAAGGCAGGAGGAGAAGGGGACGACAGAGGGTGAGATGGTTGGATGGCATACTGACTCAGTGGACACGAGTTTGAGTAAGCTCCATGAGTTGGTGATGGACAGGGAGGCCTGGCGTGCCGCAGTCCATGGGGTCGCAAAGAGTTGGACACAACTGAGCGACTGAACTGACTGACGGACGGACTGAGGCCTTGCAGAGGATCAGCAGTGCTTCTGTGCCTCCTGCCACTCCTGCGGCGTGAAAGATGCCTTAGATGTTTCTGGTAAAGGTTACTCCGGGGTCCAACTTACGACCTGTAGAAAGCATTACTACTCAAATCTTAGTTTGTGAGATGACTGACTGACTCAAAGTTGAAATCTTGGGTCTTATACTTGTGTCTGAGCCCTTGACTAACTGTAATGAAATCTGTAGTTATATAGAGGTTAACCTTCTCTTTGTTTTAATGGTATCCTGATAGATATAATGTGAATACCTTATTTATTGAGTGACTACTATGTTCTAAAAACTTTGCTAGGTATTCTTTGCCTTTACTGTAACTCTGCAAAGAATGTGGTAGTATTCTCATTTTACAGGTGAGAGAACTGCAGCCTATAGAGGTTTGGAAACAAAACTCAGGGTTTCTTGGCCAGTAGGTAGAGGAGCTGGAATTTGAATCCAGGTTTGACCTCAGCAACTGTGTTCTTTGTAAACTGTTGTTAGCTTTTGGTCTTAAGGTGATAGAAATGTTTAACCTCAGGGTTTTTATTATTATTATTTAAGAATTTTTAAAATATTTGGAATGTTATATCTTCATATAGAAGCAGAGTCTGGGTGTGTGTATGGAAGCAGAAATTTCTCAAAGCCAAAAGGAGCTATTTTATTTTACTTAAATAAATAGCTTAAAAAGAAAAAGAAAAGAAAGGAGAAAGGGGGGAGAAAAAAGCAGTCCTATCTAGTGAAACTTTTATTGATACTAAAAAAAAAACTTCTAAAAGAGCTAAAAACAAAGTTGAACATGTTAGGGGAATTCTAGAATTTTATTTCTAGGGGAGAATTTTGGTTGTCCATGCTGATTCTGATTTTCTCTAAGGAAACTGAAGCTTATGGGTTAAGTACCTCCTTTGCCTGGTGCTGTGATCACCTTCTCTGACTTCTGGCCCAGTGCTCTTCCCCTATATTAGAGACTGGTTGGAATGCCTCGGGGAATGGGGGTTCATTGATAGTAGAGAGGTTTGTAATTTTAACTCATTTATTTTTCAGTGAAAATTATAGCAATCAGCTCAGCAGTTCATATGTTTCCAGAAAAGGGGAATGTTCTTGTTTTCCATTTTGGGGATTTTCACTATAAGCTGTGTCTCCATGGTAATCAAAGGGAGTTAAGTTGATGGATTTCTAGGCCTCACCCCCAAAGTTTTCTGATTCAAATTTAAATTTTTAACAAGTTCTCAAATAGTGCCGATGCTGCTGGTTCAGACTCAAACTTTGAGAACTTAAGGCTTAGAGTCTAGTTTGAAAAGGTTCTTAATGAGTTGCAGGCCCGAAGGGAGGAGAGGAGACTCAGGAGGGGCTGGAGGACTATGGGAATAAACACGATGGCGCCGGAGCGCAGGGTCCAAGTGAAGCCCCGACGGCTCACTCCTCTGAGGACTCGAGGGTAGTGGAAGGGCTGCATCTTGTGTTTGGAGAGACTTCTAGATTGTAAAGCTCTTACGTGGCCTAGAGCAAGTGATTCAAAGGTTCCAGGAGATAAAGGAACTTGTGCCTGAGTGTAACCCAGTATACGCCTTCTTTCTTTGAAGAAGTCTGATTGTCCTCATCATCCCTTACCCATCCTCTTCTAATAAAAAATCACCTGGGCAAACCTATGCATAGTCACGTAGTTGATTTGCATTCTGGCACAAGCTCAGTTCACAGACTGGCATCGTTTGCAGACTTGAACTGGAACATAGCCCACACTTGTAGAGTCCCTGGCCTCGAGTGTAGGTTTGGGGTGGGGGTGGGGGTGGGGGGCTGTTATTTAG
>SJYT01054896.1:1553185-1564356 GCA_006410635.1 Cephalophus harveyi | reverse complement strand
TAGTGGCCCCTGAAGATGAAGGATGTTGGAAGAGTGAGTCAAGGATGTTGTTTGGATCATCAAGAGAGGAATTCTGCAGCAATACAAAAAAGAGAAATTTCTGGAGACTGGTGGATGATCACAAGGCCAGGGTAGAGAAAGGACAGCAGGCAGCATGGCCTGGGCTCAGAGCCTCTGAGAGGCTCCTGAGTGACACTCTGAAGCTCCAGTCCAGAGCAAGGAAAACACCACACCGTCCCCCAGGCTTGGGTGGGGGGAAGGGTTGTGAGAAGGAACAGTCTTCACTTAACACAGACATCATCAGTGATAGCCTCCTTGGGCTTTGCTTCCGTAATCTTTTTAGGCACACTATGCATGGGCGTTCTTAAAGTCTTGTTTCAACAAAGGCTCCATGGGAGTGAATTTTCCCTTATAATCAAGCAGTACTCTGATGGAAGAGACATTGCTTGGACTTCTTTTATTAGGTTAAGTAGGGAGAAATCTATTAACCAAAAATGAGGAAGATACACTAGATAAGCCATTGGGATAAACTTCTAAGAAATATATATTAGACTGTCTTTAAAAAGTTTGTATTTTCTTCGGTAACTATTTCTACAAACTAAAACTCAATTATTTAATTCTAACAAGTATCTTTTCATAGGATATGATATATCCTACCTAGTCTTTTTGGTAATCCCATGAAAATTTTAATTATGACTTCATGAAGTATCTTCAGCTAATAAATAGCATTTCCATAAGAAAATGGAAATTTTCCTCGTGTGTTTAATATCCAACTTAATACCCATAGTCAGAGACTAGGAGGGGCTGGTGAATGAAAGTATGGTCAGTAGAGAAAGAGGCAGAGGAAAAGGATGGTTTAGAATATGGGCTCTGGGCAAATCTATTAATAGATTCATGTGATGGCTTAACACTTATCAGACTCTGACTTGGATAAATTGATGAGTCCAAGCTTCTGTTTCCTTGTGTTCAAAATAGGATAACAGTTTTATTTCATCAAATTGTTATATGGATTAAATGAGCTTTCTTACAGTGAGAAAGGATGTGCTATATAATAAGCATGCCATAATTTCTAACTTATTAACATATTGTTATCAAGGGAAAGTGTAGTCCTTAGAACCACAGAAATGTGGATTTGCACCTCCTTCTTCTTAATTCAATTAATCTGACCCTGGATAAGTCATTTAATATTGCTGATTCACTTTCTCATCAGTAAATGGGAGTGGTAGCAACTACCGAATGTGGTCATTGTGAGAATGAAGTAGTCTAAGTACATAATGTGTTTGGTGTGGTCCTGTGACATAGTCTTTGCTAGCAAGGGTTTGCCTTTCTTTCCTGCCTCTAAGTTTGAGATTTCTTTTCTTTCTAGTCAGGACTTGAAAAGAGGATAGACCAAGCTGTGGAAGAGTGGAACATTGAGAAGGCCGAGGAACTCAGCAACCAGCTAGCCACTCGTGAGGTGAGTCGGCCCCACCGTGATGCTCTGCTGTGCTTTCAGATCTTCTGAAAGGAGTGTACGTTCTTTGCATGAGCACGAGTAAATGCAGTGTTCAAATATTTGATCTAAGATTTTCCTTTCTGTCCATTTTCTTCCCTCTTAATCTCCCATTTATTTTGAAATACTGGGTTTTATTTTTGTCTTTAATGTTAATAAATTATTCTTATATAAATCAATGCTGGAAATAATCCACGGTTGATCTTCAGGCTCTAGATTTCATCTAGTTCAGAGCTCTGTCTGCCAGTTGTGCTGAAAAGGCTAGCTTTCTTTTTCCGTTTTCATCGTTAACTCAGTTTAACTCTCCCTGAGGGCTGCCGCGTGTTCTGGGGACACATCTCTCAGCGTGTTCCTAACCTTTCTCCCCAGAATGCTTTCTTACTGCATATTCTAAATAGTTCCCTCAGCCCTAAAGAAGTCTCAGCCTTTTTTTAACCTAAAGTCTATAGTATAAAGCTAATAGGTATATTGAATATTCTTTTCCCAAGTACCAAGGCATCCAGAAGATTCTCACTTGCCCCCTCTGGGAGAAAGTTGCAAAATTTGGAAAACAATTTCTGTTTGCCCTTCACTCAGATATCTGAAATGTTAACAGTCAACATTTGCTTGATCGTTCTTTTCTGATTTATGTACCTTATTTAGATTTGCCAGATATGTCAGTGATTGCCTTTATAATAAAAGAAAATTTTTTTTTTTCTGGTCTCGGACGCTGAGTTTTGTTGTGTCTTTTTAGGCTTCTTTAATCTGGAGTGTTTCCTCAGTCTGTCTGTGTTCCTCAGGACCTCGGTAGTTTTGAAGAGTAGCTGATGATTATGTAGGATGTCTGTGAAGTTTGCTTTGTCTGGCGCTTCCTCATGATTAGATTCATGTCGTGCATGTATTGGTGGGAAAATCACAGAAGTATCCTCAGTGCAGGACATCAGAATGCTTGTGGCATCTGTTTGTCTGCTTTATTGATGATGTTCCTTTGATTATTTGCTTAAGGTGGTGTCTCCAGGTTTATTCTGTCGAACATTATTCTTCCCTGTGTAAATCAATAAGTATCTCACTGAGAGGTGAGAGATGATTTGAGACTCTGAATATTCTTCTTCTCACTGTTCTTTCCCTTTTTCTCACTGTTCCTTACCTATATTAGCCGTCATTGATGACTGTTTTCCAGCCTGAGACGATTGCTGTTATAATTAAGATCTTGAAAACATTATTTGAGTGTACTTTTCATCTTTACCTGGCAAATGAGATCTAAAATTTGTCTTCAGTGAGATACTGGATTCTAGAATCTCTTATGTATCTGTGTTAAATCTCCCAGTAACCTAGACAGTTGGGATATAGTTTCCCTACGTGATGGATATGTTTTCCCTAAGTGATGTGCTGGGAGGGCTGGGGTCGTGGGGCCTTGTGTCCACCAGGGTTGCATGCTCAGTCCCTCCTTGTCTGTCTCATCAGTGGTCACCTGTGAGCAGGCGGCCACGTGTCAGAGCGAGCAGAAGTAGAGCCTCTGAGGCCTCAGACCTGTGTATTTCCTTTGAGGGTATTGAATTTCTGTTTCTGTGTTTTGATTTGTCATACTGCTATTTTTGAAATGGGAATTGCATACTACTGACTAGGTATTTTCCATTTTAATAATAATAATAAATAATTATAATAATATTATTGTATGATAATATATAATAACAATGATATTTATATAAATAAATAATAATAACCATTTAGGTTATTCTTTCCTGTCATGCTTTATGACAAATGAGATTGCTTTAGAAATATACCCCATTTTCAGCACTTGTAAGGATAGTAAGCATTTTCTCAAGAATTCTTTTTACTTCCGTACCAGCATAATGCTTTGTTCTAGTGAAAGAAAATTTATCTAGTGTGGGGTTAACGACTTCTGGTTAAAAGGAAAAAGAGTAATCTGGGCCCTCCTCTTTTCCTTGTATAAGTGGAAAGACATCTGGAAAGTGTTTACTGGCCAGACACAGACACCAGAGAGATACTGATTACATGTTAATTAAACACCCGTGGAAGAATAACTGAAGTAATCGAGATGTAATTCTTGAATAAATAGTTTAGTTTGAGGTTTAAGTTTTTCATGTTTATCTCCTTTGTGCCAATCACTGTGGATATGAAAGATGAGATTTTGAGAAGTAAGTAATTGTGAGTTTGGGGCAGAAACCCTTTATGAATTAAAGGTATATATGCATAGTACGTGTCCTTTTGGAAATCAGGTATACTGGTTTTTAATCAGTACCGTTTTCTTTTTTCAAGAAGCAATGAGTGGGATGTGCTGATAAAGCCTTTGCTCAGAGGCACAGATCTCAGAGTTCTTAAAGCCTTTTCCAACTGTAATAAGTGAAACTAATTTTTGATGTTTAACATTTATAAGCCTGTGAAACCAACAGGGCAGTTATCAGTATTGAGAAGAGTGAAGCCAGAAGTAGAACCCATGTCTGAGAATGGGCCTTGAAAACAGTTCCTCAAAACAGAACAGAACAAAACAAAACAAACTGGTATGTCAAAATAAAGCTGTCAGTGCGCGAGCACAGTGACACAGCATGCACGTATTTTTCCAGAATCATATACCCTTAAATTAATGATGACGTTAAAGATGGGTGTAAGCTGGTGTGGGGGATGGCTTAAGTTCACATGTTGGAAACTGAGATTGTGCTGTCAAATTTGGCTTTGCCGTGTTGTAATGTGGTTGCTTTGGGAAAGTCCATCCTATCGATTAAATCTTTCTTTGTTGTTAACAATCTTGGAGGAGAGATGAAAGTGGAAAAATACACTTGGGGTTTGTGTCATACTGATGAAAATATTCTAATTTGAAAAAAAAAATAGTTCTTAAAAATTACTATGTATGTATGTATACATACACATGCACATTCACACACATGTCTGAGCACATTTATAGCTTCTTAACCTCAGGCCTGAACTGGAAGAACATTCCATTTATTGATAGTGATCCTCAAAAATGCCATCCTTTGGTTCTTATCTTTTCTGACACACTTTGTTACAGTCCAGATCATACCAATTTGTAGAAACCAGTAGAAACAAGTATTTAAAATTAAGTGCTAAGCCTAGATTTAATAAAGTAAGCAGCATTTCAGTTGAGTCTCACATTTTGAAAACAGACTTTGTCTCTAGGCATCTTCATGTTAGCCTGCCGTACATAAAAATCAACTTGGTTTGGAAGCAGACAGTGAATTTCACCATTGAATGAGTCACACCTACATTAACTAGAAAATATATTGCTTTCAACTATAGCTGTACCATGTTAGGGCAAAAATGAGTGGGGAGGAGAGGTGGCCAGTGAATTTTGTTTGAGCTTTGTATATAGCTCATGCCCCTGAAGGTTACCTTTTCTGTAAGTGATTCAAATAGGATGATCTTTGACAGCACCAACTAAACATAATTCCTTGGAAACATCAGTACATACTTCATGTTGTAATGTTCAACTATTTTATGTAACTTACAGTAATTTAAAAAAATAATTGCAAGTTATTAATATTCATATCTGAAATATTTTGGTTATAATCTGCTACTATATTTGCTAAGGTCAATAGCCTTCAGTTGGAGTAATGATATAAAATGTTTCATATCTTAAAACTTTTTGCACCAACTTATAACTTCAGCCTTTAGTACTGTTAAACCCAGTATTTGTTTAGAATCTAATCAAGGTGTCACAAGTACAAATGATAAAAAAGTATCTCACTTTGATAGTGTTCTTCTTATAGGTAATGATAAATATTTCATTGGCAGTATGAATTAAACTGAAAATCTAATTCTAGCTTTATTAAATTTCTTAAATAGGTTACTTAGATTTTTGGATTCCAAAACATAGGTGAAGTTAATAATGTTGAAATAGTCATAGTTTGTTAATATTTAAATAGGGCAAGGTAGGAATGGTCTTTTTAAAAAACCAGTATTTGAGTTGATTGAGTTGTATTCTTTCCTAGCTAAATACATTAAATACTCTCTAAATTTGGGGCAGATTATTAATTTGTTGCTGAAGTTCTATTTTTAGAACCATTTTAGAAAAATCTTACAGCGTTCTTGTTGGAGAGGGATATGTATACACATCTGAGGAGTTAGTGTTTGTATTTTATGTTAATGTGCAAGAAGAAATATTTCCTGTTTCTCAGAAATATTTCCTGTGCTGCAGCACTTGTTCTGGCTCTCAGAATTTTTCCATTACAATTCATGGTTGGGCTGTAGTTTCCTCGAGAGGATTCTGCCTATAATTCACCCTTTCGTTTTGATTATTAATTTCATGTCGATGTACACACTGCGTTGTCTTGATGGAATAAGAGCTTCAATTCACCCCCCTCCCCCCAAAATAACCTCCCCTAATAGAACAGTTTTGACAGATGTAGCTATCAAAGTACCTGGAGTATTTGCATATCCAGAGTTCAGAACTGACAGATTTGTTTCAATTTTTGAGATAGAGATTCTGCCAAACCTGGTTAAGTTTGAAGTTGCTTCTATCAGTGCTGTTTCCAGAGCTTTGATATTTTAGGAAAGTTGTTTGCTTGCATCACATACAAAAAAAAAAAAAGAACTGAGTTGATGGATATTATAGTGAAGAAAGTCTTGTGGTTCTAAACTCTTGATTCTCTAATTCAGAGGGCAAAATTATTTTCTTCCTGTTTTTGTGACTACTTTTAGAACTCTCTTAACAACCATGGTTCCAGAGGTAAGGTGATTTGTTCAGATATGAAGCTGAACATATATTCCAATTAGCTGTTATCCGAGTTTATGGCTGGAACCTGTGACTCTAAGAAGGCCAGCAGGTGCTTTCTATTTTCTTAATTATTATGATTTCTAGTCACTGAAGATAGGGTAAGCAAAGTACAAAAATTAAGCAGAACCCGTTGGCACATACTAAGAATTTAAAATTGAATATCTCCATCTCAACATCTTATTTTTACAGAAAGGAGATTTCCTTTGTTGTCAATTCCAGGAGTGTATATGAAGAATACGTTGTTTCAGAGTCTTCTAATGCCTGCAAACTGTCTGGCAAAATTTATTTTATGTCCCTCTTTGAAATTTTATTACCCTACCTCCCACCCCTTACTTATACTTTCTTTTGGTCTTTCCATTAGACAGCAGAGTGTAGGACCATTTTCTTTCACTATATTTCACTGATTAGCACTGGGAGGGAATCTAGGACACTGGGGAAAAGAAGTCCTCACTGAACAGGCTCTTGCTGGTCGGCGGTGATCAGCCACCTGGGGAAGCTGCCTGCCATGGAGGGAGGGGTGTGTGCCTCCCTTAAGGATCATGTAGAAATGACTCACTTCATTAACTTTGGTCATTTCTCAGTGGTTTTTTAATTTAAACGTTCCTCTTTGTGTCATTTTGTAGTCTGTGCATAGTCCGGGGGGCTTTTCAATGGTAATTTTAATTCTTTGAAACCTTGTTCTCCTTAGTTCTTAAAAGTAATTCAGTTGTTTCATATAGATGCACAGGCAGCACAGTGTATGGAAAATAAGCTCTGCCTGTCCAGGTGAGGGAAGGCCTAGTTGAATTCCTTTATGTGGAGCTGAAAGATACGTTCTTTCCTATAGAAAATGGTGTACATCCTTGAAGCTGGAGAATTTTAACACGAGAAAAATAAACATGGTGCTGAGTGATGGGTTTTCCTCTCAAGCTTTTAGGTGTGCGTTTCAGATCTCATTGCACTGAGGACATTTTCTTTTAACCTCTGGGGTATGATTGGGTGATCACCTAGAATGGTGTTCCTTATGCTCTCTTTTAATTATGTTTATGGTGCTTTTAACAAACCTTAAAAAAAGATTTAAGATGTTACAAGTCTAATTAAAGAGACAGACAAAGCACAGTTTATACTGTAGATTTTTTCTGCAGTTCAATTAATCAGCATGTTTTCTCTTTTAATTAAAACCATTTTAGTAAATTAAAGCCCACAGCAAAACACATATATAATTTGTTTGTAATTAGCTCTTAATTGGTGGTAGTTGAAGCTTAGCACCCTTGGTTTCTTTCTTCATGATTGCCATTTTATTAGCAGCCAGTCATTAATTAATCTTTTTCTAATTAGCTTATAAAACTGTTGATGGCACATTATTGTAAATGTGATTTTAAGTTCAAAGCTTGTTAATAAGCTTTCTTACTTAGAAGAACAGAGATAAAGAAATTGCTGAAAACAGTACTACAGTTCTTTAAAAAAAAAGAAAAACTGTCTTTCTGATGGGGACTGTGTAAAGCATCTAACAGCTTATGGTTAATTTTTTTCCCTTATGAATGGGATAAGTTGCTTGAATATAAATGTCTCTATCCAGGAGTAATTTCAACGGTATAACGTCTTTTCTCCCCCCTTTGGAATACTGTAATCTACATATAATTTGAAGCCTTAATAGTCATCATTAAACCAGGTGTTACATAAACTATTTCACTATGAAATCACAGTTGAGGATATGGATCAAAATATATCTTCTCATACGTCATGGGCTAAATACATTTTTTTATATAAATTGCAAGGTGAATCATACATATTTATACATGTAAATATACAGTATATGTAATGTGTCTATACAAATATATCTTATATTTTAAAAACAGGGTTTGTTGGGTTATGCCGTGAAGTAAAAACCATTTGGCTTTAACTGATTTGAAGATATAGGTATTAAAATAAATAACAGGTGTTTGTGCGGTTGTGCACACAACATAGATATATGTAGTACACAAACATGGAAACGTGTGCATGCACGGTTTAAGGTGACAGTGAAATTAGGCTGTTCTTTCTAACAGAGGGAAGAAGACTTGATTTAAAGTCAGTATTTAAATGACTGGATATGCCAGAGCTTATTTGCTGTCCTCAGAGCTTCGGCATCTCAGGTATGTCCGTGGAAATGTCCCAGTCCCACTGAAGACATCCTGACTTCACTGTAGCACCTGCCGTGTTAACCTGTGCTTTGAATAAAACACATTAGCCACGTCATATTGTTTACTGAAATATACTATCGATTTCATAAAACTTAACTTCGTGGTATTCTAAGCTGTTGATCAGTATTTTTGCAAAGTTTTGAAAGTTATTAAAAAGAAGAAAAAATAAAGCATCATTGGTCCTTGGAAGTGCTTTTTCTTCTTTGCTGTTTGAACTTTGCATGTTATTTCAACTTTGGCTATTTCTCTGCTTGTTTTTAAGAAGGCATTTTATGATGCCATGCAAGAGACACTAGAAAGGGATAGCTGACAAGGAAAAAATTAAAAATTGGATAAAAAGTAAATGAATAATGTCATATTACCAAAAAGATGAGAGGCTAATTTGTGCCGACTTTTTGCTAATTTTGTTCAAGCCTCAAAATGAGGAGCTGTCACCCGTTCTGCGTAGCGCCGATGACAGTGCCAATGATCCATGAAATAAGCTGCCGCTGGCTTTGTTCTGATAAGAATGAACAAATCTGCACGATGTGCGGCTCCCAGAATCTCATTTTCATACTTGCATGCAGGCGAAAAGAAATAAGCTGTTTGCAGGCTTGATTAATCAGACATTGGAGGGGTTTTTGTCTCTTTGATCTCTTTCGTCTCCTAGGTAACTTGCTTGACATTAATGTTGAGCTTGAGTAAAGACAATCAGGAATTGTCGACCAAACTGATATAAAAATTAAAGACCTTAACACTTTAAGTACTCCAGTAATGGTTCCGCTTTACTTCAGAAAACATCTGTTTTCATTTAATTAAAGAACAAAAGAGAATGGCATAAATATTTTTCATAGAGACCTATTATTCCATAAAAAGTTAAAGTATGATAATTGGTATTTTTAAATAAGTGCCTTGAAAGTGTGCAAAAGGGAGGGAAACTTCATAAATCTGTTACAAGCTAGTAATTTGAAGATGAGTAAAATATTTTATGAAATGGATAAGAAGTTTACAGTGATGCTAGATGAAGCTGTTTGAATCAGATTCTTTAAATGATTATCAGCAAACTTTAGCAGGGCAAGGTTTAGTGAGAAAAACTAACTTTATTTTGCAAGTTTGTCTTTTAAAAATCTTGACTATGTTACACGATGTGCCATTATATCTGTTTTACAACCCAATATGATTTACACATGCTCAACCTGTAAAATTGAAAGGAATTAAAAAAATGTCGCCGTGCATTTGCTTGAGGTTATGCAGACGCTTTTACAAATCTTCCAAGTGGCTGTAAAGATGAATGCCTCAAGGGTCCAGCCAGGGCCCTGCTTTTCCAACCAGCTAAAGCCCTTATCTTAAATCCAAGCAAAGTACCATTAATCTTTTTGAAAGACCTTTTATGGCTTTTAATATATCCCAAATTAGAACATTTTACACCCTTGGTTCCTGAAATATGGTGATAAAAAGCCTTTAGAGCTTAATTTTCCTTACCGCTTGCTCTGACCAATTTGCAGTTCTTTGTGATAATGTTTAGACACCTTAATTAAAATGCAGCAAAATATTGGATGTTCTATATGGAAAATGCTGATACTTTGACGACACATAGAAGAAATTCTGTATATATTTTTATTCTTAAAAATTCTTCCACATAGTGTTGCTCTAGTTATCTGATGACCTGAAACCATTTTTTAATATAAAAACCATTGACCAAGCTTTTGTGATGTTTACATTGGGCCCAAAGATGCTTTTTTTCTTTTTAGGATTCTTGGGGACCTGTATTGATTGTTTGTAATACTGAAGCATAGCGTGGTATTCTTTCTCTTCTGGAGCTTGGCTTAGTCTCCTTGCCTGGGAAAACATGTTTCTTCTCAACTGTCTTTTCTATAGAAGATCTTATGATCCTTTCAGATTTCCAAATATTTCTGTTCTTTTTCTTTTCTCCTTGGGAGTAAGTGAAACACATTCATCTTAAGCATGCAAAGGCCCCAGCATCGATAGGACTTTTCATCATCCTTACAAGCTAAAATCTCCTTTCAGTTAAATTCATAGACCAGGCTTGTTTAATGTTTATCAGGTAAAGAACGTTTCATTGAACCTAACCCCAGGCAAAATACAGTTAGAAAACACAGACTTTCCTACAAACAAGTCTGTTTGAAAGTATTGCCTCTGTGCCTAATCGCTTTCGCTGCTCACTTAGTCTACAAAATGATGGAGCCCTCTCATGTAGACACGTGTTTCTTACATTGTCATGAATTATTTTTAAGAAGTTTATTCTGTGTCTTAGTGGTGTGTGTGCTCTCAGTCTTATCTGTGACGCTGATTGTGCTGGGTTTGGCCTTCATGTTGCTAGAAAATCTCCCTTCTAAGAGTATGTGACCATGCTGAAAAGAGTTCCATGTGAATCAAATGACCGCAGTCAGCGTCCAGACATCCTGAGCTGGTCTTTGGCTTGTCTACTCCAAATCCAGAAACCCATATTGGGAAATTTCAATAAGCTACAAATACAAGCTGCACCCTAATTTACGACAGTTTCAGGAAATAATTTTGTCTCATGGCTAATGGTACATAGCAGCTGTATAGTTCAGGTCATTTTTGTTTCATACGCAAAAGTATAGGCTCAGTTTATTTATTTTATTTTTTTTTTCACGGTCCACATTTATTTTTTTTTTTGAAGGATATATACAATTTATTCTTACAACATGCTTATTCTTGAATGAGCATGTGTAGTTTTTGTCTTTTAATTTGTTATATTACATCTAATATTTATTTTTTTTTTTTAATTTTTACTTTATTTTACTTTACAATACTGTATTGG
>SJYT01054896.1:1441486-1553138 GCA_006410635.1 Cephalophus harveyi | reverse complement strand
TTTTTTTTTTTGAAGGATATATACAATTTATTCTTACAACATGCTTATTCTTGAATGAGCATGTGTAGTTTTTGTCTTTTAATTTGTTATATTACATCTAATATTTATTTTTTTTTTTTAATTTTTACTTTATTTTACTTTACAATACTGTATTGGTTTTGCCATACATTGACATTAGGCTCAGTTTAAATAGAAGATAAACTAGCTGAGGTGGGGTGATCTCAGCTAGGCTATCATATATCAGATTTGTATTTGCTGTCTAATACATAGGAATATAATTAGACAAATACTGAATTCCGTGTTCCACCTTTTGGAGGTGGGAGAGAAAGAGACTGTCCTGCACGGATGTGGGGAGACCCGGCGTACCTCTTAAACAGAAGTGGTGAGCTGTGTGTACTGACAGTAGGCAGTTCCTTAGGTGCGCTTCCTGCTCCCCGCGCATCCCCCAGCACCCCTTCACCAGGTGGAATTGTGCTCTGACCAGAGGGCTGTGAGCAGAGACGCTGTGTGTCGCTTCTGGACTGAAGCACTGAAGAGCCCGGGTGAGTCCCTCCAGCCAGTCTTCTCCGCCACTGAGGCTTGAAAGCCGCACGTTGAGATGCGGGCAGCACCAGATGGAGAGCCTGGCCAGTCCACAGCTGACGTGGAGTGAAGCAGAAATACAAGTTCAGCCAGTGAGATTTGGAGATGTGTCGGATACTGCAGTTTTGACTAGCCTAACCCAACAGGCACTAACTTGATTTTTTTTTTACATTTATGACAAACGGATGGCGTTTTAGTCGATAGGAAATCCATCTTCATGATGAATGATGCCATAGCATCTTCTGAGCTTTGTTTTCTCTTTCGATGAGGAAGCTACCGCCGTTTGATTCTTACCCTTTTCTTAGTTGACTTAAATGAACTGTTCCGTAGTGAAGAACTGAAAGTGAAAAGAGAGCCAAGAGAACAGGCAGGGATTGAAGCCATCAGATGTAACTGACAGCCCCTTCTCCCTAGCTCCCTCCACCCCAGCCCTCTTGTTCAAAGCCGTGTCTGCAGCACCCGCAACAGTGCCTGGCACAATAATGCGTTTGTGCCCTCATGATACTGGTTGCATGCATGTCTCCCTGTGAGAAAAGATGGCGATGACGGTGGTGGTGGCAATGTGGGCTTGCGTGTCCGGAAGACTCTGAGTTGGTCTGTTGTCCCAGGTGGGCTCCCAGCCACAAACCCTCCTTCCTTCTGTGGCTTTCCTTTGGGTTTCGACCACCTCAGTGCACTGGCTTGACTGTCACATTGCTTCCATCTGCTTAGCTTCTTTATGTGTATTCGTTCCTGGACTGAAAAATCGGATCTGTTTTTGTTCTTGTTTGTAAACCCCGGACAGTGCTTGATGACCACATGTTTCTTTCATCCTGAAAGAAGCTGTTCTCCAAGGTGAGCTGAAAGGAATGGCAGGCAAGCCAAACCTCACTCTCCTAGGTCAGCTTCTCTCCTTACACGTGAGCCCCTAACCGCCTGCCGTGCTTCACTGTCGGCAAGCAGGTCCCCAGCCTTGGGCTCTAATACTTTGGCTGGAGAGTGGCTTCTGGGTCCTTTCCTCCCATCCACAAGTCTGCTGGCTGCTGAAACGCAGGAGGCTGCGGTCCGGGAGAGAAAAGGAAAGAAACACCCGGAAGCGGTTTTTGTAGCCTTTGTTGTTTTAACATACTTTTGAGCTTTCCATGTAGGCGGGCATTTTTAAAATTGGAGCCCACTAAAAACAGAAGAGCCCCATGCCTGTCCTGGAGACACTCACTGAGGAACAGCTCTGCGGCCAGAGGGCCGTGGAGAGTCCAGTGTCGGAACCGTAGGCTGTGGCGTAGAAGCTGAAGGGTTGGAGAAATACAGAAACGAAGATGGTGTTGGGTTGAGTTAGGAGTCTTGGAGGGCCGAGAGGACGCTTTGTTCTGCTGGGACCTGTAGGACTGGGGCAGATGAGTGGAAGGAGTGTGAAGGGGGCTGCTGGTAGGGAATGCTGTGGTCCTGGGGCCCCGCCTTTTTGCCTCTTGGCACCCCTTATATTCTTTCTTCTGTCAGTGAGTGAAAAGCGATTGCCCATCACACAAAGTGTGTTTATCCAGTAGTAATTAGCTTTCCCGTGTTTTATTAATCACATCTATGACTGCCAATCCGAGCTTCTGATCAGCGTGAGATAACGGGTGTGCCCATACAGAGTTGCTATAATTCTAGCCCAAAGCAAAGACACTGGATGTCTCTGTCAGCCTGCGCCGCCTTATCAGGGTAAATTCCTGTCTGTCCTACTGAAATGCTGAAAGCGCTTCAAGATCTTCATCCACAGGCCTGGTGGGCCTTCGAGGGGCCTTGGGGTGGGAAGGAGCTCCATCCGGGAGACTGGCACAGCTGGCGTGAAGGGCTGAGGGAGCAGAGGAGAAAAGGGACTGCGTCTTTGCTTTTGTGGTGGCACTTTGGCGGTTTCAGAGCCCCAAGCATTAGGAATTTCCTTTCTTAGCACGTGTAAAGTAAGGTTGACCTGGCTTTCTTACCCCAAAATTCTCGAGTATCTGTATCATTGTAATTCTTGTATCAGCTAGAATATTTATTTTCACTTTTTCTCTTTTGTAATTCTTAGCTTGGTGTAAAAATTGCCAAAGCTATTGCCTGCCACAACTTTGTGAAAGCCAAAAAGGAGGCTGAAAATTCACAGGTTGCACGAAAAAAGAAGAAACTTGCCTGGGGGTGAGTTTTAAGAATTTTTTTTAAATTAGTGATTCTACCAACTTCATAGCAGTTACAGAAATCCTGTGATACATTTTGTGAATCCAGTTTGTGCATAATTGTTATTTTATTCTTTGGATCTTTGCTGTGTGTTTATCAGATTATAAGTATAGAGGCATGTCTTCATCCTATTTGATTTTTATTTTGTAATTGATGGAGTGTGCAAAAACTTCTTTAAGTTTATTTTACTTTGGCACTTAGTAAACATTACTTCAGTGAAGTATTTAGAAATGAATTGAGATTTTCATGTTCTTCATTTTAGATTTGAAGCAAAGAAGAGGTGGGAAACCAAAAGCAACATGGGATATATGTGACTTGCCAGAGTTCTTCAAGACCTTTGAGGCTTCACTTGAGTCTTCAGTTGCTCAATTTACTACAAAAGATTTTCCTGCTTTTGTTAACTATGTCAGAAAATTGATGGAAATAGAAAAAAATCAGCATAAAATTTGGGAGTTGATTATCAAATCATTTTTCAGTCTTTTTCTAAAGAGTCCATCCCATTGAAGTGAGTGAAATGAACCATCCTGTTATATGTGCAAGTAATCTAAGCATATATACTGGGGGGAGAGGGGAGGGAATAGAATTTTATTTATTTATTTATATAGACCTCCAGTATAAAATCAGTTTTACTTTTCCTCCATAGCCAATGAGCTCCTTGTATTTTCTTATCTGCACTCAGTGTAACTGCACTCACTTTGGAGTTGTTTTTAATATGGGCATTTGTTTATAATGGATTAGTCATAAGTGCGAGAAAGATCCTGTGTTTACAAATGCCTTTATCTTAATGTTACAAAAGTAATTATCGGTTCTTTATTGTAGGCAGCAGAGTTGATATTTCATAGTAACATAATAAAGGCAATTGATTAATCTTTGTGTACCTTCAGGTTAAATAACACCATTTTAAAAAAGGACAGAATCTAACAGTATTTGGAGAGTGATTTAAATTCAGGTTCTCTGCCTGGAAATGTCTTCCTAAATATCTCTCAGCCGTGTCATTCTTTAAATTATGAGATGGTTCTTGGAGAAATTGATATAATGCTATTAACGACAGTTATAACTCAAGACATTGTAACTTTGAACCTTCTAAGAACAAACATGATTTGATTGTTTCCCCATTGCTCTGGGAAACACTGAGTGATTGCATAAGGATAAGAAGATTGGCGCCCTTCTAAGTGGTTTTCACTACAGTTGTGTTTCAGAGTCCCAACTAGAAAGGGCTTTGAGAAATTGTCTCAAGCTGGTGGACAAGCCCACAGCTGGATGCTGTGATTTTTTTTTTTTTGGCAGGCCTGGGTTATTTTGGCATCTCCCTCTTGGTGCTCAGTAGAGGTAAAGAACTGCTTATCGTGGTTTCCATCTTGTCCCTTCCTGCTGCTTCATCAGAGGTTTTCTAACCATCTGATACAAACTTTCTCTCGGTTGGTAGTATAAATTCAAGAACATAGAAAATGAATCATGGTGATGGTGTTATTTTGTTAATTTTAGACTTACAAATAGTAACCAAATTTTACTAATTTATGGTGACATATTTAATGTTTTTTTCCTGTTCTGGAATAAGTGAGCAACTTGTTGCTCTTTGAAAGAACAAAAATCATATCTTGCTTCCACTTAGATGATGAAAACTAGTATAGTAGAGAGTGAGATTTTAGGAAATTGTGCCTCTACTTATGGACTTCATTGTCAAAAGATATTCAGACCAAACATTGGAAATGCTTATATTTTAAGACAATATTCCCTGTTGAGTTTTATAGATATAATCATACAGCCTTTACCTGTAACATCTTACTTCAGGCTCCTAGTAGGTGAATGCAAACTTAGAATATAGGAGATTTTCCTCTTAAAAAAAAGATGCATCATGGGGGAAATATCCACTGCACAATCCATTGGTTTTGTCTGAAACATGGAAAATGTTCTCTGAGCAAGCAGGTAGTATAACATTCTCACATACAAGGCTCCAAGACAGTTGTCTCCCTGCATTGTCTGCTCACTTTTTCCCGCTTATCTGCCTCCTTAGCGCATTTCATGACCCCCTGTGGGCACATTTCCCCTCTCTTCTCATGGTGAGGCCTGGCCAGAGTGGTCACCTGTAGGGTCTGGTTTGGGAGCCCCTGACCCAAAGTCCAGCTGTCTAAACCCTTCTTCCACCTGCCTGGGGCCAGCAGTCACTCATTCCTTCCACTCAGGAGTCCCACGTGGATGAGGACATTTTCCCTGAGTGGACGGCATGCTGGTGGAATCAGGTCTTGGGATTCACTGGGTAAGAGGAGCCGTGTTGCAGAAGTCCCTTTCTCTTGGTGTCCTGGCTTGTGAAAGAGTCCAGGATCATCCAGCAGAAGAAGGAGTGGGAGGGGAAGAGGATTTGAGGAAGAGGAAGGCACTGGTTTTCTTGGGTTAGCCCTGCTGGCATATCATTTGGGACCACTTTATGTTTAATCTGCTTTAATTTGAGTTTTCCTCATGAAAGCATTAAAATGGGGACATTATTCTTAGAAAACCCAGATTGCCCCAAAAGTATAGTCATTTGTCCTCTCTATCTGGTGACAGTGAAATAAGGATTCTCTTTGGATCAGTAATAATTTCAGTTCCTGAAGCTTTAACATGTGCATTTACTACTGTCAGAATGCCTGAATTAGATTAGTAATGTAAATGTCAGTTATTGTTAACTGAGATTAATATGTTTCAGGCCATGGGTATGCCATTAATGTAACTGTGATTTACTGTTTGAGTACTTCAGGCTAAAACACCTTACTAAAGAACAATAATTTTGAGCTTTGCAGCCCTGGTTCTGAGAAATAAAGTTGATAGTGCATTCCTCTTTGGAAGCCCTCAGGATGTTTCTGATTTTCCGCAGAACATTCTCATTTCTTTCACCAAAAGGAGAGTTTGAATATATAATCTCAGGTTTGCTATAATTAGTTCTGATGACAGACCTAAATACCTTGGCCCAAACTGTAAATCAGTAGTTAAACAGGTTTCTGCAACTGATCATAAATCTCAAACTCCATATTTTAAATGCGCGTATTTTTTTTTTAGAGAGACAGCTAAGGAAGGAGCAGGCCAAGGACAGGAATAAAATGTTACCTGAACTTTGGCTAACAGCTTAAAACTTCATCTTTAAAATGTACCGAGTTCCCTGATGCCTTTTGTCTAAAATGTTATCTTGAAAATATTATAGTAACGTAGCTTATTCTTCACTCTGATAAGACAAGTTTGAACTTAATTCTTGTTTATATAGTTTATCCGTTTGTTAGGAGCTGCCGCGGCTGCTGTGCGCAGGCTTCTCGTTGCGGTGGCTTCTCTTGTTTGGAGCAGGGGCTCTAGAGCACGGGCTCGGGAGTTGTGGCTCACGGGCTTAGGTGCTCCGAGGCACGTGGGATCTGTCTAGCCCAGGATCGGACCTGCGTCTGTCGCATTGGCAGACGGATTCTTTACCCCTGAGCCACCAGGGGAGCCCTGAACGTAATTCTTCAAAGATGAATATTAATTTTCAGATGTTCAAATTTTCATTTGTTGGGTAAATATGTCACATTTTTAGAAAGGTATGTCCTGCTAAACTATAAAAACTATCGGGTTGATCCTTAAAAAAATTGC
This sequence comes from Cephalophus harveyi, assembly GCA_006410635.1. NCBI lineage: Eukaryota > Metazoa > Chordata > Mammalia > Artiodactyla > Bovidae > Cephalophus > Cephalophus harveyi. The sequence continues at coordinate 1,546,790 of SJYT01054896.1, read as the reverse complement.
TGACAGTTGGCATCTTACTTCAGAGGTAAGGTTTGAGGAAACAACAACCTTAAGTCAGGCCCCATTTTGGAAAATTAGTGAAACCTGGTTAACTGCAGAACCAACTGAAATAATTCAAGTTTTTCCATGTTGGCAGAAGTTGCTTTATTTTTAGTATCTGGCAGAGCAGCAAATGCTCTGCATGTCAGTTTAATGTTTTTTGAAGCCAACTGTTTATTCATTGGCTTAAAATTTACACTCTACTAAAGTCTTTGCCTTGACTTCCATGAAACAAATAGTAATATTTGGACAAAATATGTGCACGAAAATCTTTTTCCAAGACCAAATGTAGATTAGTATTTGTGGCATCGATGCCTTCTATCATGGTAATAGATCAAAAAAAAAAAAAAAAAAAAACTTTGAAAAGGCTAAGTCAAAGCCAGGACAGTGCAGTTCAAGGAATTAATTTTTGTTATGAACTAATCAGAGCATCTTTCTAGATTTTCAGGTTTTTAAACTGCTAAGAAATGGAATCTTTATAGAGTAAATTTCAGTGAACTGTCAAAAGATTAGTTTATTGACCTATGTATTTATTCTTGACCTTGATAACATTCTGAGACAGTGAGACCTGTTTTTCCATTTTTGAGGTTGGGGTGCTCTGTAGAGTTTGATAAAATGAGTAGAGCTGCATACTTTAGTCTTTATTACTTCGTCCTCCCTCCATATTACTCACTGTAAAAGGCACATGCATGCATGCACGCACTCATTCCGTGCTGTAGCTGTAATCAGCACAAAGACTGACTGGGGAAAGGATTCTCAACTCCAGTTAAGAACTTGGAAGCGTGTAGCAGATCACGATGCTGTGGAGAAACTCGGGAGTCAAACCATCTGTGCCCTTGGGTCTCAGTGAAGTGTATTGTTTCCTCATCTCCTCCAATCCGTGAGCGTTCTAGAGACGTGTGTTCATTTTGCTAGAATTTTTTCAAACACAGCAGTACTATCAGAGAGCTTCCGGCCACTCTAGCTTTTGTGACCTTGATCCCTGGAACACAACCACGGGCCTTTGATAGGACTGTCCATTAAATGCCATGCAGTATGCTGGGTGTTTAGATGTGCTTTTCAAATCAAGAATTAGCTGAGAGATAATCATCTTTTTATTAGCGTTAGTAATTCCTTTTTACATTCAAGTAAGAAAGCATAAGACTCTTCTGAGTAGGATGGAATTTAGAAAAAAATATTAAGTACATACCTTTTATGTCCGACCAGGTTTCTTAACGAAACAGAATAAAGGGGACTGAAGGGAAGGGAAGGTATAGTGTCCAAGAACAGCCTTGGCCCCTGGCTGCTCCTGCCCCAGGCTCCTTCCTGTGTCCTCTCTGGCATCATTCTAGAAGGCCCAGCCCACACCCCTGCCCAGGGCCCATGGGCCGCCTCTTGATGAATTGCTGCAGGGGGCCTGCTCTGTGACAGGTATGGAATGAGGTAATCTTTTCCCACCTCTAATTTCTGAAAGGTGTGTCTGTCCAGTTATTACTTGTTCATTGAACTGAAAGGTTTAGAAACCAACAGCTATGGTACAAGCTGTAATTATTGATGTCTGTTTCATATTCATCTGTAAGTTCTGGCATTTGATCAAGAAGTTAATATATCACTTCATCTTCAGGCTGAATATGCCTCAGCTATAAATGTTATATTTTTTGATGGATAGTATACAATTACAACTGCCCAGAATAAAAAGTGTTTTCATTTGTAATGTGAGTGATACTAGAAGAAGTAATTATGGATGTCACAAGGAGTAGTGAAACAATGAAGCCTTGCGTTGCTTCAAATTCCTCCCTACTTAATATCTGAGAGACATTCACTGAACACCTACCCTGTTAAACACTAAGCTAACTCATGCCGATGCAAAAGTGAATGTGCACAGTCTGCTGGGAAATGTTAGGAAGCATGTTTTGGACAACTTGATTTTCAGGTAGGCTGTTAATACAAACGGGCTTCCCAGGTGGTTCAAGTGGTAAAGAGTCTGCCTGCCCCTGCAGGACACATAGGCAGGAAACGTGGATTCAATCCCTGGGTCGGGAAGATCCCCTGGAGGAGGAAATGGCTACCCACTCCAGTATTCTTGCCTGGAAAACCCAAGAAATAACCTGGAAGAAAAGTGAAAGTGAAGGTCACTTGGTTGTGTCTGACTCTTTGCGACCCCATGGACTACTGGAGTGGGTAGCCTTTCCCTTTTCCAGGGGATCTTCCCAACCCAGGGATTGAACCCAGGTCTGCATTGCAGGCGGATTCTTTACCAGCTGAGCCACAAGGGAAGCCCAAGAAATAACCTACATGTAATAAATAACCTAGATGTAAAATTTTTAATTACATGGGCACACTTTCTTTTCTCTGCAGGATGTGAAGTCTCCTCACTGGTCAGCTTGGCTACAGTCATTCATTAGCTTAGCACTCACCTCACAGGGACTGACACCCTGACTTTCACTGATGAGACCCTAAACCAAGGCTGTGGGAATTGTGGGGAGAGCGTGAATGCTGGGAGTTTTGGCGGGGGAGACTTGGCAACATTTGTTGACTGCACAGGGCGCGGTGGGGCTGGGTGCCCATGGATGCGGATGTGGGCTGAATGAAGCTGGTAGCAGAGAGCAGGTAATATAGGTAGAGTTTAGTAACTTAGTGGTGTGAAATCAGACATTTAATAATAACCCTGATGCTGGGGAAGATTGAAGGCACGAGGAGAAGGGGGTAACAGGATGAGATGGTTCGATGGCATCACTGAGTTAATAGACATGAGTCTGAGCAAATTCCAAAAGATGGTGAAGGGCAGGGAAGCCTGGCATGCTGCAATTCATGGGGTCGCAGAGTTGGGCCTGACTTAGAAACGGAACAACACCAACAACGTATTTAGTAATGTAGGTGATACTCAGACACACTGTGTCAAGCAGAACACCCATGGAATTTCCTTCTGGAAGGTCAGAAGAGAAGGCTGTTGAAGAAAACAGGTAGAGGCTTGTTTAAAAGATGGAGTGTCAACAGCAACACAACACCGCTGATCCATTGAGCAAGGTAACAGTGGCATCAGAAAGCCTGGTGATCTGGGTCAAATCCAAGATTTAAATCTCCGTCACAATAGGTGGTGCCTCAGATCAGGTTTCCTAGAAGTAATGTCCCAGATGTCTTCTGAAAGCAATTTATAAACGTGTGCATTTCTGGAAACACCTGTGAGGGAGAGAGTGAAGCCCATGAGGAAGTGAAAGAGCTGGTCAGACCGTGGTTCTGTGAACCACTCACTTCAAAGGAGCTGGCTCCTCACCCCCTCAGCCCAGTCAGCTGGGGGCTGTGGGTCTTTCCTGGTGCACCACTTCCCTGGGCAAGGGGGCCTCCCTTGGTGGGGGGCACGTCTGTCAAAGAGGGGCAGCCTGGCACTGCTGTTGGCTGGGATGGATAAACCCAGACGCACGCACACACACACACGGGAGGTTATTTGAACCAACAGCATGGGCTGGTGGCTTGAAGTCAGAAGGGTTTAAAGAATCTGCCTCTTATCTGATAGAGTTTTCCTGATAGCTCAGTTGGTAAAGAATTCGCCTGCAATGCAGAAGACCCCTGTTCAATTCCTGGGTCAGAAAGATCTGCTGGAGAAGGGATAGGCTACCCACTCCAGTATTCTGGCCTAGAAAATTCAGTCCACGGGGTCACAAAGAGTTGAACATGACTGAGAGACTTTCCCTTTCACTTGTCTGATATCTTGATTACATGAGAAACAGAGATGCCTGGCAGTGGTGGGTGGAAGCCTGCTGGATTCGAAATCAGAAGTGATTATTGATTCCAGTAATAAATGAAACCCCTTAATAACTGTGCCTGAGATGTATGAAAATTGAGCTGCTTAAAGGTTTTAAAAACTCATGATCATGGACTTCCCTGGCGGTCTAGTGGTTAATACTCTGTGCTGCCAGTGCAGGGGGTACTGGTCAGGGAACTAAGATCCCACATGCCTTGTGGCACAGCAAAAAGATTTTAAAAAAAACAAAAAACTCATTAGCACTTGCAAGCACACCCATGAGCAGCTGTGAGTGCAGCAGGTGCTGTACAAGGGTTTGGACACTGGATAAAGGATAGAAATTGAAACCAGCTACTACTAGAAGACATTTGCTTAAATAGGCATATATCTTATAGTTGCAGATCATTTCAATTTCTATCCTTTTTCCAGCTTCCCAGGTGGCGCTTGTTGTAAAGAACGTGCCTGCCAATGCAGAAGACAAGAGACACATGTTTGATCCCTGGGTCAGGAAGATCCCCTGGAGGGGGCATGGCAACCCACTCTAGTATTCTTGTCTGGAGAATCCCCATGGACAGAGGAGTCTGGCAGGCTACAGTCTATAGGGTCGCAGAGTCGGACACAACTGAAGTGACTTAAAATATGCACTTAAATAGGCAGATAAATGTATGTACATATTTTGATATGTACATATAGTTACAGACAGGAGAGCTCCCAAAGTAAGTTCAGTGGAACCTTGGACCATTAAGAAAAACAGGTTTCTGTGGTCAAATGCATTTGGGGACCATTGCATGTTATTGCCACTGTGACCTTGACAGCTGTGACTTTATCAGCACCTCAAGGCCTCTGAGAAGTCAGTAACCCTCTGCTGGTGTTTATCACAATGCTTCTCAAATTTGTTGAACAACATGATTTTTTTTTTTTTCCACCCACCACTTATTAACGATCCACATGTTTACTCACAACACTCTGGGAAACAACAAACCTAACTGTACAACATCTAGAATAGTAACATTTAAGAGTATATAACACTCCTCTTGCTCTGGGGGAAATCTGTCTGGGAAGGGCCTCTGTGATTTCTCCCTTTAGATTTTCGCTGAACCATACCCCTGCCCCAATCCCACTCATTCCCATCCTCTACTCCGGAGTTTTCCTTGGTATTTCTTTTCAGGGCATGGAGATCATATCCTCTGTACCCTTTAGTGTATGATTTCTGAGTCCAACCCAGACCTACTGAATCTCTGAGCATGTGGCTTGGAACCGTTTTGTTTGATTTTAAAGGTCTCTGTGGTTCCTAATGCAGCTAGACTGGCACAGAATTACAGGCCAATATTTTATGTGGATTGAAGGATGGTGGATGGATGGATGGTTGGATGAGTGATTGTATACATACTTGGTCCTTCCAGTCAAACTACCTGAAGTCTTGATGTCCTTATTAAATAATCATGGCTGATTGAGAATATAAGCCTTGGGACTGTTGTTACTGTTGTACTGAAAAAAACTTTTAAACATGTCGAGAATCATTACAGTTTGTCTCCTACACACAAACAAATTCATCCCTAGAGCTGAAGGATCATCAGCAGTAGGAGACGGAGGGCAAGCTGCAATTTTACTCACGCCTGATGTTGATGAAATCCATGTTTGCATCTTTCAAAGTTCTCAACTTGAAGGTTCATATGTAGGGGACTTACTGTATTGTATTAGCTCCTGCCTTAAAGAGACACCTTAATTTTACATGCATCATATAAAAGTCTAGCAGGTTGAAAAGTTAAAATGCTTTTCATTATACTTTCATTATATTCTTGGAAGCATCTCTCTAAAGAAGTGGATACATGTTATATATTTTTTATAGAGGAGGAAACTGAGATGCTGGGAGATTTAGGAGAGAACTCTAAAGCAAGCAGACCCTCTCTATAGCATACAAGAGCCGGGGCTAGGGCCTGGCTAGGCCTTTGCTCCTTCTCCCTCTTCCAGTGATTCTTAAAGTATGATCCATGAACTACTAGCAAGCAGAAAAATCACTTGTTAGAAATGTAAACTTCCCCGTGTAGGAAGCTGGGATGGAAGAGATAAAAACAAGCTAATGAAACTTGCACATCTTATCACAAGATGGAGCTTCCCTTGTGACTCAACTGGTAAAGAATTTTCCTGCAATGTGGGAGACCTGAGTTCAACCCCTGGGTTGGGAAGATCCTCTGGAGAAGGAAAAGGCTACCTACTCCAGTATTCTGGCCTGGAGAATTCCATGGACTACAGTCAATGGGGTTGCAAAGAGTTGAACACGACTGAGCGACTTTCACTTATATCACAAACCATAGGGAGAGAGGGATACCTCAGTATAAATACTGAGTCTAATTCCATTAATATAAATGCTCATATCCCCAAACAGGCTGGCTCTACTCATAAGCCACTTTCATTAAAGGAAAAAGAAAAAAAAAAAGGCCAGAAAAAGAAAGGTTCCGTGTCAAAGAACTCAGTTGGAATCCTCGCTTAGTCCTTGCTTGCTTGCCAGCAGTGCTCAAAAAGAAAAGAAAATCTGAAGTCCGTGTGCATAAAAGTTCCATTCCCCATGGCAGAGGGTTTAATTAAAATCTTCAGATGTTTCTCTGCAGCTTGGAAGGCAGTTTTTATGAAATTCATATATTACTAGAAGTGGCTCCAACAACTCTCGAGGTCAAAAGCTTTGTAAATGACGTCAGTGGATCAGGAGCTTACCGCCCTCTTCAGGATCTCGGTCCTGGAGGTTTCTTTGCCTCCAGCCTTGTGGCGGGAAGGACTGACTGCTCCAGGAGGCAGTAGGGTATTTTCCAAACGTGCAAATGACAGAATCCAGAAGAAACAGACTAGTATGTTCTTCCCTGATTCTCTCAGTAAATATGTATTGAGAGCTTGTCACGTGCCAGGTCCAAGTGGAAGCACTGAGGATATAGCAGTGAGCAGAACAGACAAATCCTGAAAATCATGGAGCTCGTGTGGGGAACACAGATCATAAACAAACTAGACAGCATCCCGGGGGTTCCCAGGGTGAGCTCCTGGGCCAGCAGCCCCTGGCAGGTGGAGAAATGCATGTTCTGAAGTTCTAGGACAGACACTGATGTGATAAACCCTCCAGGTGACGCTGATGCACACTCAAGTTTGAGTACTCATGTAGTGAGAAGCTATGGAGAAAAGGAGAGCATCCAGAGTGGGTGTGGCTGATACCAGCAAATGTTAAAATAGTGAAGCCGTTACCCCCAGACTCTGGAGGAGGCCAGATTCCAATATCAGCACTCCCACTATGAACTATGTCGCCTCAAACAGGTCAACCTCTCTCTGTCTTGGGTCTCCTGAAAAATGGAGATACATAGTACCTATCTTATAGGACTGTGAGGATCAAAGAAAATGATGAATATGAAAGTGCTCAGGGGACTTCTCTGGTGGTCCTGTGGCTAAGACTCTGTACTCCCAACACAGGAGTTCTGGGTTCAATCCCTGGTCAGGGAACTAGATCCCACATGCCGCAACTGAGTTTGCATGTTGCAAACTGAATAAGGTCCTGCCTGGTGCAGCTAAGACCTGGTACAACCAAATAAATAAACACATAAATAAATAGTTTAAAATAGTTTAAAAGATTCTGACACATAGGAAATCATATCCTCGTAGGCAGACAGTTCTCTGGGGGTTTCTTGCATTACTGCCATCTTGCAAGCATGGTGCCAACTACCCTTTGTTGCAAGCTATTTTTGTGAGAGTGTTTAAACAGGATTCCCTGCTGGCTCAGCAGGTAAAGAATCTGCCTGCAATGCACAAGACATGGGTTCGATCCCTGGGTCAGGAAGATTCCCTGGAAAAGGACATGGCAACCCACTCCAGTATCCTTGCCTGGGAAATCTCATGGACAGAGGAGCCTAGTGGGCTACAGTCCACAAAGATGCAAAGTGCCCTACATGCCTGAGCACGCACACACATGTATGCACGTTGTGTATAAGCAGCCTCAGAAGACTGAGATAATGTCTCTCTCTGGGGCAAAGAGCAGCCATGCTTACTGTCCAGCTTAATAAAGAATGTCTTCCTTTGGAGCTGAGGCAGCCAAGCTTACTCTCTTTGTAAAGATCCGGTTCTCTAAGGAACTTCTTTAATGAACGCCATGCAGGGACAGGTGTCATCGCGCCCTCTTGGTATCACACTATTGGAATCAGTGCAAAAAGTGCTGAGACCGTGGCTATTGCTTGTGAGTACAATAAGTCCCCTACATAAGAACCTTCAAGTTGTGGACTTTCAAAGATGTGAATGGTGCAATTTACTAATGAAGATCTGATAAAATTGAAGGCCTCGAAGAAGGACGAAGAGAGAGAAGAGGAAGAAGTAACTGAAGGACCAAAGAGATTCACAATGCAAGAAATGGCAAAGGGATTTTCTTGACTTGAGGAGGCACTGTTAGATTTTTGAGACACAGGGCCCGAACGTAGAACTGTACATGAAGGTTGCAACAGCTGTACAGAATGCAATCCAGTGCTGCCGTGTCTTCTATGATGAGAAGAAAAGAGCTACTATTCAGACATACTGGATTTTCTTTTTTAAAAAAGCAGGATAGAATTGAATCCAGCAAGAAACCAGAACTTATGCCATCAATATCAGTTATGAGTGAGATTGCAGCTGGCCCTCTGTCTCCTATTGCTGTTGATCCTTCAGTTCTACCATCTCCCACCTCTTATCCCTCCTTCGGTCAGCAACTCTTCTTGCCTGTTCACTCACTACCAGCTCCTGGATGCCAGTGGTTATACTGTACTACTGTACTTTTCAAGGTACTGTGCTATAAGATTAAAAATGTTTATTTTTTTATATTAATTATTTGTGTGAAAGTATTATAAACCTACTACAGTACAGTACTATATAGCTGATTGTGTTAGTTGGGTACCTAAGCTAACTTTGTTGGACTTATGGACAACTTGGACTTATGAACACACTCTCAGAACAGAACTCATTTATATGCAGGGGATTTACTGTAATAAATTGTCCTTGGTCTCTGACCCAGGAGTCTAGTATCCTCTACTAACATCCATGAAACAGTAGCAAGCTGACTTGCTGGCTTTAACTGGGGTGAAATCTCAGCCCTTTCAGAGCTCTTGATGATACTGTATGAATGTTTGTCTGAAGATGTGTTGGTGTTGCTGCTGTTATTCCCCTATGTACCAAATTTCATAATAAACAAAAATACACCTGGTGACTCCAGCCTTCAGAGTTTCCTAATGACCCAAAGAGGTTAAATTATCTATGTAAAGATGACATGAAAGACAGTAAAGCAGGTTTGAATCTAGGTTCTGGACTCTTACTCACTATGGGAATTCTCTAAGCCTCAATATCTTATTTGTCAAGTAGTGTTAGTAATGATGCCATCCAACCATCTCATCCTCTGTCATCCCCTTCTCCTCCTGCCTTCAATCTTTCCCAGCATCAGGGTCTTTTCCAGTGAGTCAAGTCTTTGCATCAGGTGGCCAAAGTATTGCAGCTGCAGCTTCGGCATCAGTCCTTCTAATGAATATTCAAGACTGATTTCCTTTAGGATGGACTGGTTGGATCTCCTTGCAGTCCAAGAGACTCTCAAAAGTCTTCTCCAACACCACATTTCAAAGGCATCAATTCTTTTGGGCTCCGCTCTCTTTATGGTCCAACTATCCCATCCATACATGACTACTGGAAAAACCATAGCTTTACTATGGACCTTTGTTGGCAAAGTAATGTCTCTGCTTTTTAACATGCTGTCTAGGTTGGTCATAGCTTTTCTTCCAAGGAGCAAGAATCTTGTAATATCATGGCTGCAGTCACCATCTGCAGTGATTTTGGAGCCCCAGAAAATAAAGTCTGTCACTGTTTCCATTGTTTCCCCATCTATTTGCCATGAAGTGATGGGACTGGATGACATGATCTTCATTTTTTGAATGCTGAGTTTTAAGCCCGCTTTTTAACTCTCCTCTTTCACTTTCATCCAGAGGCTCTTTAGTTCCTGTTCACTTTCTGCCATAATGGTGGTGTCATCTGCATATCTGAGGTTAGTGATATTTCTCCCGGCAATCTTGATACCAGCTTGTGCTTCATCCAGCCTGGCATTTCTCATGATGTACTCTGCATAGAAGTTAAATATTCAGAGTGACAACATACAGCCTTAACTTACCCCTTTCCCAATTATACGGTTGGTTGTTTGTAAAGATTTTATTACTGTACATAAAGCTCTAGCACATAATTTATATTCAGTCAATGTTATTCACTCCCCTTGGCTGCAACAGTGTGGTTTAGTGGACCATTCCCTTTCATGACTGCGTCCCAAAGACTTTTTATAATGGCTGGCACATAGCAGGTGTTCAATTAAAAAAAAAAAAAAATAATGACTGACTGAACAAACCCAAGTATCTACTATATAATTAATAAAATCTGAAAAAAAAGGTTTTTGTCCATGCCATGTGGCATGTGGGATCTTAGTTCCCTGACCAGGGATCGAACTCACACCCCTTTCCCTGGAAATACAAAGTCTTAACCACTGGGCAGCCAGGGAAGTCCCTAATTAATAAATTCCTATTTTCTGTTCCTTTGGAGACATTTCTGCTCTAAAATGTCCTCAGTACATTTTTCTGAAATCAAAAATTCTTAACAAAGCTCCTCATTTCCTCAACTTCCTCTCTGCCACTGGCTTTTAAACTTGTGGAGGCCACAGAAAGACCCTCTCTGTGAAAAAACACACACATGTGAACATATACACAGCATTCTGGCATGAACCTAGTGGTTCTTGGTTCTCCTAAACCCATCCAACTTAGAGGATCCCATTTAAACACTTCTGTTCTGCAGAACACAGTCCACTAAGATAATAAGGCCAAGAAAGCCCTTCCCCTCTGTTCCACATCAACAAGCTATTATGGACAAACAGCATAACACAGTGGCTATTTCAACCTTCTAGTCAAGTCTGCCTCCTTCATGGATCACAGCTTTGTCATGGTGAAGGGGTTTGCATAACTCAAATAACGCCGTGAGCCATGCTGTGTAGGGCCACCCAAGATGACCCAAGATGGATGTGTCATAATGAAGAGGAAGACTGAAGGTAAAAGGAGAAGGGGTGGCAGAGACTGAGATAGTTAGATAGTATCACTGACTCCATGGGCATGAATTTGAGCAAACTCCAGGAGATAGAGAGGGACAGGGAGGCCTGGGCATGCTGCAGTCCATGGGGAGTGCAGGGGGTGGGGTGGGTGGTCACAAAGTGGACATGACTTAGCAACTGAACAATAGCAAAAGCCAAGTCTACATAAAACCTACTTCCCATCTACTTGTGATTTAGGGGGGCAAAGCTGAAGGAATTCAGATACTTTAGTTTCCTTAAAATAGGCTTGTGATCTTTGAATAAGCTCATGAAAATGTTATTTGTAAAAATAGGTTCATTCAGTCTCACTGATCATACTTATCATCCTGAAAAGTCTTAATGTACTTTCTATATTTCCCCTCTCCTTCCATTCTCTAGCTGTGGGAACACCCAATGGTCAAAGAATTGTCAGCCTTCTCTGGGCCCTAGAAAACTGGGCAGTCAAGATGTTTCTGGAAGCCGAAAGGAGAATTGAACGGGAGAAAACTTTCTAAAATGCATCACATCAAGTGCCATGTTTAACCTCAAAAAACACTTCACCAGGGTTGGTAATTGATTGACAGGGAAACTCAAAGGGAGGCGTGTGGAATGGATGAAAATACATAAAACTGCCCAAAGGAAGAACCTGAAGAGTTCAGGCATAGATTTTCTAGGATGAAAGCATAGGCTTTCACGTATTCACGAATTAGGCAGCGAATTTTCTCCATTTGGAAGCTTAAAAAAAGAATGATCTGCTGCCCAAGACAAAGAAGAAAATGATTGGGGCCCAGAGGGAACTGTCGCTCATACCTGCACTGTCCAGGGGGCTAGAGGAGGATTAGAGCCGCCATTTTGGCTTCTCTAGAGTGAAGCAACAAAACAATGTCTAGTAGTTGCTAGGCAACCATTAGCTCATTGCTCTGCCCTTTTCCATTAAACATTATCTGCCTTCCTAGATTGTTTTAATTTATATTTTTAAACAGGGAAGGTAAGGCAACAGAGAATTATCAGTGTGACCTAACACTAAAAATGCATTTGAGGTAAAAGTTTTTGCAAAGGTTAGATCACTCTTGGGTAAGATGTTAAAATTAGTGACCATTGACTAAAACCTCGTCCCTCAAACATTTCATCACTTGACTTCATGTTTCCCAGTGCCAAAAATAACACTGGAGACAGAAGATAATCTCTGAAGGTTGTAAAACTTAAGGTCACAGGTTTTTATATTGATTCAGTTTGATTCATTCTCTCAGTGCTCTGCTCTGACCTACCCCAACCTAGAGCTTGTTGTAAAGCAAGTTTATCAGCAAAGAATGGCTGTTCAAGGTGGTGAAATGAAGTTCTGGCTCTGCTCAGCTTTGCAGGCAACTGAAATCATGTTATTCACAGTATCTGAGCAGAGAGATAGGGAAAGACCACCTGTTTATGTAAGGAACAATTTCTGGAACATAAAAATGAAAAGTACCCGAAAGACAATATGAGTCTTTGTTCAGAAACTCATGTGCATTCAAGTTTTAGAGATACATTTGTGACTTTTACAAAAGAGGATAAGGAGGTACTCAGCAAAAAGGGTACAGAATCAGAACTAGGAGATTTACTGTTAGCCTGCCATGGACCATGCACAGAGGGTCTTCTTTTGAATTTCAGTGGGTTCAGTCTTTGGCTCAGGGGACCTATCTGGGAAGGGATTCGGGGGGGAAAAGGTGAATTCCACAGACGGGGGGCTCAAACACTTAAAGCTGCCTTTATAAAGTTAGCTCTCTCACTTCCATACGTATCCCAGATAAAGGAGACGAGAGTGGGTATAAGGTCTGGGAGAGTGAAACCAGGCTAGATTCCAAGCCTGGTTCTCCTGCTCATCAGTTGTGTGACCTTGGGCGGTTTTCCTGTGTTGTTTATCTGTAAGTGAGGGTAATAATACCTACTTCATCAGGGCTGTTATGAGAACTAAACGATATAATGGATAGGAAATTGCAGTCACCATTATTATTACTTTGTTGTTGCTCGTAAGCCGCCTGCACGACCGATAGTGCTCCTCTACAGTCGAGAAGCGCTGGGTCACGTTGCCCCTTTCAGATGCCTGCTATTCTTTCAGACTGTATCTAGCGTTCTAAATGCAACTTCTTCCGGACTGGAAGAGTATACATACCATATGATTCCAACTATATGACATTCTGGAAAAGGCCAAGATTTGGAGACAATAAAAATAATCAGGGTTTACCAGGGCTGGGGCTGAGGGACAAGAAAAGAGATGAAAATGTGAAGCACAGAAGATCTGCAGGGCAGTGAGCGCACTCTGTGATATAATGACGGATCTGGGTCATACATTTGAATGAACACCGAGAGTGAACCCTAAGGTCAGCGGTGGGCTTTGGGTGATTATGATGTGACAGTCTAGGTCCATCCTGGTAACAAATGTATCACTCTGAGAATTTATACTGATTATGGAGAAGGCTATGCAAGTGTGGGGTCAGGGCATATGGGACAGCTCTGTATCTTCCTCTCAATTTTGTTAGAAACCTAAAAACTGCTCTTTAAAAAATTGTCTTTACATTAAAAAAGAAAAGAGAATGTAGGCTTCCCTCTTGCCATCACTTTCCTCTGCAAGCTTACAGTCCAGTGCAGGAGAAAAAAGTTATCAGACTCACTCAAATAGATTAAGAGTAAAGTGGGGTAAGGGGCTTCCCTGGTTGCTCAGTGGTAAAGAACCCATCTGCCAATGCAGGAGACTTGGGAGACGCATGTTCGATCCCTGGGCGGGGAAGATCCCCTGGAGAAGGGAATGGCAAGCCACTCAAGTACTCTTGCCTGGGGAATCCCATGGACAGAGGAGCTTGGTGGGCTACAGTCCATAGAGTCACAAGAGTCAGACATGGCTTAGCAACTAAAAGAACAAACAAAAACTGGGGTAAACGGTGTAAAGGAACTCTTGATTCTAGGCGAGGCCACAGTGAATGGACATGACTGGATCAAGATCCAGGAGGACCTGTGAGACGTCCTTGAGGACAGGGGAGTGGGATTCAGCTCTGAAAAGGCGGGTCCATGGAAGTGAGGGCACACACATGGGGACAGTCTACACGAGGCCCCTGGTGCAGGGAAGTGGCACACTTGGAGGCTTGAGGTGGTTGGGGTAACTAAGAGAAATCCAGGAGGGGATAGGTCAGGGCCAAAGCTGCAGGTCAGGTATAGTATAAGTCCGGCCCACTCGCACAGCGTGTTGATGACCCGACTGGGCTGTGATTTCAATGGCAGTGTTTCAGGTCTTCCCTTCCAAATGAGTCGAATGCTCTGAAGACTCTGCCTTTCTTTCCTTAGAGGTTGAAGCCTTGCCTACTAAGACTCCGGGACCCAAATGACTAAATGGGTGGGCATCTCAACTTCTGGCATGGGTACCTCCCCTATCCCCCTGGTTTGGTGTGTTTTCCCTCCTCCTACCATGTCCAGTGGGCTTCCCAGTTGGCACAGTGGTAAAGAATCTGCCTGCCAATGCGGGAGACACAGGAGATGTGATCCTTGGATTGGGAGGATCCCCTGGAGGAGGGAATGACAACCCACTCCAGTATTCTTGCCTGGAAAATCCCATGGACAGAGGAGCCTAGCAGGTTACAGACCAGGGGATCACAAAGAGCCATGTATGACTTGCCCAGTAAAAAAACCACACCACCACCACCATGTCAAATACCTCTCAGTCCAAAGACATTCTGTCTTCTCCACAGACAGGGTGGGGAAGGATATCGTAAAAGCCACATGCTTATAAACAGATTTTCCATCTGTGCCCCTTACTTGTCCAACCACCCTTCACCACCATGTCCAGAGGCGACTGGAGTTATTATAATGTCTTATACCCTGTGTGTACTGAGTGGGATTTGGCTTTCCCCATTGGCCCCTTGAGGATCTAATCATCCCAGGTTTACTTTATTCTTTTCAGCTTCTATTAACTTGGCTGCTAATGACTTTTTTTCTATTTACTGTCCTTGTAGATACATTCTTTGAAAAATGATTTTACTACTATCTGGTGAAAGGAATAAAAATTGATATGTTCCATCTACCATTCTTGTCCAGAATTCTTAGTTGTTTAAAATCAACTCCGTGTAATGTGATATATGTACAAAAAGCTTCATCCATTTAAAATGTCCAATTCAAAGATTTCCCTAGGGGTCCAGTGGCCGAGGCTCCATGCTCCCAATGCAGGGGTCCTGGGTTTGATCCCTGGTCAGGGAACTAGACCCCACATGCCACAGCTAAAGATCTTGAATGCCACAATTAAGACCTGGCACAGCCAAATCAATCAATAAATTTTTAAAAAAATTAAAAAATAAAATGTGCAATTCACTAGTTTTAAAAGAAGTATATACCTAGAAACTTCTACCATAATTAAGATACAAAACATTTCCATCACCCCCAAATAGTCCTGGTGCCCCATTCGCAGTCCAAACCTCCCTCCAGTGTCTCACGTGGAGATAGTGTTTTTATCACGATAGATTAGTTTGTATTTTCTATAACTTTATAAAAATAGAATCATGCAATATTTACTCTTTTTTTGGTCTGGCTTTTTTTTTTTTTCACTCAGCATAATGATTTTGAGATTCATTCCTGTTGATGCAGAGACAGTGGTTTGCTCTTTTGTATTACTAAGTAGTCTTCCATTGTGTGGGTATACCACCAGTTGTTTATCCTCCTGCTAAAGGGCATTGTATCTAGTTTGGGGCTATCATGACTAAAACCGCTGTAAAGATTTGTGCACAAATCTTTGCATGGAAACTCTCATTCATTTTTTTTTTTTTTTTTTAGAATATTTATTTATTTGGCTGTGCCACCTCTTAGTTGCAGCACGTGGATCTTTGATCTTCACTGTGGCATGCAGGATCTTTAGCTGTGGATTGTGAACTTCGTAGTTGGGGCACGTGGGATCTAGTTTCCTGACCAGGGATTGAATCTGGGCCCCCTGCATTGGAAGCTCAGATAGCCACTGGATCATCAGAGAAGCCCCTCATTCATTCTTAATTTAGCTATTTCAATAGCCACTTACTGGGTCTTGCTGTCCTCAACCTTTCCCTATGCCAATATAGCCTGCACATTGCTTCCAGAACATTCTTCCTAATGCACAGCTCTGATCTCATACCCTTAAAGATATCTCATAGTCGCTCAGTAAAAGTCAATATTTTTTATTGCCAAGAGCATTCACATATCTTTTCACATCACTCATAATCCACCTCTCCTCTGACCACATCAAACCTACTCTCCGGAAGCCCCCTTCACACTCGTGGATCCCTGGACCTTCCCCTTCCCTACTCCTCCAGGAGAGCCTCCCCCATCGCTGTTCATGAGCTGTTCAGGAATGACAGCTATTATAGGAATGAAAGAAGGGCTATCGCCTCTTTGAAATTCAAGTTGGCTATCAATCTCGGCTTCCATTCTCCACCAGTCCTTATATACCCCTCATGGACTTTGCACAGAGGTGGCATTTTACCTGTTGAGTAAATGTGGGTAAATTTTAACCCTGTGTGTAGGACGTAGTTAACAGGAGGCAATGTGTCTTGCATCACTGGGAGATGAAACAAAACATACAGATTATCCAGGTAACCTAAAATAGTTAGTGTTGAAAATAAACACTTTATGGAAGTATTTCTAAAGTGAGTGATAAATGTCTCTTCCTTCTTAACCAGATTTAACTGAACATAATTGAGACTGGATAATGGATCAGAGTAATCACTGTAATCATCATTTGTAGATCTGTATGGTGATGTCAGGGATGTTCATGGGGCAGATGTATACAGCACTTTGACACCTTCACTAAATATCCCCATTCAGCTGCACTTTTATTTCCTTTCTCCATTAGGTTGTCATTTCTGACCACACAGTGTCTAGTTGCTGCCTTCTGTTACTCATAATTACCAATGAGATAGCCTGCAGTATAAAGAAATGGGGTCTGTTCAACTGCAGAGACTTATCAGTCCTTAAAGACTGTGGTCATGTGGTTGTGATAATACCATCCCAGGCACAGTATCAGATCAGATCAGATCAGTCGCTCGGTCATGTCCGACTCTTTGCGACCCCATGAGTCACAGCACGCCAGGCCTCCCTGTCCATCACCAACTCCCAGAGTTCACTCAGACAGTACCGCTTTCAGTATAGAGAATGGCTTAGTGGCTAGAGCTGTTTGTTAGTTGACGTAGGTTATGTCTTCAACAAAGGAAAGGGGGCCCAGAAAGCAGTGAACTGATGGAGGTGACATACTGGTTAGCTGCAGAACTGAGACCAGAACCCAAGCTCCCAAGCTCTTGTCCCAGGACTCACTCCTTCTGTACAATTTATTTACAGAAAGTAGAGATACACAATTCTACTCTAATTTATATCTACATTTTGGGTGGCTGAGTTTCAGGAAGCATCATCATCAGATATATGTAATTTGGCCATGTAAATATTCAGCAATGTGGATCTCCCCACTTTCTGTTCTCTGGGGAAACCATTTTTATTCTGCACAAAAAGTTCTCCTCGTTGCCACAGTGAAGCCCATGAGAGAGTTGCTCATTGTACCAGTTGGGGAGCATGCATTTGCAATTAAAAGCAATGAAGTGTGTAGGAAGTCACAGTCAAAAATCGTGCTCAGATGTGTAAGAGTGGATCCATATGCAGAAGGAAGGGTCTAACAGGCTTGGTTGGACTGGCTTGGAAATTAACATTGCAAGGTTTTCCCTTGCAAGACTCCAAGGGAAAGAATCAGTAGGTTGGAACCAGGCTGGCTCTTTGAGAGGCTGTGATAATAACTGATTTGAGAATTCCTTAGAGGATGGGATGAAGGCCTGGACAAGGAGAGAGACTGATAAAGAGTGACTGGGCTGCTCTTCAGTGAGATCTTCCACCTTCATACCCTTCCTCCTGTCAGACCAGCTCTTTTCAGTCTTTTCTGTTGGATCCTTAAAGGCAGATCCCCAAGTCAAGAGATCTCTTGTTTATCCTTGAATCACCGTGGGCGATCATACTATTGGCCCCAATTCCTTACCTCTCTCTGTATCCGTCTTTTCTTAGTGACTTTGTAGTTCTCCCACCAGCTCCACGAGCAGAATGGCCGAGTATCATTTCATGCTCCTTGAATCTGGGCTTAGCCATGTGGCCCGTATTGGTTAGTGATATATGGGTGAAAGGACAATTTGCCAGCTCTGATCCTAAGCTTGTATTTCCTGGTCCTGAGCTGGTCGTTTGGTTCCTCTACCATCACTATAAGGGAAATATACCTACATTAGACAGGAGATCAACAGACCATGAGAGACATATGGAATGTGGCTGCCCCAACCAGCCAACAGACCTGCAATGAGAGTTATCAAGATGTCTGAAGCAGTCACCAGCTGATCCCAGACTAGATCAGCCAAATCCAAGAAGACCCATAGATGTGAGCAATTATAAATCATTGATACTTTAAGCCACTGAGAGTTGGATGGTCTGTTACACTGCAGAACTGATACCAACCTCCAACAAGATCTGAAAGAAAGGTCTATCAGAAAGCAAAAGATCTGCTAAATGAAGGGTCAGGACAAGTCCACCTTCTGTGTTAGAAACAAACAGCTAACATAGATAGAGCCCTGCTTTATTCCTGGATAAGAAAGGAGAAGGAGGAGGAGGAGCATGAGGAAGAGAAAAGAAGAAAAGGGGAGTGAGAAGAAGGAAGAAAGAAAAGAAGGAAGGGAGGGAGGAAGGAAGGAAGAGAATTTGGGGCAATTGATTGAGAAAAAAAGAGATGAGCCTACAGCTTAAAAAAAGGAAGGGAACTTTGCCTGAAGATGCAGAAGAACATCATTCTTTTGAAAAAAAAAAAAAAAAAAATCACTTACCAAAGGAAGCAAAACTTTTAGATAGCTTCTGCTTGGTACTTGTAATAAAATTGGAGAAAATATGGACTTTTGAAAATAAGAAGCTAAACGTAAGATAAGACAACAGTATTAACAATACATATTCTCTTGGATCACTTACTCTGGTTCACTTGCCAGCTGCCACACTGTGAGGACACTCGAGTATTCCTATAGGGAGGTCCATGGGGGAGAAGCTTAGACCTCCTACAAACAGCCAGCATCAATTTGCCAGCATCAATTTGTGCATGAGCCATCTTGGAAGTGGGTCCTCCAGTCTTCAGATGAAGGCTGTTGGAAAAGAGTGCAGGTGGAAGGTGCAATGAAATTTGCAACCTACTCTCAGAAGTCACACTCCATCATTTCTTCAATGTCCTAGTAGTTACATAGTCAGCTCTATTCCCTGTGAAAACAACTATACAAGAATCATGAATGCCAGGAGACAAGAATCTTTGAGGGCCATCCTGGAGGCTGACTACTACACTCTGTGTATGAGATACTTGCTTAGTGGAAGAATTTTTCTGGTAAACAATAGTTGCTAACATTTATTCTGTCTTGTTATGTTATAGACCCTGTTGAACATGCTTTACATGTGTTTAACCTTCCCAACAATCCTGTGAGGTAGGTATTATTATCCTCATTTTATAGACCAGGAAACTGAGGCATTAAGAGCTGGAGTAATTTACCCAGTGTCTTTCACTTGGTATGGACTGGCTTCAGAAGCCACACTTTTGTAAGCCCTGCATTATCCTGCCCCTTAAGCATACAAAATTTTATCACTACAGCTTTTTTGCAATTATTTTGTAGGAGTGGAAGAGGAAATACCAAGAATAGGAGGGAGCTAAGAGAGGTGGGGGTGTCTTGCTTGCTACCGTACTAAGAATAGCAATTCCAGAATCCAGAAGCGTCTGCCCTACTGGAGAGATCATGCTCTACCCAGTGAGCCTCTCTGCACAATGTGCAGTTGACAGCTGGCTCCCTGTTTCACTGCCTGGTGCCATCCTCAGGATGCCTGCTGCTATGGAGTATATGCCACAACCAAGATGCCCAAGCATTTTCACACCTCCCTAGAAAGGAACACAATTAACTTTCCTTTTAAATAAACTTCTCAAGCCAGTCTATTACTTGTTATCTGCTCTTTGCTGCCAGGGGGTACAGATGAGGGGGGAGTACCTCACTTAGGTGTTTAATGAACATTGAGCTATAAATTATAAACAAAAATTCAACCTGCTCAGAATGGCCCATGCTACTCCAGGTACACTTGACCCCAGGAGTTTATGAACTTGCACCAGAAGAAAGTAACTGGATTTCTTGGGGCTGCCTCTGAGGCTCCCAAAGCAGAACAGGACTGGGGTAGACCGGTTGTATATTGAGACAGTTGAGGCTCTGTATGAGCCCACCTGCAAAGTGAGGCCACCTCCTCCTGGTCTCTCAGTCAAGTTTTGGTGTCTCAGAAGATAACTGCAGTGCCAGGCTTGGACAGGAAAACCCATAGGATTTCTCACAAAGAAATAGAAAGTGTGGCTCAGAGCAGGGTGGAGACATGAGAGAACAGCCTTCAGAGGACAGTGAGTGGGCACGCTGCCATTTTTTGCTGCTCTAACTTCATATTCCTTCTATTCTTTCTTTCTTTTTGGCTCAGGAGATGACTTAACATGTGGCCCACAGCTGACTCTTGTGGGGATCTCGGATAAATGATGAGAAGAAAAATAACACCTGGGTACCTTTATACTGTTCCTTCTGTGCAGACTGAGGATGGAGCCAGATGGCCTCTCTGCTCCACCCCCTTTATTTATGAAAGGCTTCACTCGCTTTTCAACAGGACAAGAGAGGGAGGGAGGGACACTGGAGTTTCGTGTTCAGGGACAGGGAAGAGTGTGTATGAGAAGCAGCCCTGGTAAGCCATTGAATATGGACATGGTCACTGGGGCCCTTTCTCTTCCAAAAGCCCTTAGCTTGTGGTCCAACCAAGAACTGCTGGAGGTCATAACAATAAGAGCATAATAATAAGCACTTGTACAGCGCTTCCCTTGTAGCTCAGCTGGTGAAGAATCTGCCTGCAATGCGGCAGACCTGGGTTCAATTCATGGGTTGGGAAGATGTCCTGGAGAAGGTAAAGGCTACCCACTCCAGTATTCTGGCCTGGAGAATTCCATGGACTGTGTAGTCCTTGGGGTCGCAAAGAGTTGAACATGACTGAGCGACTTTCACTTCTACTTCATAGTGCTTATAGTGACTTCCCTGGTAGCTTAGGTGGTAAAGAATCCACTTGCAATTCGGGAGACCTGGGTTTGATCCCTGGGTTGGGAAGATCCCCTGGAGGAGGGCGTGGCAACCCACTCCAGTATTCTTGCCTGGAGAATCCCCATGGACAGAGAGCCTGGCGGGCTACAGCCCATGGGGTAGCAAAGAGTCAGGCACGACTGAGCGACTAAGCATAGCACCTAGTACTTTCCCAGAGCCAGGCTGTCTTCAAAGTGCCATGTGTAGCAGTCTCTTGCAGTAGTAGAAGCATTCTTATTCCAATTTCATAGATAAGAGAAATGAGGCACAGAAAGATTAAGTTATCTGCTCAGGTTTATCCACATGTAAATGGTAGGGCCAGGAACTCAGACTCAGGCAGTCCAGAGCCCATGTTAGTAACCACCATCCTTTATTGCTTTAAAGCAGAAGCATCCCTGAAGCCATCTGACCCAGGTTTCCCAAACACCACTCTCTCCTCAATGACTCTCATTAGTTTGCAACATCTGTGTCGCGCTTCTAATGTCACTTACCTAACATTCTGAATTAATCACTATGTTTAATTAAACAGTAAAGAATCTGCCTGTGAGGCAGGAGACCAGGGTTTGATCCCTGGGTTGGGAAACTCCTCTGGAGAAGGGAAGGGCAATCCACTCCAGTCTTCTTACCTGGAGAATTCCATGGACAGAGAAGCCTGGCGGGCTACAGTTCATGGGGTTGCAAAGAGTCAGACACGACTGAGCGACTAACACACACACAACACACATTTTAAAAGGAATCTTGATGTTCCTACTAAAGATGAAAAAATCAGCATCGTTTGCCGTAAGTAGAAAGGAAATGTGAACATAAATCCAGTGAACACAGTGTTACTGAATGTTAGCTGGGTACTGCTGCCCCCCTGAGTTGAAGGATGGAGAGAGAAGAGGGAGGGGTCACATTCACAGAGCTTGCCTCAGTGGATGCTGTGTTCTCTCAATGAGCCATGTGGCTTGTTCCCTCCACTCTGAACAAGCTGAGAGACATCTCTCTTCTTCTTTGTTTTTTTAATCTCTGTAAAAAACATAAAATTTACACTTTATTATTTTATTTATTTCTTTTTGTTTGGTTTGTTTTTCATCTTTTGGCCTTGCCACATGGCATGTGAGATCCTAGTTCCCTGACTAGGGATTGAACCCACGCCCCCTGCATTGGCAGCACAGAGTCTTAACCACTGGAAAAGAAAGTGCTAGTCACTCAGTCATGTATGACTCTTTGCAACCCCATGGACTGTAGCCCTCCAGACTCCTCTGTCCATGGAATTCTCCAGCCTAGAATACTGGAGTGGGTGGCCATCCTCTTCTCCAGGGGATCTTCCCAACCCAGGGATCGAACCCGCATCTCCAGCATTTCAGGTGGATTCTTTACTATCTGAGCCACCAGCGAAGCCCCTTAACCGCTGGATCACCAGGGAAGTCCAAGACATCTTTTTATGTCTGAGGAAACAGAAGTTCAGAGAGGGGAACTGTTGTGCCCGTGAGCACACTGGTGGCTGGGCCTGGACCAGCACTTGAGACCGCCAAGTCCCCAGCACGGCGGCCCCTGCACACCCATTTTTAGAAACATTTTCACACAGGCTGCACCTACCTGGTTCATTCTTGATGAATTCTGACCACTTACATCTTCGCTGGAGGCATGCCCTCTAAGCGGGTCCTCCAGTTCACGCGTCTCTGGAGTAATTCCAAGCTTCCGCTCTCACAGCTGTCACTGTCCGTCCTGAGAGAGCCCCAGGCCACGTGTGAGTGTGGACTCACGACCCCTTCACCTAGTGGGGTCTGCCTGTCATTGTGGTATGAGTCACTTAACTTATTTCCATCTGCCAACCCATTTAGAAGTTCGGCTAATAGCACTTTCTCTATGTAAATACTTCAGAGGGCTGTTGTTAGAATCCAAGTGAGGTCATGGATTGGAAGATGCTCTGGTGGAATACGCTGCTCTAAATAAGCACGCTCGGACTCACCCCAACACTCACTTATCTGGCATCCATAAGTGATGAGAACCGCGAAGGAAGGGAAAGGCTTGTGAACAGACAAAACAGCTATCTCCAAGTTGACTCACACATTCGTGGGGCATCTACGTACCCTGCAGCTCAATGTGCCCGGTGCTAGCAGGGTATGAAAGAACAGAGACAGGGCACCACGTGGCTCTGGTGGAGGAGGTTCACAGTGTAAAAGATACCCCTGCACTAAATCAACGAGGTTCTTCACCGTGCGGATCCTTAACCTGGGCACCACCAGTCTTCCATGGTTCCCAATCTAACGGGTTTGCTCACCTGTTTTCCTAAATCACATAGCTTCAGAGCTAGCAGATGAGAAGGAGGCAGGGGCTAATTTCCGGGGCAAGGAAACACTGAGTTGATGTAGAAGAGGGGCCGACTTGGAGGAAAGAGATAGGAAAGCCAAAGAAGCAGGAATTTAAACAATGAAGTCTGAGGTCTCTTAGAGGAGGAGCTCAAAACCTTACCTCAGCCCTGAAGTTTGCTGTTTTGTAGAGTTTAGTTATAAACCACCACATATTCATAGTTGCCTCCAGAGTCGAGGGCTTTGTTTCTGCGGCTCCCTCAGCCTGGAATGCCCTTCCGCAGACCTCTGCTGGCCTGCCTCTTCAATTGCTTTAAGTTTCTGCTCAAATGTCCCCAACCTCAGTGACACTCACCCTGGCCACCGTCTTCTCAGTATTTCCCATCCCGCCTCTGGAACTTTTCCTCTATTTTTTCCCATAGTACTTATCACCATTGGACATACTACTTTGTCTATCTATCATCTATTATCTATCATTTTTCTATCACATATGATGGCTTTTGTTTGAGTCCCTTCTATGCAATATAAGTTCCATGAGTGCCAGAGTGTTTGGTTACCCACCCCCCGCCGCCCCACATAGGTCCCGTGGCCAGAGCATGTATTAGGCACTCAATAAATATCTGTTGGTTAACCTCCAACTCTGAGTCATTAAGGAAAGGTCAAAGTGTAGCTAATGTATTCTAAAAAGAGAGCAGTTGCCGGCTGCTTTTGCCTTCATCATCTGTCACATTATCGCATGTCAGTGTGTACCTTGTATTCATTCCTGGAGAGTGGATCCCATCTTCCTCATCTTTACACCCAGCCTGAGCCAGGACCTACATGGAGAAGCCACGCCCTTCTCCAGCCTGCCCCCTCTCATGGACTTCCCCTGATGACGTCTCTGAAAGAATTTCTGCAGAGAAACAAGTTTATTCTTTTTTTTTTTTTGCCATTTGCCCAGTTTTCTTTGCAATTTTCTTTCTTTCTTTTTTTTAAATTTAACCAGTCCTTAGAAAGTCACTGAGGAGATAAATAACCAGGATCCCTATGAAATAACTGACATAAAGAGACAGAGAATACAGTATCGCAATTCACTCGTCCATGATCAGCTACTTAGAGGAAAAACAAAAACTATAAAAGGCAAACTTTTAAATTAGCAACCAAAAATGCCCCGCTTAACCTAAGTACTTTTTAAGCTGCCGTTGCCATAGCAACTTGAAGCCCATCTTGGTGGTCACTGTGCCCAGTTCTATCGAAGCTAAAAATTACCTTAACTTTGTGCATATGCTTGGCCAGCACAGTAAAGTCTGGGTTAACAGAAAATTAAAACTTTTTAAACCAGTGAAATTACTTTTACTGGAGTAAAAGAAACCTCTCAATTCTAATAGTTTTTCTTCTTCTAAAAAAAAAAGCATAATTTGTCGGACATTAAAATAACAAAAGGGCTTTGAGAAAGGATTATGGGTTTCTGATGTTTCACCAACAGAATAGATTTACTTTATATCCGACTGATGTTGTAATCTTGCATTCTGAGGTAATGGTTTAGCTCTTTCTCTTCCCATAAATAAAGATTTCAATGATAGCACTTCATTCCTTCTCTAGAGCATTCCTTTGGATTTTTTTTTCCTCTCAGACTTGTAAACCATTTCACCAGGATGGAGTACAAATTGGATGCAGGACTTCTTTCGGGGGCAGGGAACTCATTACCAGAGGTTTTCATTGCGAGGAGCTTAAAATGGAAAATGTTTAAAGTCTGGAGAGTTTGAATGGAGGTGCTTCGCATCAGATGCTTTTGCTAACCATGAGAAGGAGGAGAAATTCTGTTTTTGAAATGCAGAGTTCAAAGTTCTCTTCTTAAACCCAAAGGTGCCTGGCTGTGGGTTTTCTCTGAGCCCGAGGCTGCCGATGAATACGAACTTGGGGTAATTCTGATTTCAGAAAGAAAGTGCCTGTTTACTGCCTGGCCCGCTGATCACGTGATCTCTTTCCCCCATTGCCACATACAACCTACAAATCTATGCGGGCAGTATAGATTTAATTAGGGTGAAATCTCTTTAAAAATTCACATATATATCCCTTCCTCTGTAAAGCAACTGCAGAAGCTAGCCAGGCATTGAATATCTTTTGAAACCGAACAACTGTATGTAAATAAAGGGCTGTTATTTACCAACAAGAGGACAAAGCCCGCAGCACCCCTTCAGCTCCAGGCCACTGCGGGACACCTCTCCTGGGCAACTTCAGACTTATTAGCCTGATTGCCAACTTTGGTTTGTTATTCACAAACTCACCCTGAGCCCCGCCTTTGAATGCAAAGAAGAAATGGTGTTTATGTTCCAGATTTTCTGCTTTATTCTCAGGACTGAAGTAAACGCTGGAGTATTTTCTGCCTCAGCAGAGCCAGCAGGGAAGAAACACATGGTGTAATTACCTTAAACAAGCAGGCGATGGATATCGCTTCTGCAGTTGCCTGGTAGGAGCCTCGGGAAAAGTGGAGAACACAGGGATGGCCGGTCTACACTCAGCCTTCCATGTATCTGCTCACCTGGGGACTAAAGGAGGGACCCACAATGTGATAGATACCTTCAAATGTGGCCCAATTTAGTGACAGAAATGTTTACTGCTCTCCAGCCAGTAAAACACATACTATTATTTGGATCTTCAATTTTTTTTTGAAAGATGAAAATTGATGAACATGTTTCAATGTTTTTTTTTTTTTTTTAAAGGAAAATCATTGTACTCAAGCAACACAAAATAACAGGAGCAAATCTAAACTTTGCAATTGCTAAAGATCACTAAAAAAATCTATTAAAGAGGCATCACCAATGATAAACACTTATGAATCTGAAACAGAGATAGTTTCAGATGAAGATTTTGATCAGGACAAATCAATCAGGCCATTATTAAAAGTACAAATAGTATCCAACGTTTGACCTTAAATAATCTCCAGTTCTGGTATCAGATTTGAGACTTGGTTCCAATAGAGTCAGCTTCCTCCATCACCACTAAAAAAGGACCTATCAACTATGTCTCTATTTTACTCTCAAAAGCAACTGGGCTTGCCACTGAGGTATAGGCTTAAAAGGAATGTTTTTATTGAACAGTCTTCAGAGTTTCTCTACCAGTTAATAATGCCTGATTGTCCTTGCCAAGGTCAGGAGGCAGTTGGTAACCAAAGGCCTGGGTAGTGCTCTCAGCCCCTCTCCCCTCGGGAGTAGGTTTTGGTGGGGAAGGAGCAAGTGAGTGGGAGAGGGTATGTCTCCTGGCACCCCCGCCCCTCCGGCGCCCTGTTTCTCCCTCTTAAGAGGCCGGCAGATTTATTTCTCCTAATTTCTCCTGTACAGTGTGTGCACTATTCCTTCTTCTACTAATTAATGTGAGAATAGAGACTCAGAGAGGGTATCCCTCCAAAGAGTTGTTTTTGAAGAGTGACAAATTAATCCCCTCGGATATGCCTGGAGGCAGACAAGATATCTTCTGTTTTGTTTTGCAAAATTCTGCAATTAGATGTGCAAAAGTTCCATTTTTAGTAAAGATTTTGTTGACAAATTTCACTCCCTTCAGAAAGC
This sequence comes from Cephalophus harveyi, assembly GCA_006410635.1. Lineage (NCBI taxonomy): Eukaryota > Metazoa > Chordata > Mammalia > Artiodactyla > Bovidae > Cephalophus > Cephalophus harveyi. The sequence continues at coordinate 1,519,983 of SJYT01054896.1, read as the reverse complement.
GTGCACACACACACACACACACACTCTCCATTTCTGGGAAATAATTCTAAGGAGAATATATTATTGGACAGCTGAAAAATTCCTGGTGTGCCCTGCCAGCCTTTCTACTATCTCTCTAATAGACCAGGAAATTCACAGCTTGATGCAGAATGTCCCCATTAGAAGTGGTTGCCTATCCTGGAAGACAGGCACCGTGTACAGTCACAAATCCCTTCCTCGCACCCATTTTGATGGTGGGACATCTGCGAGAAGGTGAGTGATTTATCCAAGGTCTCATTACATTTACTTAGTGATGGAGTCTGGATTCAAATTGGGGTTCTTTTATTCAATCAAACTCTTGACACTTAAGACCATATTTCTGTCAATTTCATTTACATTAACTAAAGCTGGGTAGCTTAAAGAATAACAAGATAATGCCTGAAGATAAGGGCTGTCTTACCTCTGTCTGAATCCAGTACCTGAATACAAGAAGAAAGGTGTCTAAAGATCTTCATTCAATGCTAGACATTTAGTGTTAATTTCTTACTGACAATGCACTGGGGTTCTTCTCACCCAAGAGTCCTGGTGAACACTGACTGTATCCCTAGTTGCTGCCCCTAAGACCCTCATGACTGTTAGGGTTTTGTGTATTTCTTCAGGTCACATTTGTGCATGTGTACTAACTCGCTTCAGTCATGTTGGACTCTTTGTGACCTTATGGACTATAGCCTGCCAGACTCCTCTGTCCATGGGATTCTCTAGGCAAGAATAGTGGGTAGCCATGCCCTCCTCCAGGGAATCTTCCTGACACCGGGATTGAACCTGAGTCCTCTACATTGCAGGTGGATTCTTTACCACTGAGCCACCAGGGAAGACCTTTAGGTCACATAGTGAAAGTGAAGTCGCTGAGTCGTGTCCGACTCTTTGTGACCCCATGGACTCTAGCCTACCGGCTCCTCCGTCCATGGGATTTTCCAGGCAAAGGTATTGGAGTGGGTTGCCATTTCCTTCTCCAGAGGATCTTCCTGACCTAGGGATCGAACCCAGGTCTACCTGCATTGCAGGCAAATGCTTTACCCTCTTAGCCACTAGGGAAGCTTTAGGTCACATCAGTTCAGTTCAGTTCAGTCACTCAGTCGTGTCCGACTCTTTGCGACCCCATGAATCGCAGCACGCCAGGCCTCCCTGTCCATCACCAACTCCCGGAGTTCACTCAGACTTGCGTCCATCAAGTCAGTGATGCCATCCAGCCATCTCATCCTCTGTCGTCCCCTTCTTCTCCTGCCCCCGATCCCTTTTTAATTTCATGGCTGCAGTCACCATCTGCAGTGATTTTGGAGCCCAAAAAAATAAAGTCTGACACTGTTTCCACTGTTTCCTCATCTATTTCCCATGAAGTGATGGGACCAGATGCCATGAATGTTTTCTGAATGTTGAGCTTTAAGCCAACTTTTTCACTCTCCTTTTTCACTTTCATCAAGAGGCTTTTGAGTTCCTCTTCACTTTCTGCCATAAGGGTGGTGTCATCTGCATATCTGAGGTGATTGATATATCTCCCGGCAATCTTGATTCCAGCTTGTGTTTCTTCCAGTCCAGCGTTTCTCATGATGTACTCTGTATATAAGTTAAACAGGGTGACAATATACAGCCTTGACGTACTCCTTTTCCTATTTGGAACCAGTCTATTGTTCTATGTCCAGTTCTAACAGTTGCTTCCTGACCTGCATACAGATTTCTCAAGAGGCAGGTTAGGTGGTCTGGTATTCCCATCTCTTTCAGAATTTTCCACAGTTTATCGTGATCCACACAGTCAAAGGCTTTGGCATAGTCAATAAAGCAGAAATAGATCTTTTTCTGGAACTCTGTTGCTTTTTCCATGATCCAGCGGATGTTGGCAATTTGATCATAAATAGACCTAATTCTCTAGTCTTCAGGTTTTTAGTGTTTGCATTTGGGCAACATGAAAGAGGAAGCCTACATGATATTTAGCCAAGGACAGAACACTTTTCTGGGACTAAGATGGTATAACCTTGGCCAAGCCTGGAACTTAGAGGCCCCTGGAAATAGGACAAGGGCATTTGTATTGTCCAATTATTGCTCTCTGCCACACCTAGTTCAAAGAGAGGACAGACAAATGCAAGAAGATGGGATGGGGCCTGGCAGTCTCAGGGACTGTGACTTGGGACATTTGTCCCCCAGTTAGATTCCCACTGGTTGTTGGAGCTAGTAGCCAGGATGGAGCTTGCAAAATTGTGAGGTGATCCAAGTTTGTGTTTTATACCCCTCCTTGTGGATCTTCTCAGAGCTCATTGGTGTCCCCACAATCAATTGCCTGGTCATACACCAACTCTTTGTGGCCTAGTTCTTTTGGACTATACAGATACCAGATATGATTATTAAAACCGAGATTTCTGGAATCTGACAAACCCAAGTTTGCTTCCTAAGCACTTCATTGCTGTGTAACCTTGGACAAGTCACTTAACCTTTCTGGATCTTAGCTTTCTTATCTGCAAAATGGAGATGATAATACTGCTATTGGATAAGGATTATGTGAGATTATGTATATGAAGTACTCACAGTGCCTGGCCCATGGTAAATGGTAGATGATTTTTATTTGCTGTGTATCTTGAAGATATAGCTTAAAGAGTACTAGGCTTAAAGTTGTGGAAAGGGTTCTGATTCATGCTACAACACTGGATGAATCTTGAAAAACATTAGGCTAAGTGAAAGAAGCCAGACACAAAAGACCACATATTGTAAGATTCTATTAATATGAAATGTCCAGAATAGGCAAATCTATAGATGCAGAAAATAGATTAGAGGTTTCCAGGGAATGCAGGGAGAGGTGAAGGGGAGTGACTGCTTAATGGGTCCAGGGTTTCCTTCTGGGGTGATGAAAATGTTCTGGAACTGGAGAGGGGTAATGGCTGTACAACATTGTGACTGTACAAAATACCACTCAATTGCATATCTTAAAATAATAAATTTTATGTGTGTTTTGTTGCAGTTTAAAAGATCGTGTAAAGCACAGCCACATGTTTTTAGCCAGCAGGTCACGTAGTTACCTTGATAGTCATAGAGGCATAATCAATCTCTGAACTCACTTAAGGATTTAAGATCAGTTTGTCAGAATCTAAACCTAAACCTCTAAACCTAAACCTAAGCCAGAATCGAAACCTCCACATTTTAAATAGAGTTTTATCATTTGCTCACATTCAACTACATTTTCTACAATACTGTGAGGTAGGTGGCAAGTAACATTGCCCCCATTCTACAGATGAGAAACTAGAGGCTCAGTGAAAGTAGAATCAGTTGTGGTTGTTCTGTGTGCTGTTTTACAGTGTTGACATTGTGTTCTGAATTCACAGAAGAGCTAATGGCTGTCAGAGGTTGGACTCAAATCCTTGTCTTTTGGTGCCTGGGTCAATGTCACATTTCTCGATAATATATTTTATATTACACATAATATATTTTATATTATACATATTGCACTTTAATTTTATGTTAATCATTTACAAATGATATTGTATTAGTGTTTATTCCTGGCTGACACAGAAGGAAGGCAGATTTCATCTACGGAGACTTTGCAATTGGACCCATGGCTTCCTCTATTTAACTGAAAATTACTGCCTTCGCTAGGGGCCATTAGCACATCAAAATGGTGTTTGTGGAGCCAGGAAACATATACATTATGCTTGCATTTATTCTTTGGCCCCCAAAAATGAATTATTGGTTTGTGTTTTTAAACACGCTTTCAAAGGCTGTTGCTGCTGCTGCTAAGTCGCTTCAGTCGTGTCCGACTCTGTGCGACCCCATAGACGGCAGCCCATCAGGCTCCCCTGTCCCTGGGATTCTCCAGGCAAGAACACTGGAGTGGGTTGCCATTTCCTTCTCCAATGCAGGAAAGCGAAAAGGGAAAGTGAAGTCTCTCAGTCGTGTCCGACTCTTTGCGACCCCAGGGACCGCAGCCTACCAGGCTCCTCCATCCATGGGATTTTCCAGGCAAGAGTAGGGAGTGGGGTGCCATTGCCTTCTCCATTCAGATGCTAAGAGGCCCTAACGAGTTAAATTAACACACTGTTGGTGTTGTTCAGTCACTAAGTCGTGTCATGTCCGACTCTTTGTGACCCTTGAACTGCAGCATGTCAGTCTTCCCTACCCTTCACTCTCTCCCAGAGTTTGCGCAGACTCCTGTTTGTTGAATAATGGTGTGGCGTGGGCACAGTGTTCCAGTGATGGGGCTGGAGACCAGGATGAGACAGTGGACACAATCACTACAAAAGTCCCGATTTCTGAGGCTATTTGACACGTGACGGTGTTTCCTCTACCTTGTTATTTAATAAATGCGTCAATCCTTTGACTTGGGGAACTAAAGCTGCCATTTCCCAGATGAGGACACTGAGGCTTAGAGAAGCAAAGTGGTGCCCATTCAGAGCTCATAAGGACCGTTCAGACATGGGTTGGGGCACCCCAGAGACCATCCCAGGGAGCACCCGTTTGCTGGTGACGTCACACACTTGGTTGGCTTTTGGATGTTCACGGCACTTGTTGGATTTCTATTATAAACTACCCAGAGCTCATCTCAGTACTGGTTTGGCGATGAGGTCCCATGATTTCACTTGAAGATCTGACTTATATCAACAGAAGCCAGTCTCTTCATGTAACTCAGTGACCCAGAGGAGACCATGGCAAGCACCATTAGAGGCTGTTAAAAAAGATGTTTAGATTATTATACATAGTGCTGCAGTGAACACTGGGCACAGGTATCATTTTGAATCACGGTTTTCTCAGGGAATTTGCCCAGGAATGGGATATCTTGGTCACATGGTAGTTCTATTTTTAGATTCTTAGGAACCTCCATACTGTTCTTCATACTGGCTGTATCAATTTACATTCCCACCAACGGTGCAAAAGGGTTCCCTTTTCTTCATGCCCTCTCCAGCACAGGGAGCTCTGTGTGGTGTTCTGTGAAGACCTAGATGGGTGGGATGGGGAGGTGGGAGGGAGGCTTAAGAGGGAGAGAGTATATATACACATGGCTGATTCAGTTCTTTGAGCAGCAGAAACTGCACAGCATTGTAAAGTAATTATACTCCAAAAAAGAGAGAGATGTTTGGAGGTGGCCCCTAAAATCTGCTGAGGTACTCAGCTGATTTCTCTGAGTTGATGGAAACCTAGCCCTACTCCATTGTGATAAAGTATAAGCCACATTTGGAAAATCTGGAGACATCCTCAGAGTGGATCTGTTCCTGGGGGGCCTAGGACACCGTGGTTTCTGGTTGAAGTTGTTAATTACCACCATCATCTCAGCTCACTTGATGTTTCTTGGGTATGTCGTGCTCCCGTGTGTATGATATTGAGTTATGTCAGCTGTCACACGTGGTCAGCACTATTATTTTTCCACCTTGCAGAAGAATGTACTGGAGCTCAGAGCAGCTGAGTGGCTTTCCTGAAGGTATAGTACCCATGGATTAGGTGGGTACTCCTAATCCTGCTGCACTCACCTGCAGCATCCCGGCTGGCCCCCTCCCTTGGGTGGTTCTGGCATCACTGCTTGTCCTCATGACCTGTCAGCTGAGCTCCAGAGGCAGTGTTTCCATCACACCCTATCGAGCCAGGGCTAAAGCTAAGCTGAGGAGGTCAGTGAGAATGAGTCCAGGGGTTCAGTCAACCCATACTTGGCTCTCATATTTTAAGGCACCAGGTAAGATGGGCCAGGAATTGCTCAGAATCAAGGGCCTCTGCTCTGAGGAAGGTGTGTTTTGTTTCATCTAGCAGAAAATCATCTGGCCCTGTCTGAAGTGCTCTAACCAAGGTCTAGCTCCCCAGATTCCACCTCAATCGCGCCTATATGCTATTGTGAGCTGTTTGGCACTTATGGGGTCTCCCTGGTGCTAGGGGAATTGGGCTGCTTCTTAATATGCAATAATCGCCATTACCTCTCAATTACTTAACAAATAGACAAGCGCAGGGCCATGTTATTTTGAAAGCACCTCTTGAGAATAGGGCTGGAGATCTCCAAGTGCTACCCAGAATTAGCTGGGAGAGGGCAGGCAATCAGATCTTTTAATATGTACCCAGGGGAAGTGCACCGATTATGCACTAAGAGCTCGGGCAGGGCCATCACTGTTTCATGCCCTTTCACTGTAAGCTCTGACCTGGCAGACACCTGCTCCTTTTCTTACAGAGCGAGAGAGCCGGCCCATGGAAGAGGATCTAGCCAGGGCCCTTCTGTTGTTAACACTGGTGGTGGATAATCTACTTTGCTCTCAAGCCTAGCAGTGTGTGTGAGTGCTGTGCTCAGCTGCGGCCAAATCCTTGCGACCCCGTGGACTGTGGCCCACCAGGCTGCTCTGTCCATGGGATTTTCCAGGCAAAAACACTGGAGCGAATTGTCATTTCCTGCTCCAGGGGATCTTCCCAACCCGGAGATCGAATCTGCTTCTCTTGTGTCTCCTGCATTGCAGGCGGATTCTTTATTACTCTGCCACCTAACTTACCTCCAAGTCAGATCAGGTAGCCATTCAGGAAAGGTGAAAAAAAAAATTAGTACATGAAGTAGTGGGGAAAAGAGAAGTGAAATTGTTTGATAGTGTGTAGACCAAAAAAAGAAAAAACCCAGAAAAACTGGATTGTGGGGAATTCTCAGGTTGTCCAGTGGTTAGAACTCCTCACTTTCACTGTCAATGACCTGGGTTTGATTCCTGGTTGGACAACGAAGATCCCACAAGCTGGGGGGTATGGCCAAAAAACTAAATAAAAATCCTATAAAAAAACTGGGTTATGAGACATCACCCTCTTCTTTTTTGGAATTACAGTAGCTACCTTATGTTTTGAGTTTGCCAAAGAAGCCAGTATTACCAAAATTCTGTGAAAAGGATGCTTTGGGCAAGTTAAACATAGCCCATTTTCTTAAGAAATATATTATTTCCCAAGGCAATTTTTAGGGTCTTAAGCAATCACTGTTTCCTATGAGAAAGTAGGAAAAAATAAGATCTTTGGTTTTATATTCCAAGATTTGATTTAGGTTTAATGTAGGATTGCAACTTTGAGCTTTGATTTTTCTGGTGCCATGAAAATTCAAATTAAGTTTGGCTTTAACCAAAAATCCTCAATGCACAATGAGGATTTAAATGTTAGGGATGTGACTGCCCATGAAACTTTTGATTTCATTTTGATTGCCTTCTTTGAACACTCAGAGCAGAAGGCACACATTTACTTTACAGGAATATGGAGACTTCAGGCACTCTGCTGGCTTTGCGTGGGTCTTTACGCCAAGTGAATAGCCGGGCACTTCTTGTAGAATCAAGGACTCAGGAAGTAAAGGGCAGAGAAGAGATTACCCTTTCAAAACCCCGATTCCCACTAAAACAAAGGTAAGCTCTTTGTAACGACTGATGAGGAAATAAATCCTCTTTAGTATTCCACAGATGCAGGAAAACCTCTCTCCCGCTGCTTTTCTTCAACTCTTTCCGCAAATACATAGTTTTACTGACCTTGCGTTTCTTCTCACAGACCTACCAGTTTGGAACTTTTCTGACCTTAATTGCTGATTTTTTCTTTTTTTTACCTCCTCAAAATAGGAAATGAAAATATCTTAGCTGGTGAGGTAGACTTTTCTATCCAAAAAAATGTTCCAAACTATTTACCATTTTCAATTTGCTGGAAAGAAAAATAGTGATATGTTTGATCTTACTCAAGTCATTGTAATCTGTAATATCTCATATTCAGTATCTTAAACAATGCCTTTAATTATATTCAAAGAGTAATGATGAAAATGCTTTAGATTTTTATGCTAAAAATCAGAGATTATGACTCTACATGATTCTAAGAAACCCACTGATTAATTTTTGAAGATGTATACATTTTTCTTACGAATTCTCATCCCAGAAACACTCAACTTCACTCAACTCATAAGTCTTTGCCAACAGTTGCTAGTGATCAAGCACTGCAGAGGCGGTAGAAGGGGAAGTGATGATTAGCACATATATGTTTATGTTATTTAAGTAGAAAATCCATGAGCCATTGGTAATGCATTGAAGGTTAAGTGACAATTTTTCTTTACAACCACTCTTGTCGTCTAGTCTGTGAACTGAAAACTGGATTAACCTTTAATTACCCTCTACGCTCTCTCAACCCCAAGACATTACCACTCCTACCAGTAGTATTTGCATATACAATTTAATGAGAGAAACATCTGTTTGCATATTTGATATCACTAATATTATGCAGATGAATAGATACTCACAATGTGATGGGCATTCGTGCTAACGTCTCATTTTCCTTCTTCATTTCTAGTCTTTCTTCCTCCACCCACTGATTCAGCTGGACTTGTATTAATTAGAATTAAAATCTGTCTAGAGCCAACCGCCTTGTGCGGAATGCACAAATGTAATGGCATCTGAATGCCTGCAAAGCCACATTGTAATCAACTGGGGAAAACAGTGTGTGTGATTTAAAGAAAACTATGCTTTCCTCTCTTTAATCCACATTTTAAAGAAATCCTTTGTATATCTAATTTTGGAAACACTTGCTTTCACACACAGCTTTCTTCTGATGACTGTATCAAATACTTCCTGTCTGGAGTTTGACAATTTTAGCACTGACAGAGTGCTTGGAGCCCAAGCCAATCAAATCTTTATTTTCTAGCCTAAGTGACTTGCCCACAGTCACCTTAGTGGCCAGTGATGGAGCTGGGCTGGGCGGGAGTCTGAGCCTCCAGACTCTAAGCCTCGTGCTTTGTCAACTGAATTGTGCTGCTTTTCTATGTGAATAAAGTTTCAAGACCTTTCTAAGAGCCAGTAAACCCATTTCACACAGCTTTCTTGAAATTCTATCTGGTTATTAATTGAGGCAATTTTCAAGGTATATATCTATGCATTATGAATGTAAAATGCCTGCTAGAAATACAATCTTTATCAATAAATGTATTTTATGTATATGTGTTTTGATTCTTGCACGTGCAAAGTTTCCATTTTTGCATCGATCCAAAGATAATGAAAGATTCCTTAAAGATTTTCAGGGCTTTAATTTCATGGTACGTTTTCCAATACTTCTCTCAGTATGAAAATAAAGTGCTGTTTCTTTATGCTTTTTAAAGTAAAAACAAAAAAACCTCTCAGTTCTAACTTAATTTCACCCCCTTCTGATTATAAGCCTTGAACCAGGCATCATCCCCTTTAGTATTTCCAGCTTCTCAGCATATGCCATGGAAATTATTTGATAGACCTACTCCCCATGACTGTATTGTCTCATCAGAATGAAGAAAATTCTTGGCTTTCATTAGTGAATCCATCCTCATTAATTCAAACTAAATGGTGGTGGTGGTGAAGGGGCAGCCAGATTAACTAGTGAATACTTTGAACCATAGAAATTTTTTTTATAGGAATGTACTATTCTTACTTCCATGGATGTTCTGTAATTAGAGCTGGGCTGTGACTCCGAAGGTCTTTAGGATACATGATTAAATCTGTTGGTTTGTGATTTCATATCCATTATTTGCAGGCAAAGCTGCATTGCTAAACTACTGGGAGCAAATTGTTCTCTCAACACTTTCAAAATTCTCCTTACACCCTACCTGCTTATTTATGCTATATATAAAAGTTAAAAAAGCATTTCTATAAAAGAAAAAGACAGAGAGCTAGTTCAGATGGAATACGGGTTATTATCATTTCCAAATAAGTAAGCTATTTATCATATTCTCCAAGTAGAAATGCTCACAATGTGACAATTTTATTTCAAAGGGCATTTTGAGAACCTGACTTGAAAAAGAACACTGAGCAGAGTGAGGTTCTATGGGAAGCATAGTCCTTCTGTACAATCAGTTTTGATGTCTGTTCCTACTATTGTCCTGCAAGTAACATTTAAATACTAGGTGAAAATGTGACTGTATGAATGCCTGACACACCAATAATAACAATATTCAATATTCATTAATAATAAACATTTGTTGGATGGATGGAAAGATGGACTGTGGCAGCATCAGGCATTCTAATCCTGTTAGCCATTTCTAGAATCTGAAGGAGCCCACTATTTCCAATGATCTAAGTACTAATTCTAGTCCTAGGGCAAAATTTTGTAAAGAGAGATGTCACTGTAATTCATGGCTTCTAGCAATAGCTATTCAATCATGTATTTTGTGGGTATCCAAAAATGAATTCCTAATGGCTCTAGAATTGCTTCGGTAGTAAAGTTAAGGTGTATGTGTGTGTGTGTTGGGGGGATTCATAAGAAATCTACCCTAAATTGCCTTTACTAGATAATTGGAAGGTACAATTAGATTCCAGCTTCATGGTGACCCAAATATTTTTGGACTTATGCTACCACTTATTCTTGTTATTTTATATTAGTCTTGACCTATAGATTCTTGGGACTTCCCAGGTGATGCTAGTGGTAAAGAACCCACCTGCCAATGCAGGAGACATAAGAGATGTGGGTTCGATCTCCAGGTCAGGAAGATCCCCTGGAGGAGGGCATGACAACCCACTCCAGTATTCTTGTCTGGAGAATTCCACGGACAGAAGAGCCTAGTGAGCTACAGTCCATAGGGCCGCAAAGAGTGGGATATGACTGACCACACACGTGTGCATACATAGATGCTCTTGTTGTGTTTCTGGCTGTGTTCTAGACTCTAGAATCTATAGTACGTGCTCTTGGGTGTGCTGATTTGTGGGTCATGAGTACGTTTACTCCAAGACAGGAGGGAAAAGATGTTTTAGGGGATGTTCAGAGCCAGATTTCTCTGTGGAGTGTTAAGGGTGCATCAGCTGATCCACTGGTTTGAATTCCTTTAGCTTCTGCTATAATTGCATTTCACCCATTTGTGACCAAATTAGGTCAGAACCCTTGGCAAATGACCAAGCTTCTGGTTGCATTAAGAAATGGAAGCACATATGCCTCACCTAGATGCACCAGAAGAATCTCTCGGGCTGACCTTGGTTTTCCATGGGTCTGTCATGGCACTCTGGGGCATTTGACACTGTCAATCATCCACTAGGGCAAGGAAAGTAAATACTAGAACTTCTATTAACATGTTTTCGTGAAAAGGATAATTATTACAACGGAGTAAATCTGTATATCTATATAATTTAATCATAACTATGCATATGCTGGGGATGATCAAATACTTTTTCAGGGATGGGGATACATGACCAAAAAAGTCGGGCGGCCGCTAGTCTGTGGGAAGATGCGCAGCGCGTTCCCCAGCGCCGCCGAGCAGGGTACTTCCTTGCGTCTCCAGTTTCGTCTCCCACTCCTCCCCTATCATTTCTTGTGCCTCTGGACAGTCTGGACACCCCACCCACTTTTCAGATCTGGGCTATGCTCTGTGCTGTCATGTCCCTCAGGGCCCTTGCACTTGCTATTTTTTTGAACCTTAGGTTTTCTTTCCCTCTGCTTAGCGAATCTTTATTTGACTTTTGTAAACAGTTTCCTGTACTTTTTGCGCAGAGTGAACCTCTCTTTCCCGGAGGCCCTGCCATCCCCACCTCGTGTCTCTGTTTGGTTGTCTTTTGGACGGCATAAGATCATTTCTTCTACCTTGGTGCAGAAATGCTTGCAGAATGAACGAAAGAAGTGAAAATAGTCTTCGCTGACATCTAGCTGCACTGTTTGGACTTTGTGGCTTGTTCGGGTCACCAGGAGGGGGCGCTGTTGGCACTTTCCGTAACAGAGGAGCCTGGTTGTCCCATCCCGGCAAACAGTGCGATCCTTCCCAAAATGGTAGAGTCTGATTTCAGTTCTGTTCTTTCCTACCCTTCTCCTACACAGTCACTTGGGAAGGGGAGAAAGACAGCCAGAAAGCAAAACAAAACTTCAGACATTATGATGAAATTTTTTGTGCCTGGGATATCATGGGAAACTCAGACTGGGAGACCCCAGCATGTGGGTCCAACCTTGCTGGATGGAGACACAAATGCTACTGGAGAAATTGATGATGCTGCCTTGCCTCTTCTAGACCCTCTGCAACAAGCAATGGGTTATAAAAGAGGGTTTTGAAAATATCATTAGCTGAGAAACAGCAAACAACACCCGTGAGCAGATTTTGTGAGGCACAAAATTGCTTCTCTGCTTCTGAATGCAACCAGGTTGGAAGATTCACTTGGCTTCCCTTGGTAAACTGGATAGAAAAATGCACCAAAGTAGACGAGATCTTTGTATTAGCCATAATGGCAGAGAATGCGTTGTCATTTGCCATGGCAAACTATGTTTTTAAGAGGCAAGCAATTATGAAGGAGTTGGTACAAATAAAAACGGGTACAGAATGCTTCAGTCCCATCCTTTAAAATTGCTATTCATTTTTTTTCCACTTTATTTTAATTCCAGGGCATTTTTGTACCTTGGTAATAAATTAACATTTCAAAAGTACTTTTACCTGCTGAGATGGTTCATTCCGCTAATATGGGGTAACTGTGGACTCGAATAATTAGTGTAAATTGCCTTTGAATAACACAGAGCTGGGAACAACTCTAACTTGCTAGGGCTTAATGCCCCTTGCCGTACAGGATGAAGAGTCCTTAATGGGGCCTGGAAAAACAACTAATACCTACAAATCAAAGGAGAAAAGCCGTTTTTGATGCATTTGTCTGAGAGTGTGAGTTTTAAACTAAATTGTTAATACTTCCTCCCCTGCTGAGGGTCATGGATTAGCTAGGCTGGGAGATTCTTTGAGAATCTTTCACACTGACCAGGGGAGGTAGGGGGTTCCAAATACAAGTGTTTTCTTAACCCTAATCCCCACCTCCCTGACCAGGACAGCTCTGCATTTCCCTCTAATTAGGTGAAGAATTAGGAGGTGGATAAATGTGTTCAGGGATGAGGATAAAGTGATTAGTTCACTCCAGACCATGATAGTGATTTTGAGGCACTACTTAGTCCCTTTCAATATGATAACTTTTCTCTTTTTTTTTTTTTTTTTACAAAAACGTATTCAAGCAAGCCTCAAACATGCATTTATAAGCAATGATAATCATCTTCGGGCAAGTTTGGGGCAATGTATTGACAGACAATTTTTACTCTCCTTTGCATTTATTTGCTTTTCATAAGATTTTTATACCATAGAGGAATATCCGGAGCTGTTTCTAATCTGACTCAAGTTTTATAATTATTTGTGCAATCTGAACACAATCTAATAACCTAACCAAAAAATAATGCATTCACATTTAAATGATCCTTTCACTGAAAGAGTGGAAAGGACACATTGCTTAGGAGCTGAGATAAAACCATTTTGATACTTTTCTACATATGAATAGATACTACTGTGTATGTACCCCCCCCCTTTTTTAAAAAGATCTTGTAGATATTCTTCACTGAAGTGTAATTTTGAATTTCAGGCTGATGAAAGAGGTTACAGAACAGCTTCAAATTTTGGTGATATTAGCAACATTCACCCTTGATGACTATCCCAAGGCTACCTAGATCACCAAATCAGTTTCCATACACAAAAAGCCCAGCCAGGTACTGAAAAGAACATATTGCCTTTTATGTTCGGAGAGTCCGTACCAGAACTGCAGGCATCAAATTTTCCTCTGCTTCTGCCATTTCACTCTCTTGTAGACTGAATGTATCCCCATTTGTCTTACCTAGTATATGTCTTTTGTGCTATGAAGATATACTGGAAATAACCTGAGGAAAAAGAGAAGCGGTAGCAATAAATAACAAAACATCACGTTCTGCCTCTTTTCAGAGGGCGTTGGAAGGCCCAGGCCTATTCTGGTTCATGTGAAGGCCCAGGAAAGGTAATGATCTAATTGTGACTTTCCAAAACAAGTTCTTCCTGTTTTCATCTTTCTTGGACGTTCATCTGGGAGGATTATAAATGAGACAGAAAAAAACAAAACAGAGGTGAAAAGTAAAACTGTAGCTGTGTGCTGGGTCTTCACGCTTAATTTTTTTCTTTCTTTCTTTTTTTTTTTTTTTTGAGGTTTAGGGTTTTATTTTTTTAAGAGCATACTTGTATATGTTGATGTTTTTTCCCTTAAAAAATTAAAAGAATAGTAGGTTTACAATGTTGTGTTAGTTTCAGGTGTACTGCAAGGTAATTCAGTTACATATGCATGAGCGCATGTGTGTGCTCAGTCATGTCTGACTTTTTGCGACCCTGTGGCCCCCACTAGGATCCCACCAGGCTCCTCTGTCCTGGGATTCTCCAGGCAAGAATATTAGACTGTCTTGCCATGTCCTCCTCCAGTGGACCTTTCCGACCCAGGGATCTAGCCTATGTCTCCTGCGTCTCCTGCATTGCAGGCAGATTCTTTACTGCTTGAGCCGCTGGGGAAGTCCCAGGTACACGTGCATCTTTTTCAGATTCTTTTCCCTTATAGGTTATTGCAAAATGCTGAGTATAGTTTTTGGTGCTATACAGTAGGTCCTTGTTGGTTATTCATTTTATATATAATAGTGTGTATATATTCATCCCAAACTCCTAATTTATCCCTTCCCCCTTTTCCCTTTTGGTAACCATAAGCTTACCAAAAACCATAAAATAAAGTGACAGATTTTATTTGGGGGCCTCCAAAATCACTGCAGATGGTGACTGGAGCCATGAAATTAAAAGACGATTGCTCCTTGGAAGAAAAGCCATGACAAATCTAGACAGCATATTAAAAGGCAGAGATATTACTTTACCAACAAAGGTCCATCTAGTCAAAGCTATGGTTTTTCCAGTAGTCATGTGTGGATGTGAGAGTTGGACTATCCATGAAATTAAAAGACGATTGCTCCTTGGAAGAAAAGCCATGACAAATCTAGACAGCATATTAAAAGGCAGAGATATTACTTTACCAACAAAGGTCCATCTAGTCAAAGCTATGGTTTTTCCAGTAGTCATGTGTGGATGTGAGAGTTGGACTATAAAGAAAGCTGAGCACTAAAGAATTGATGCTTTTGAACCATGGTGTTGGAGAAGACTCTTGAGAGTCCCTTATACCGCAAGGAGATCCAACCAGTCAATCCTAAAGGAAATCAGTTCTGAATATTCATTGGAAGGACTGATACTGAAGCTGAAGCTCCAGTATTTTGGCCACCTGATGGGAAGAACTGACTCATTGGAAAAGACCCTGATACTAGAAAAGATTGAAGGCAGGAGGAGAAGGGGAAGATAGAGGATGCAATGNCAGTTCTGAATATTCATTGGAAGGACTGATACTGAAGCTGAAGCTCCAGTATTTTGGCCACCTGATGGGAAGAACTGACTCATTGGAAAAGACCCTGATACTAGAAAAGATTGAAGGCAGGAGGAGAAGGGGAAGATAGAGGATGCAATGTTGGATGGCATCACTGACTCGATGGACATGAGTTTGAGCAAGCTCTGGGAGTTGGTGATGGACAGGGAAGCCTGGCATGCTGTGGAACATGGGTTTGCAGAGTTGGACATGACTGAGCAACTGAACTGAACCATAAGTTTGTTTTCTATGTCCATGGGTCTATTTCTGTTTTGTAAATAAGTTCATATGTATCTTTATTTTTATTTTTTTTGGTTTTGCATATAAGGTTAGCATTTGCTATTTGTCTTTGTCTGGCTTACTTCACTTAGTGTGATAATCTCTAGTTGCCAGGCTTAATTTCCGAGTCAGTCTCAGCCCACTGAGAATAGACATTTCTCCTCTGGATCCCATGATGGTGGATCCTAATAATGGAAGGAAGGCACATCACATTATTACTTAAGGACAACAACAGCAACATGAAACAACTTTCAAACTGCAGTAAGTTTTCCTTTCCACTCCTACAAATATCATGGCCTGTTTAAGGTGTGAGGCCCAATTATGCTACACAAGACAGATCACACTACATTAACCAGGATTATGTTGCCCCTTGATCTTATCAGCTTTGTTTCCTAAACTACATAAAGATCCAAGATAGCGCTGGTTAGCAGTTTGACTTAGACAATTTCCAAAGCCATCCATCACTGTCACCGGTTAGACGGAGGCATCAGGCACACAGCAAGGAGGCAGGATGCTGTGTTGACAGGCTCTTCCCAAACCAACCCTTAACTTCCCACGGATGCTTGCCCTTCCTCACTATTGCAACTTTCTTTTCCTCGGTGAAAAGAGGTCTGTGCCTTCTGCCTTTTGAAATCTTAGGTAATGTGCCACATCTCAGCTGTTTGCTTAGCAACTACAGATAAGACAGAGAGGGAACATATAAGTTAAATATCCATGTTGTTATTGTTTGGTCTCTAAGTCGTGTCTGATTCTTTTGTGACCCCATGAACTGTAGCTTGCCAGGCTCTTCTGTCCATGGAGTTTTCCAGGCAAGAATACTAGAGTGGGTAGCCATTCCCTTCTCCAGGGGATCTTCCTGACCCAGGGATCAAACTCGTGTCTCCTGCATTGACAGGCAGATTCTTTACCGCTCAGCCACCAGGAAAGCCCATAAAATGTACATTCCCTAGCTGAAAAGCAGGTAGAAAGTTAGATGCCTGAGGGAGAAGAGGCTAATTTGTGCATTAGAGCCGACCAACCCCATCTTCTGGGTTTGACTTGGATAAACTCTGTGCCCATAATGGGAATTCTCAGGAGCAAGATACACATAGTCTAGCAACTGGGATTTAACTTTTTTTTTTAATCAACTCTGGGATTATTCCAAATGTGTCCATTTCTGTTTTATAGTCTGGCTCTTTTAAATAGCCTTAGGAGTAAGCTAGGACATTTGGATTCTGACCCACTGTAAACTGGAGTAGATGGCACCTTCTTTGGGCACTTACTCCTGGTAGGTATCACTGCCTTGTCCAGAGATGTGAAACAGAATGAGATTTGAAAACAGAATCCATTACCCTATTTGTGGTCAAAATCTGATAGGATCAAGTAACAGATCTCCCAGGAGAAATATCTACGTGTCATGCAGTAAACTCGATCACTGTAAGAATATAGTTAATGCAGCGGGAAAGGATAGCAAACCAGAATATTAACATTTCTGTTACCTCCTTACAAGTTCAAGGAGTTCGGCCTCTTATCACTTTATAGTGAGTATAGAAAGGAGGAGTGATCTCCTTTAATTTGGAATTATTTAACTGAAATGTGAGGTCCGGTGGCCTTGCTCTCACCCTTCTGGGCTGGCAGACATTGGTATGCAGAATCCATGAGGGAAGGAGCAGTACACTATCAGAGGGAGACATGTTTGATTATTCTTTAAACCAACTAAGAGAAGTTAATCTCATTGAACTTCTTTTTATTCAACAAAAGAGTTGGATGTTTCCAAGTCTAATGTGACTATAATGTTCATTAAATGGACTTCTTTACACCTTTAAATGGATTAACGGTACATCTTCACAGTTTAATTATTATACATGTCATTCAAAAAAATCACAGATCTAATTCAGGGGATGATAAAGCCCTTTCTTTTACGACGATGGAAAAGACACAGCAGTAAATGGGTGTGATTTTTATCTGGGCCTTTTTTTTTAAAGGGCACATGTTGCTCCAAGGAGGTGGGAGGGGAGGCCGTGGTGAATGTACCACGTGTTTCTGCCCTGCTCATTTCTGTTTGGAGATTTAGGAGCTGACCATGCTGTAGCTTGCCCCTGCTGGACTCAACCGTGCCAGGCACCTCAGCAGTTCCTCCCGCCCAAGCCTGCTCAGCTAATGACTTCAGTCTGTCCAAGACAGCTCTTAGGCAGATAAGCGATAAATTATGCTCAGCCCCCTTTCAGTCTCAGGCCTTTGGGGCTTCTCTGAGCTCCTTTACCCAGACCTTTCTTGAAAGACAGAGACGCCTTCTCATCATGCCCCGAGAAATAGCAGTTTGGTTTTTACATGTACATTTGACATCAACTATCTCTGGGTCCGTACTTGCCTCCTTTTTTTTTGCTGGGGGAGCATTAAACTTGGCATAGTCTGGCAGCTCATGAGTGTCCTAAGAATGTCACAGGCTGTGCTTGACTCAGATGGCTAAAGAATGTTCTAGAAGCCATCCGAGAGCTACAAGGACATTTTTCTCCCTAAGGGATGGGAAGTCTAGAAGAGGGGAGACCTGGCACCCCACAGGAAGTGATTCGGGCTTTTCTGGTTTAAGTTGAAGAGAGCACAGATTCATCTTCATTCATTCATTCGTTTCACCAGTATTCACTGGGAAATGATTATCTGTCAGGTCCTGGGCATAGCCTGTGAGATGCAGCGAGAAGGTGAGCAGACACAATTCCGCCTCTCAAGGAGCATTCCATCTAGAGACAATGACATATAATTTTGTAAATCAAAGGAGGCACCAAATTTTCCAGGGAAAGGGCTTATATTTGGCAATCTGGTTGGAAGGTGACTCCAGAGGTCTTGCTTTGAGGTTGTGTTTGCATAGCAAGTTCACACTATTTTTATTTATATTGTACCTATATGGAGTCGCTTTGTAGTAATGGATGGAGACCTGGGGGAAGAAATGAAGAACCTAACCCCTCTCTTAGGGTCACCGTGAGACATCTTCCTTGGAACCAGTCAACAACCTTTTAAGCTACTGGGAAGGCCAGGGTTGGGATCACAGGTGAGGATGTAAGTTGTGTCTTTGGACAGGATGTTCAGGACGTCACTGAAGAAGAGTACGCTGTGTCAGATAACCCAGGGCGAAACACCAGCATGGCTACTTCCAGTGACTGGCCTGACAGTTATTCATCCTCTTGAAGCCTCAGTTTTCACATCTGTAAACATGGATAATTATACCCATCTTTCAGTGTCTTTGTGGGGATTTAGAAACAACACATATATAAAGGATCTAGCCCAGTCCCTGGCACACAGTAGGGGTTTAGTAAATACTAGGCCCTCTGTCCTTCCCGATCGGCTGCTCTCTTCATCACCCTCCTCGTTTTCTCTGCCCCATTATTAATCCTCATAATTCATCATTTAACTCTGAGTCAGGTCTACTGGGATCTTGGCCTTCTGAAAGGAAAATCTGAAGACATTCAAAATCCCAAGGAGCGGTGGAATGATGCCCAGTGGGGCTGACATTTGGTCAGATGGACATGCCTTTGATGTGGACACCCGCAGATCCACACGACCACAGACTCTCACAGCCAGAGACCCCCATTTCAGGATCACTCCAAGCTTGCTACCTCAGACTCCATGCCCAGGGTGTGACTTATAGCCCTGGATTATGCACGAGGCTGGTGTGGCCCAGGCTTAGCATGCACGATCCCCGAGCCTGGGCTGTCCAGGCTCAAAGCTCAGATGTGACACTTCTGCTCCCATCACTGCCCACCTCCTGGTCTTTGCTTCCGGTGTTCCACAGGACCAACGATGGGTGAGGGTACTCTTAGAAATGCCTGCACTGAGGCAGCAAGCTCTTTCATAAATCATTTAAGATCCATGTTGTACCAATGTCAATTAGGAGAAGTGATTGCCCCCCTGAAACATGAGGAATTGTGCTACAGAGAGTCAACATGAACTAGACACCGCAGGCCTCGGCATCCTGTCTTCTGAAGGAGCATGAGGCAGGTACCTTGATAAAGCAAACATCAGCCTTTCATTGTGCACTAGGTACTGTGTCCCCATTTCCAAACTAATAAATACTGAATGAGTAAATAATTTTGTTTTCTCTTTGCACTATAAAGATTCAGCCTTATTTGGCCAAGTAACTGCAGAGAATATCATTAAATACTTTTCCAATAGTGCTTTCTCTAAGCCAGAGTCTGCTCTTGGAAAATGCCTACAGATCAATCTAGAAAGTAAAAGTGGAAAGAGGTGCAAAACCAACTCTCTGTAAGAGACCCTTCAAAATTGGGACCATCCTCACTGAGAGAAAAATCAACAGTGGAGAGATAAACTGTTCATTTACTCACTCACTCAGTCACTGGCTTGTCTTATTATAGTACTTTGAAGATGTACCATGGAATATTAAGTTACAGGAATTAAAATGTTACCCAAACAAATATATTTTGTAAATGATAAAAAACCAGTGAAAATTTTAATTCTAAAAAATCTGATTTCAGGATATTTAATAGAATTCTAATATTTAATTTTTTATGTATAGAGCATATATATGGCTGTAACTTTTATCACAAAATGGTGAGGTTAGATACATAAATAAAATGCATGTTACATAGGAGATGATAGTAACACCAAAGATCTACACTCATTAGCCAGAAAACAGATTACTACTTCAAATTTTTTCTCTACCGGGGCATTCTGTGACGATCCTATTTCCATCTTAGATTAGATGAATTTGAGCCATAAGGTAGGAAGGGTTAAATAGCTGCATTATGTTTTATGTTGATTTTGTGCTAGGTTTATCAGGTAATAGACAACATGCTTTGATTTGCACTTACATGGAGACCCGACACCAGCTTTGATGCTTGGGAGGGAAAAGGATTTTTGTTCAGCAAGTTTCTTGTTGGACAATTAACATGTGGAAACTATACCAAACAGTATGTGAAAGTGGTAAATTCACATTGAGTTTCCAAAGGGTGGAGGCTCATTCCTCCTACAGCATGACCGTGACATCTCTCCCTGATAGAATACATGGGATCATTCTATTTCCGTCTCCAAGTGATTTTCAGAAATGAAGCTTTGTGAATTCTTTCCTAAGGGGGCCACCTGTCACCCTCCTGTCTCTGTATATAATGCTGTTTTGTTTCTGAAGACCTCAGCCCAAGTTCAACTCTTCCAAATGTTAGGGACCAAGTCCTGACACCCCCTGTCTTGCTGTGATGAACAGATACACTCTCTGCCGGTTATCCGCCCTCCACCCAGCATGTGATGCTGTGCGTCCTAAGTGCCTGTGGCAGGTGTGTAAAGCGAATAGTAAAGCCAGGTGCCCCACCATCATTGCTTGCCGATCAGCAGACTTGACTGCTGAGACATTCGTAGCAGGGGGTGACTCTCCCCACCCCCACCCCCTCGCCTCCTCTCACCACTACCTGCTGCTCTGGGTCCATGGCGGCTGCATCGGGCTGCCGCAGACACCCAGGTCTGGCAGCGGCTCCATGTGGCCGATGGTCAGGTGAACTGGGCTTCCGGCACTTTGCTTAGGGACTCAATCCAAACACTAGGTCCACACCTCTTCGACTGGCAGACCAGCGGCGTGTGCTCAAGGCTTTTCCTCTGAGGCTGGACAGAGAATGCAGCTTGACTCTGAGACTCACAGGCTCTTTGGGGTACAGCTGCCTTGTAGATCTCTGGTGAATGATTCAAGATTTTTCTCTTTCAGGGGCATTCTCTGATGGCCCTATTTTTTGATCTGTGAGACAAGGAGCCTTAAACGGCACCATATTTTATGTTAATTTTGTCCTAGGCTTATCAGGAAATGGACAACATGCTTTGAGTTGTGATTATGCAGAGACCCAACACCAGTTTAGGATGCTTGGGAGGGAAAAGGAATTTTGTTCAGGAAGTTCAGTTCAGTTCAGTTCAGTCGCTCAGTCGTGTCCAACTCTTTGCAACCCCATGAATAGTAGCACGCCAGGCCTCCCGGTCCATCACCAACTCCGGAGTTCACCCAAACTCATGTCCATCGAGTCGGTGATGCCATCCAGCCATCTCATCCTCTGTTGTCCCCTTCTCCTCCTGCCCCCAAGCCCTCCCAGCATCGGGTCTTTTCCAATGAGTCAACTCTTCGCATGAGGTGGCCAAAGTATTGGAGTTTCAGCTTTAGCATCAGTCCTTCCAATGAACACCCAGGACTGATCTCCTTTAGGATGGATTGGTTGGACCTCCTTGCAGTCCAAGGAACTCTCAAGAGTCTTCTTCAGGAAGTTACTTATGGTCAATTAATGTGTGGAGACTACCCAGGCGGTATGTGAAAGTGGTGAGCTCACGTTGCATTTCCAAAGGTGAAAGCCTGCTGCTGCTAAGTCACTTCAGTCGTGTACGACTCTGTGTGACCCCATAGACGGCAGCCCACCAGGCTCCCCCGTCCCTGGGATTCTCCAGGCAAGAACACTGGAGTGGGTTGCCATTTCCTTCTCCAATGCATGGAAGTGAAAAGTGAAAGGGAAGTCGCTCAGTCGTGTCCGACTCTTCGCGACCCCATGGACTGCAGCCCACCAGGCTCCTCCATCCATGGGATTTTCCAGGCTAGAGAACTGGAGTGGGGTGCCATCGCCTTCTCCAGGTGAAAGCCTACCTCTTGCCTTTTCCTGAGGCCAGAAGCCTGTGTTGCTGGATTCAGTGATAGCTTTAAATAGTAGACTTTCCCCAAGATCGGGGATGGGGTGGGGACTTCCAAGAGATACAGCCTGGCAGCGTGTCCTTATCAGGGATCTCCTCTCCTAGGCAGAGATGTGTGGATAGACAATCTCCAGGATAGACGATCTCCAGGCTAGATGATCTCCAGGAGACCATCTAATAGTACTTTCATTAGATTGTGCTTTGTACTGACGTCCCTGAAACAAGGAGGGAAAATCCTTGCAAAGTCTCTTTCATTTGATAATGCCTTTTCACTGGAGTAGAAAGTGCTTTTCAGGGTTTGGGAGTGAGATGGGGAAACAGTATTTGAGTGCAAGTCCACACAATCCCAAGAGCATGGGCGAATTTCCTTACCTCCAGATTCACAGTATTATAGGTCCATGTGGATCGTGGCTGTAACATTACTCAGAACTATAATTTCACACTAATTAGGACTTGTCACAACCCACTTCCTGAAAGGTTCAGGTTGGTGCTAGTGAGGCAAATTTTAATCAGTAATCAAAAGCATTTATTCCTAACATAGGAAAAACCCTTAGGACTTTGTTATGTCACCTAAAGATGTCCTTGCTCCAAGCTTGGCCCAGTGAGAGTGAGTGCCAAACTGACATCTTAGCTTGTTTCACTTTCAATTTCTCTTGCAAAAGTGATGGTTCTTTAGTAGCATCGCCAGCCTCCTTCCTTTCCTCCAGCTGGACAGACTCCGTCGCATCAGTGCCAGAGTGGCTAAAGTGAGCACAGGCATCTTCATGTGCTTCTGTCCACTGCCCCCAAATTGACACCTGTTGAAATAATTTTGGAACCACATTTGTAACTAATTGCCACCAAGATGTCAACTCAATTATTCCTACAATAGGGCAACCCAGGAGACTCCGCTTCTGCCCGGCTGATGCTCCCAGCCAAGTTCAGGCTTGTTGTCTATTATCTGACAAGCCCAGGACAAAATTAACACTAAATATAAGGTAATTTAATTAACTTCTCCCATCCCAGCGGGCAGGTCCCAGCACCCGGGGCGCCCCAGGCCTTCTAGGCAGCAGAGGAGTGTTGCACTCCCAGAGGAAGCAGCTGGGTTGTGCATTTATTGTTTTAAGTGGGTGATTTGCAACCAAGGATTTCTATGAAACCCCGTTGAGCATGAAGGCAAAAATTTAGTTTTTATTCTTATTTTTATTCTTATTCTTCAAGACACGGTAATAAATTGTACGCAAATCATTCATAGGAAAATGTACCTTAAGAGTCAGGATTCTTCAAGGAATAGATGTGTGCTTCCTGGAGAGGAGAGGGGATAGAGAAGAGTGAGAAGGAGAGAGAGAGAGGGGGCATAGTAGACCCTGGTTTAAAAAGAACAACAATAATAAGACAGTCTGAAAGGGTTAAAAAAACAAAGAAGCTATAATAAAAACAAGAAAAAATACACTTTGTGAAATTGTTATATTATGAAGACCTTCCATGAACTGGTATTTTTAAGGGGCATAAGGTCACTTTTATTTCCAAATTTCAACAAAGTTGGGGTAGGCTTTGTGACTCGGTGGTAAGGAATCCACCTGTCAATGCAGGAGACACAAGTTCGATGCCTGGGTCGGGAAGAACCCCTGGAGTAGGAAATGGCAACCCACTCCAGTATTCTTGCCTGGGAAATCTCATGGACAGAGGAGCCTGGCGGGGTACAGTCAACAGGGTCACAGAAGAGTCAGACACAACTTAGAAATGAAACAACAGCAAAGCTGACCCTTGACTCATCCCCAGGGAAGTGAACATCAAGCCATCCAATTATTCCTCCCACTTTCCCCCTCTCCAATATTAAGCCAACACAAAAGACAAAAGCAACAGGTTAGGAGGTTTATGCGTGAACATTGCAACTTTTCAGTCTGTAAAGATGAAGTGGACAGTTGGAGAGGCAGGGTGAGAAGAATGAGGCAGCTTATCATGGCTGTGAATGTTAGCAAGCTGAGCCCTTGCTTTGCTTGTAGCTCATCACCGGAGGTCATGGGAGAATGTGGGCCTTTCTCCTATGTCTGTGGAGTTGGAGAGTTTGCCGAGAGCCAGGTCCATGTTCCCACCTGGGTATCCTGGTGACAAGAGGCAGCCACGCTGAAAGCTGGCTGGGCTCGGTGTGTGTGGCTATGGGACGTGGCTTTTCTCTACGTGAAGCCAATTAGATTAGGCATCAGAACAATAAGGAGGCTGCAGCACATTTCCACGTGTAGATGAAATCAGGTACCTGGGTGAGGAGAGACCAGGTCCATCAAAGCCTGCAGACCTCATTAAAAAGCAGATCAGCAGGATGGACTAAAATCATTAAATATGTTAATTTGCAGCCAGGAAATGAAAACCTGGGGAGAAGCCAGTGGTTGACAGGGGCTCCAGCCTTGGGTTTTCATCTCGGCTCTCTGGGTTCTCTCCTTGGGTGAACTTGGGCAACCCCAGGTTCTCAGGCTGCCAGTGACCTTGTCTATTTAGTGAGGGAGTTGGTGTGCATCACC
This sequence comes from Cephalophus harveyi, assembly GCA_006410635.1. Lineage (NCBI taxonomy): Eukaryota > Metazoa > Chordata > Mammalia > Artiodactyla > Bovidae > Cephalophus > Cephalophus harveyi. The sequence goes on along the minus strand of SJYT01054896.1, from coordinate 1,495,424 downwards.
TACACTTCACCCTCTTTCCATTTAGTTGATGACTCGGGACTCCAGACACTATAAGCAAGTGCTTCTAAGCCAAGGTGGCACGTTAGAATTACCAGGGACCTTTTAAGTATCCCTTGGAGGAGGAAATGGCAATCCACTCCAGTATCCTTGCCTGGAGAATTCCATGGGCGGAGGAGCCGGGTTGGCTACAGTCCACGGGGTCGCAAAGAGTCGGACGCGACTGAGCGACTTCATTCACTCACTTTTAAGTATCCCAGTGCCTAGACCCATTCCAGACCTATTCCACTGGCAGGACTCAGGAATCAGTATTTTTTAAAGCTCTCTAGGTGATTATGTGGTCAAGACTGAAGACCACCAAACTCTCATTCTTTCTAGTAAATAGGAACGAGAGACACTTAAATACCCATCTCCTGACACTCCATCTCACGTCCTTGAGAAGAGCTGTCATTTTCTTGTTGGGAGGAGATCAAACAAGTTGCTCCAGCTTGAATTCTTTTTCTGGGCAAATAGCTCAGGAAAACTTTGAATCAATGACAGATCACCAGTGTAGATAACAGCAAATGGCCAGTCAGCTTGCTGATGGATGGAGCTGGAGAAGCCCGAAGGGGCCATCCCACGCCAGCGTGGAAGGTATGGGCCACTTGAAAGACTTGGAGCCCATCTTTGCTTCATATTCTGGAGCTCACAGCCTCTAGTGAAGCACAGGCATTTCTTACAATGGTCCTTTGACAGCCCTCCAGCAGGGAGAGAAAACTGAGACCCACGAAAAAGTCAATATGAAAACCGATTTATTACTCTTTTAGGTGAACCGCACTGTACCATGTGGACTGCGGTCCTCCCCCAAACTGGTGTCCTCCCCAGAACCTCAGAGTGTGACCTTATTCAGAACAGAGTCATTGTAGGGGTGGTTAAGAGGGTCATACTGGAGTAGGGTGGCCTGCAATCCACTGTGACTATGAAGACAGATCAGGGAGGCACGCGTGTGTCTCTGTGTGTCTGTGTCCTGTGTCTACACAGGACACTCTGTGTACTAGTTTGCTTGGGCTGCCATACCAAATCTCATAACAGAAACTGGTTTTCTCACAATCCTGGAAGCTAGATGCCCAAGACAAAGGGGTCAGCAGATCTGGTTTCTCCTGTGGCCTCTCTCCTGGGCTTGTGGCTGGAGGCCTTCTTGCTATGTGCTCACGTGGTCATCCATTGGTTGCTGTTATTCAGCTGCTCAGTCATGTCCAACTCTTGCGAGCCCATGGACTGTAGCCTGCCAGGCCCCCCTGTCCATGGGGTTTCCCAGGCAAGAATACTGGTGTAGGTTGCCATTTCTTTCTCCAGGGGATCTTTCTGACCCAGGGATCAAACCTGAGTCTCTTGCACTGGCAAGCAGATTCTTTACCACTGAGCCAGCTGGAAAGTCCCCACTGACCTGTTACCTGTGTCATAAGCTCTTCTTCATACAGGGACACCAGCCAAATTGGATTAGGGTCCACCCTAATGATCCCATTTTGACCTAGTTACTTCTTGTAGGCTATAACTCTGAATACAATCTTATTTTGAGCTACTGAGGTTTAGGGTTTCAATACATGAATTGGGGTGAGGGGAACACAGTTCTGCCTGTAACACCAAGGGAAGAGGGGAGGCCGAGACTGGAGCCACACATCTACAAGCCCAGAAAGTCTAATTGCTGGAAGAAGCACAGAGCGTCCTCCCTGGAGCCTTGCGAAGCTCTGCTGACACCTTGATTTCAGACTTGCAGCTTCCAGAGCTGCGAGAGAAGTTTCTGCAGCCCCCTGGTTTCTGGACGTTTGTTACAACAGCCCCAGGAAGCTAATATGCCTTGCCTTCTGCTTATTCCCCTGGGCATCTTTGATGCGACTTAAAGGTTGTGTTGGTTTTCCAACCAAGCTTGTGTTGTCCCCTTTAGGCAGCAAGAGAGTCAGTCTCAGGAGCGGATTTCTCATCTGTTGCTACGGCAGCGGTCACTGCCCGTCTCTACACACCTTTCCACAGGGGACCCGGGGGAAGGCCAGGCCAGGCTGCGAGGAGCAGGGCTAGCAGGGTTATGGTGAGGAGGGTCGTCTCCTGCCACAGCTCACTTTTTCTGGGGAGTGATCTTCAGAGCTCAGTCGTCATTTAGTTGCTCAGTCATGTCTGACTCTTTTGTGACCCCATGGACTATAGCCCACCAGGCTCCTCTGTCCATGGGATTCTCCAGGCAAGAATACTGGAGTGGGTTGCCATTTCCTTCTCCAGAGGATCTTCCCAACCCAGGATTAAACCCACATCGTCTGCCTTGTAGGCAGATGCTTTAGCCACCAGGGAAGCCTCTGAATACGGTGCTGGTTGCAGATCATCCATCAGAAGTTCTGGGCGGGATCGGCCCTCATCTTGGGACTGAGGGTGATTTTAACAGGGATCTGTTGCCCGGGTATTGCCCTCAGCATCCCGCCTAACCTAAGCTCCTTTGTGAGCGGTGATGACTGTGACCCAGGCCCTTGTGTGGACAGAGCGCTGAGGCCCAGAGGCAATGGGCCCACACCACTGACGTCCTTGCTGTGGTCATGGGTCAGTGTGGACCTGCGTGGTTCAGCAAATTCATTTACAAAAGGGGATTGCTGGGCTCCTGAGTGTTGATACTCCAATACTTTTGACCACCTGATGCAAAGAGTTGACTCGTTGGGAAAGACCCTGAAACTGAGAAAAATTGAGGGCAGGAGGAGAAGAGGTCAACAGAGGATCACATGGTTGGGTGGCATCATCGACTCAATGGACATGAGTTTGAGCAAACTCCGGGAGATAATGAAGGACAGGGAGGCCTGGCGTGCTGCAGTCCATGGGGTCACAGAGTCAGGACTGAACAACGGAGTCAAAACTAAGCAACTGAACAGCAACAGCAATGCCCCCACCCCCGCCCCCACCTCCTCCGCAGGGTCTAGCTGGCTGGCTTTTGGACCACATGGGCGGGTTTCTGATTCTGGAAGAGCCAGAAAAGGGGAACAGGCCACAAAAACCACACAAGGAAAATGTGTAGGAAGAAGCTCCAGCTACGAAGGACAGGGTATCACAGGAACCCCTAAATTCCCGGATAGAGGCGCTGCCCTGGGGGCCATTGAGAAGGCTGCGACTGCGCTCGCCGTGGCAGAAGCCTGTTCAATGCATGATGACTAGGTTTCCACAGGGAGGCAAAGATGCAGGACAGCCACTCCCGAGAGGTGTTTCGCCCACAGGAAGTCCGCAGCCCCGGTTCTGCTCCAGCTGGATCAAGGCAGAGTCCAGCTTTGGAGCTGCCGCCTCCCCTCTGGGTCTCAGTCACAGGAGGGACTCAGGATGCGTGGCCTTCAACCTGCCCTGACGTGGCCCCCTTTCTTTGCAATCAGTGAAAATAGCAGGAGCAGGCACAATCTATTTTGTTTGTTTGCTTATTTGCTTGCTTTTGGCTCCCAACCTTGCAAATGAGCCCCGGTGTGTAAATCAGGCCCTTGAAGCCTCTTTGAAAGTCAGGAAGGCCCGAGTGGGGGAGACCAGGCAGTGCTCAGCATCCATCCTTCTGGGGGTCTGCAAGTAACGAGCACAGAGAAGGCCGTGCAGAGCCCAGGGCTTGTCTGAAATGGTGCTTCCAGGGCAACTGGGCTTAAGAGTGATTTTGAAATGCAGGAGGAAGGGAGAGAAGGGGCCAGGGAGAGGAAGGGGCCCCAAAGTGGAGAGCTGCCCCAATTAGATCGGCGAACAGAAGGCAGCCTTTCTCCCTGGCAGGAAGCACCCCAGCACGCGATGAGTGACAAGAAGCCTCTGCGAGGTGCCCACTTTTTCAAAGGGAAATGTAATTTGTAAACAATCAACATCTTAACAAGCTATAAACAACCACTCCTGACTTCTAGCAGATTTACTGATGCTTGAGTGACTAAAATTCACAATGTTTTCCCAAACCAACTCTGTTAATTTGTGGCCTGGTATTCATTAGGGACCGCCTCCAGCTCTGCTTCCAACCTAATGATGCAGGGCTGGGTCTGAGTCCTTTTCCATCAGGGGTGCAGGCCCAGGCAGTTCAATCTTGTCTTCTCTTTTTCACCACAGCTGGCCTTGGACCTCATAGGATAGGATGTGTTTGCTTTGTTTTAAAATTCTAGCATTTTAAAAATCACCCATCATTTATCACTCATCTCAGATGAGCAATTGTGGGCCCATGGCAGGATGCTTTTTTCTCCAGGCTCCTCCTCTCTCCTCCTTCCACCCCCACCGCGCCCCCCCCGGCCCGGGGGAAATCAAGAAAAACAAGATTCTACTTGTCCAGCCCCTCAGAGGCTCCCCGGAATTGCTGGAATCGTCACAATAAGTGGTAGTAATAGAACCATATACAGGACGTAAATACAAACTGCTCTGTGGAGTGGCAAAAAAAAATGAAGTCATTAGGTGAACTGTTATCAGCACCTGTGACTGATGGGTGCAAGCACATCTCTAGCTTTATTATATTATTTTTTGTCGGGAACAATAAGCAGATTCGGAAGTTGCAGAACGTTAGCCCCTGCCTCTCCTGAGGCCCCCATCACCCCAAGGTGCGTGGTCTGGGGGGTGGACGGGAGCTGTCTGCTCAGCTGGTGGAAACCCACAGCAGGTAAAGGCGAGTCCTGCTTCCCAGCCCATTAGGGTTAATGCCACTTTAATTAGCAACTGATGGGCCACCTAAGAGGTGCTATTTCACGCGCCACATCTAGGCTAAACGTGTGTCCCACAGACAGACCCAAACCAAGGGACCATCAAGGGAAGGGAGACGTTCAAAGCTGCTCACTGCTGGTTCTAAGTGGAAACTACCATTTGAATGCTCAGCCTTCAATCTTGTACCTGGCATACCGCCCTTTCTCTGTGTCAGAATTTCTGCACAGAAGTGCCCAATTGCTAGTAATAGTAATTACTTGATGATGATGATAAAAGTTAGCAGTTATAGTATTACTATGCTCCTGGCCCTGTGTTAAGCATTATATATATATATGTTTACTCATTTACTCTTCACAATGACCCAGGGAGGGAGATAGATAGATATACACACACACACACACACACACACACACACACACACACACTGTTATCATTCCCATTTTACAGATGGAGAAACCAAGGCACAGAGAAATAAAGTGACTCACCCAAGGTCACAGAGCCAGGATTCCGAGCCAGGGAGTTTGGCGGCTAAGTACACACTCTTAATCCTCTGTCCACTTCCCCTCTTCAGTGGTTTCCATATAAGACTATGGAAAGGGATACCCACAGTGTGTCTCGTAGAGGCTGGGCAAGAAGGGAGATAAAGAATGTAAAAAGAGTCATGCTAAGGACCAAGGCAAGACAATAGTTCCTCAGACTTGCCAATAGACAGGAGAATCCAGTGCCTTTCCTTAGCTGGTGAAGGTAGATCTCCAGGTGCAACCATCACACATACTAAAGCACACGCCAGAATTCTAGTCCTCATCTAGAGAAACATGCCTTGTTGACACAGGACATCCTTTCACTAAGAGCCACAGATGCGCTTAGGCTCCTCTTGGTTTTCCTGTCACCCAGAACCTCTAGGAGTCCACAAAATTTGATTGGCTACTTACCTTAAGGATTTTATTTTTAAACCAATTGAGTTTGTTGAATTGCTGGCCAAGTGATTCTGCTTTGCAAGTTTCGGTTCAATGGGAGACAGAGTCATTTGCCATTTCTGGCAGAAGGAGGCTGAGCACTGAGTGGATCTTGCTGGATGACTGCAGTTACCCAAATTAGCCAACCTCTTTGGACCTCAACTTTCTTATCTGTAAAATGGGAATAATTATCCACCTGCCTCATAGGTTGACTGTGATGATTCCGTGAGTTAATAAATGTTAATCACTAATTACTATTTCTATGTATAAAGGTGGGTTGTCCACAAAGCCAGTGAAACTTAAACTTTAGGTCCTAGGGTTTCATTCTTGCATGTCACCTCCCCCAAAGCACTATATTTCATATTTATCATTTTGATTTTTTTTTTTTTTTTTGGTGGTGCCAGCTGGCTTGCAGGGTCTCAGTTCCACAACTAGGGATTGAACCCAAGTCCCCTGCAGTGGAAGTATGGAGTCTTAACCACTGGACCACCAGGGAATTCCCTTCTTTTTCTTAAAGGAGGTCTTAGTTTGTATAAGCTTCAAGCCCTTCAAAACCTAGATCCACCCCTAGATTAATCTGGAAGAGGAAGCAGTGGGTTTGGAAAATGGCTGTAGTCTCGCCTAATGCAAAAATGCAAGCCTCCAGGTCTAAGACATCAACACACGTGTCAAGGACCCTCCTTTGTGGAGAGGGGCACAATTGTCTTTCTAAGCAGACAAGGAGCTGTAGAAGATAGCATATGTGAGGCTCATGAGAGAGGGACCAACTCGTCCCAGTTTCCCTGGGACGGCACCAGTTTTAAAATCTAAAGCATTAGGTCTCGGTAACCCACTCAGTTCTGGGCAAACTGGGAGGATGGGTCACCCTCCTTGTTGAGGATAGATGCATATCACTGTTGGTCACCACGGAGCTCCCAAGTAGCTGAGTGCTTGGCGTCAGGTAGGGGTCCGGTAACTCTTCGTTGAGTGAGTGGTGTGTAAACCAACCATGGTGCCCTGTGAGCTGAAGGAGGGAGCTGCATGGGCAGCTGGGGGCGGGGGAGCAGGTAGATTGCCTGGAAATCCAGGGTGCAAATCAAGCCTGAGATGGTGAAGTTGGATCAGAGAGCTTGGATCAGAAGTTGGATCAGAGAAGCTGGACCATTATTGGAGGGAGGAACGTGGAATATGACGAGGGCAACTGCCCACACGCAGGTAGGCTGCCCAGATCCAGGACAGTTTCTGTTTACTTCTAGCTACCTGATAACAAACACCATGGCTTCCACTGAGAATCTGCCCATTGTCGTTTTCTCAGCTCAGAAACTGCGCCTGTGTCCAGGCGTAATCCAAGCTGGATCTGGCTGGTGGTGGGTGGGGTGGGGAACGATGTTGCAGGCGGGTCTGCGGCGGGCTATGGGCACACGGGCGAGCTGCTCGGCCCCGGTTCCACATGCTGTGTAGACTCCAATTACCCAAGGACTAAGAGATCAAACGGCCCAACTGTGCTCCACAATAAAAGAGGAGTTCTTAATTTTACTCTGCCCTGCACCCTCCAGCCAGACCGTGCAAAACAATGCGTCTCATTGATGCCCTCCTGAGCCCCAAACCTTCTTGAAATTGTCTCCACTTATCCCAGCAACATCTCTAAAAAGTGGCCAGAGGAGAAAGTCAGAGATTTTAAAGAATTGCCTGGAATATTACGGCTACCATAGATGGCTTGAACCCCATGCTCCTACTTTGCTAAGGACAGAGAATTTTAAAATTATTATTGATTTGCATTTTCAGGTATACTTGAAAGGTATAACGCTGGAAGGTGAGGGAAATTATTTGTACTGGCCCTTAGCTGAGCTATGGCATAGACGCAAAGGACCTGAAAGAAAACAGAAAATCCATTGAAAGGCCAAGGACCAGAGACTGACATTTTGCAAAGTCTATTTTTTTTTTCTCATAGTACAAGCATAGGATATCATAGTTGGGATTTCTAGGGGGGGTGTGGCATGGCCAAAAATGAGCCTGCTTTTTTTCCCAATGATAATGTCAATTAATAGGTAAATATTCTGAAAAATGCAATCACTTTGAACATATAAAATTAAGGAAAGTTAAAAGATTTGTGGATATCTAAATAGGTAGGCAATGATGGAGTTCTAAGCCCACAAATCTAATTTGCTTTCCCATATACCAGTATTAAAAAAAATACTTTTCACTCTCAGGACAACAGATATAGAATACTGTACTAAAGTGATCAAATAAATTTCAGGATTTTTTGATAAGTGACGTCACCTGGATAATAATCAGGTTCTTCATGTTGCTACTTATTTTTAGGCTTCTCTATCAGTGAATGATACAGATACCTTAAATGGATCAATGGTTCCCCTTGATGTAGAAAGTGAAAAATAGATGTTTGAGATGTAGGTGAAGCTCTATCACAACTCAGGGATCAGGATTACAGCTCAAAAGGCAAAAGCAAGTATCTTTTAGGTTGAGCATTCTTCACTTACAGCATATATTTACAATAAAAATTGACCTTAAGAAAAAATGGTCTTGCCGGCTTTTCTATTTGGAACTAACAGACTAAATTGTTTCTTATTTGATGGTCTTAAAAAGTTGTTAATATGACTTTGAAAGCAGCATTTTTCAAGCACTGTAAACACGCTAGTGTAGAAAACTAGAGAGAAGCAAAACTGTCTGATGTGTGTGATTCCTAAACAACTTGTCTTCATTTTAGTTATTTAATCTCAAATCCTGAGTGCTCTTCCCACCATGCCACTGTACCCACACATTGCTTATTTAGTGATTTTTGTGAAATTTACACCTAACTGACTTATTATTATCCCATTTCAAATTGTCTTTAAGTTATTTAAAGCTGAAACAATGCAAGAAGAACTCAGAGTGTTCACTCTATTTTTAATTGTTTGCCATTGCAAGAAGAAAACTGGAGATACCTTCTGTTATTAATCTTGGATCTACTAATTCTTTGTACTACAATAGCCTCCCACTAGAAAGTTAAAAATCAGGCTCTTGATAATTGTAAAATGGATATTTTGATCAATTACAAAAATGCCACGATTGCGCATATGTATAAGAAGACATCTTATGAATTAGCACCAGACAAGGGCTGAAATGAGCCACTTGCCACAGAATCTTCCCCTGAGCAAATCCAACGGCGCCAAGCAGGTCCTCTGGGTTGCAGAAGTCGTGGCCAGATTATGGATTTCTGGACACAGTGATGGTTTCTGTGGGAAGCATATAGCGGGGAATGTCACGTTACTTACCTTGTTTTATACCACAACTGTTGCAGGCAAAGCTTTCTCCGATGACTTCCCAGGTTCGGATCCAGAAAGAAAACAGTTCCCCTGAATAGTTACTTCCTAGGCGTTCCTTAGGACAGAGATTTTGGAAGATAATTTGGCATGCTGTCCTCAGTGGTCCCTTTCAGTTTAAAGCCATAAAGATGGACAAACGTACCTTGGTTTCCTGGCAGGCGCTGAAATTCCGAAGCAGACAAGCTGGCTCCAAAAATCCTTCCCTGGAAATGAGCACACTTTCTCATAGCGCCACTAGATGGCGTGTGACAACCATTTGTGTCAGCCCACACAGGCTTCCCATCTGTCAATAACTGAACCAAATGTGTTCTAAAACAGTTCCTGCAAGACAACTTTGCTAGTAGATGATCATCATTTCAATCTTTATATGGAAATTTAAATGTTTCTGATTTATGTTTTGGAAGTAGAGAAAATCTTTACTGGAAGAGTTACATCGGAAAGTGTACTTGCTATGTACTAACATTAATAACACTCGGCACTTAAAGCTGAATTAAGATACAAATATTAAATGTCAAAATGTGGCCTGCCCATTTATCTACTCAGGCTTCAACAAACTTTTATTAAGTGAAAACTGTGTGGTAGATGTTAGTTGTGCTTCTAAAATGTTGATAGAACATTTTTATTACCAGAAATTAATCAAATATTTGAAAATAAAGATGTCAATTCCATGTTTTACAGTTAAGTCACCAATGTAATGTTAAAATGAAGTAAGTGCTGGAATTTCAGCAACTTCATATCGGAAGTAGAAAAAATCTGAAATTCAGGGGCAAAAGAAATCAAGTAAAGCACTTGGTAAATTCTCTTCCCCTCATAGCAAAATATGATTCCCCAAATCCCCACCTTAATAAATGTAATCGCTTAGAAAGAAAATAAGCTAATAAAATATACCACTTCTATAGTAGGGTCAGTTTTCTCTTTTGTGTCCTTTGTTACTAAGTATAGGTCTGAGATACTGAGCTACTCATAGGAATGAGTATTTTATGATATATTTTTTTTTGTCTATTTGCTGATAAACCTTAATAATAATAATGGCTTTTTCACAGTGTTCAGAAGGACATGAGGTGATTTCTTCAAAAGTTAGTTCCACACCTGTGGAGCTAATCAACAAATCTCTAAGATCTATTCCACTTTTAAGAATCAATGATTAAAAGAAAAAAAAAAAAGGAGCATTCAAACTCTTTCACCCTTCTCATAATAGGTGTGATATTTCTTCTAGATCAGCCTCTACCCCAAAGAAAAGAACGGTCTCATTTTTAGAATTGCTGGCTGTTTGTTTGAACTGAAGAATTAGTTGCATTTCAAAATAAAGACATGGCTAATGAAATGATTAAAACATACAGAACATTAAATTATAAGCAGATGGGGGTGAGAGGAGGGAAGGGTGGGGGGTGAGTTTGCTAGAGACCTGAGTCCAGGAATGTTGACAGCTTTGGGTTTTTTCTCAGTAAAACAGAAGATGAGTATTTAAACAATAAAAGATAGAAAACAACTTCTGAAAGGAAAAAAATGTTTGATAGGAATATGCAAGAAGAGCCAGAGAGTAAAATCCATATGTATTGTAAGGGTTTAAAGAGATGGCTGCTACGGAAGGAACCTAGATATTCACACTGACACTGGGAAAAGGAGCCAGTACATTTGCAAGTGTACCATGATAGTGAGGAGTCCTACATGAGCAAAGAGGATCAGACAGGCCCAGAATAGGTCATGGTTCAGGGTTTGGAGTCTTCAGAAGAAAGTCAGACATCTCCCTGGCCGTTGTCTGGTCCCAGTTATTCAGGTAACCCTGTCTCTCTTCCCTCCTCCCTGAAGTTTATAATTTTAAATTCTGATGCATATAGTTAAAAGATAAGAACTTGATGAGATGACGTTTAGAACGGCTGAAAAAGAAGTTTGGCAAATGGGAGCAGTTCACAGACTGCAAATTGTCTCAGTGACACTATAGTTCGGCAGAATCCATGAGAGCTTTATCTTGAATTTCTATCAGGCCGCATTCAGCGCAAGCTGGTTCCCTGGAAACAGACAATTAAAAAAAAAAAAAAAAAAAAAAGCCAAAAACTAAACCTGTGCGGCGTCTCTCTCTTTCCTCAATATTCGATGGCAGGTTTGACTCCTCTGAGCTGCCTCCCTGAACAGCAGCCCTGATTGTCCTCGAGTGCGGGTTAATGGATGTAGGTCTAGAGATAAAGGAAATATACCCTCTAAGATTTTGTCTAATTTTTAAAAGGCATCTCACCTTCCTAAGTGGTGTGTCTTCTTTGTCCTGGATGTCTGCAAGAGAGAGGACAGCCCTGCTGTAGAGACTGTGGCTTGCACCCGGGGCCAGGGCCGGGCTCAAAGTGAGGGCCAGGGTCATTTTCAGAATTGAAAGCAGTCTTTGCTTTAATAACAGAAAGAGCACACCAAGGCTAAGTGGGGTGCACACACACACACACACACACAAATGGCCTCTCCAGGGAGGAATTTGCTGCCCTTTTTCTTTTTCAGGTAAAACCGTGTCCCCCATTGGTCTGAGCTGCCCTCGTGTGTGGCCGTAGTGCCTGTACGTCTTACCACGTGGTGCTGCTCTGAAAACTGATCAATTACTGCAGAATCTTGTTTCTCCAGCACCATTCGCTGACCTTGAGCACTGCTAAAACCTAAAGGTGGAGGTCCAAGCTATCCTCTCGTGCTTTATTGAAACCCTCAGAGTCATCTCTACCAGGAGACAAGGTATATGTGCTCATGACTGGAGGGAAGGAGTCTCTTTCCCAAATATTTTGCCCCATTTACTGGGAAGGTTGGGGTTTAGTGGAAGGCTTAGCTGCACCCAACCCCAGTGGCCTGGTTTGGGAATAGTGATGCCTCTTCCCTTATCCCTGCTCTGACCACTATAAGATTTTTGTCTTTGCTTTTTTAAAGTTCTATTGAATGTGCCATGTAGTAAGCTTCATTCAGTTCTTGGAAGGCAAATGACCACAAATGTGTATACATTTAACACTTATGTACGAAAATATACAAATAATATTTACTGACAGTCTACCTTTAAATTTGGAAATTTGACAGTTTTCCCATCCCTTTATGAGAAAAGAACATTTCTGAAGAGGTTGAGACCATCTATCTCTATTAGTTACTGGCTTCTGGGGGCCCAGAAGCTGGGATGGTTTGGGGGATTATTTGGTGGCTCAAACAGCAGTGCTTATCAGGGCTTGGAGAGGACATGAGACTTGATGGGGTGACAAGTGTGGGCAGAACTATGCTCTGTGTGGGGATGGGAAGGAATCAAAGACCCACGAGAGCCACCTCTCTCTGTCTGTGGCCCTGCCCGCCTCTTCCTGATCCCTCCAAGGTCCCCCAGGAGCAAAGAGAGGACTGAAACTCTGCAAATGGACTGGAAGAGCCCGTATCCTGATCTTGGATCAGGCAGACCCATGTGAAGACCTTGCATTATGTCTTCTAAAAACTCAGTTGAGGGATTGCTATCATCATTATCCTCCCCCTCATCTTCATCATCATAGAAGTTAGTAGAAACTAACTTATTGAGAGCTTACCACCTTCAAGGGGCTATTCTAAGCATTTCACACGCATTGTGGCATTTTGAGCTCCTAGTGACCCTATGAAGTAACATCCAAGTTCATGCCAAGTCCTGGTCAGAACAGGGCTCAGCCCATAATAAAAGCTCCAGGAGGAATAACCACGGTCGGCATTCTGTATGAAACGCATGCATGGGAACAGTGCTTTGAAAGATGACAGAAGTACCCAAGTGTGATTCATCAGCAGGAGCTCATGGACTCCTACTCAGAGTCCTTGTGGAGGAGGCCAGGCTGCTGGCCTTACAGGTCTCAGGGCACCTGGCTGTCACATTTACAGATCAACTGGCTCCATCTGTAGGGGATTCAGAGACATGGATGGGCTACCCTGGTCCTGGAGACCTCACCTTGAGGATGAGGAGTAGAGATGAGATGCAGAGTGACAGAAAATTGTGAGGAACAGTAGCACAAGGTTTCTGCTGGAGACATATGCCTCCCATACTCTCAGCTTCACACGACATTCTGGGCCCAAGGAGCATCTGAGGAGGTGATTAAAGATGCAGGCACTTGGACTGTATCCCTAGAGATGCTAATTTGCTGAGTCTGGATTGGGCCAGGGAATCTGCATTTTAATTACATTTCCAGGTGCTCCCAGTGTTGGGGGTCCAAAGACCAGGAGACAGATTGGAAGTGGGACTGTAATAGATTGAAACTGACGGAGACTGGGAGCTGAAACAGATACAAGACAAAGTCATGCATCCTGCCTTGGGAGCGGATGCTCAGAAGATGAAACAAGGCACAGATTAGCCCTATGGTCCCCGGAACACAGTTCAGGGCTGTGACCAGCCAGGAGGAGGCTGAGGGGTGCCTCCATCAGCCTGTGGCCCAGCTGCCTGGGTGGAAACAGCTGAACTTCAAAAGAAGCCTGGGGTTTACCCAGGCTGTGGTTGGGTGTGTGTGGGTGGGGCACCCAGAGGAGCTGACAAAAGAACAGAAGAACAAGAAGAGGGAGAGAGACTTGGGAGAAATGAGCAGACTCGAGATCAGGGCTTTATTTAGGAAGGCAGTGGGCACACTTGGAAATGCCTTCCACATTTGTGTTTTCATCAACACTGAATTATAAAACCATCCTGGTACTCCTTTGAACATCCGCTCAGAGAACTTGTTTCACGGTAATTCCATCTGAAACCATTTCCTGCACCCACAATTTAAGGACTTCCATTAAAACATTCTGGGAGCCAGGAGGCAAAGAACCTGGGGTATCCTTGTCACTCCTAGCAGATGTTTTTGTGAGTTCCTTTTCCCCCCCTTAAGAGACAGTGATTCTAGAGAGTTTGGCTAAGAGGTGGAAAAAAACCCCAAACAAACAAAAGAAAGCCACTCAGGATTTGGAAGACAGAAGAGCTAAGAGCCCAAACCGTGTTCTGTCTTCGGAAGACAACAGAAGACAGGGCTCCCAGCAGTTTCACAATAGGTGAGATGATGTTATCGAAGAAACTGCTTTCCGTGGCTTAAGTTACAGGAGGGAAAACATGGGCTCAGAGCTTGAGAAGAGTGAAAAAAAAGACAAAGAAAAACCAAACCAGAGGATTGTGCAGAACAGGAGAACAAGCAAAACAAGGGAATGAACTGCCAAAGAAAGTGGAATTTCCATCCCTGGAGCTATTCTGGGAGAGAGGAGGGACCTCTTTATTACAGGTTGTTTAGAATAATGAACTCGATCCCAGCGCAAGGCATGGGAATGGACCAAATGACCCCGGCCAAGTTCCTTCCAGTCCAAACAACTCCATAATTATTGACCCAGGTGGCCAAGGGTTGGTCTCAGAGGAGGAAGAGTCCGCTTTCAAATGACTTGCAAGGGCTCAGTTGCCAGCGGTGCTTTGTCATTGATTGGATCGTTTTCAAGTCATTTTGCTCAGCGAAAACTCCAGTGGGGAGGCCCACTCAGCAACCGGTTTTGAGCCTTTGCTGAGGGTCTCCAGGTTTCAAACCTTTCTGGCCAAATTTAATTCCCAGCTGCCCTATACAGGCTCTAGAAAGATCCCAGAGGTCTCCTGCAGAATTCTGCGGCTCTCTGGAGAAAGGGAGGTGGCAAATGCCCTCCCTTTTTTTCTCTTGCTGGAAAGTTCCTTCCCTTGGCCTCTAAGGCTGGTTGATGGAGTTACTCCCCAAGGACGTCAAGCAGAGTCCACCTCGATCCTGTTTGCAGCCGCTTGGAGTGAGCGGGACATGACTCTGGCCTCCTGGTCTGCAGTTTTGCTATTTTGTCACCTCGGTAGCTTGACATGGGCACGTCTCCCTGTCAAAAAAAACCAAAAAAAGTCAAAAGAGACTCCAAAAAAAAAATGTCAAAAGAGACTCCTAATCGATTTGGCTCTCCAATTCTCTCTCATCTTTCACTTTCTGGGAGACCATCTTAAAAAGAATTTTAGGAAATAGGTTTCAAGCTTTCATGTACTTACACAATAAATATTTCATAACAATGATTTAATGAAAGCACCAACCCTGATTTTCTCAGGCTTCAGGAGCATGAGGGATAAAGGACCCCCACCTTGATCAACAAACCACACCTCCCTGACTCTCCCACTTCCATGACACATAATGCATAGGGCCACTCAAAGCCCCAGAAGGTTCTTGAATGAACACCAACAGTCACAGAGAGGCAGTCCACTCTAGCTCCCCTTCACAAGAAGCCACACGGAAGTGACCATTTTTTTTTTTACCATCCCTGCTGCCAGGACCTGCAGTGACAAAATGAATTTCCTGACAAGCTTGCTGGTTCCAGGTGGTTCCAAAATGACAACGCCAGGGGCCCCAGGAGTGCAGTATTCCTCAGAGTTCTCTGCATGCTGAAGACACACCAGCAGGCTCAAATCCTGCTGAAATCTGGAAAGACTTCTCTCCCTTAGTCCCTACCCACCCCCCTGTCTCTATGTCTCTGTAAGTAAGACTTAGACACCAGTCACTTAGCTTGGCCAAGGTATTAATACCTGTGGCAGTGGTTTGGTTGCTAAGTCGTGTCTGACTCTTGTGATCCCATGGACTGTAGCCTGCCAGACTCCTCTATCTGTGGGATTTTCCAGGCAAGAATACTAGAGTGGGTTGCCATGCCCTTCTTCAGGGGATCTTCCTGACTCAGGGATTGAACCTTCATCTTTTATGTCTCCTGCATTGTCAAGCAGGTTCTTTACCACGAGCACAAGCTCATATGCACAGTGATGTTTATTGAAATGTCATTTAGAAGAAAAAGAAATTAGAAATCAATGAAATGTTTGACCATTAAAAAACAGGTGGGCAAATTATAAAACATCCCCCTCTAAGGGATGGTGCATAGCCATTAAAAATTGTTTACAGAGGCTTTGTAGTAGCAAGGAAAATGTTTGTCAAATAAGATTAAGTGAAAAAGGCAATCAGAATACAGAATTTTATATTCAACTGATCATAATCATATAAAAGAAAAGCAAAATTATGTACAAAAGGTCAGGATAGATACATAAGTAAGCATGACCAATATTTGTCTTGAGGTAGTAGAGTATTGAGTGATTTAACAAATACATTTCTTTTTATTTTTCTGAATATATCAAATTTAATCAAATGAGAGTAGCTCTTAAATAATGAAAAAAATAAGCATTAAAAAAATTCCCATCCCCATTTCCGTACAGGTGAAAATGGAGTCTGCTTCAGTTGATGAAGGGCACACAAGTTCAGCCTCCCACAGAGGACACTCTGCCAGCCAACGTTCTTTCCTAAGAGCATTACTGTTGTTGTTCAGTCATTAAATTGTGTCCAACTCTTTGCAACCCCACGGACTGCAGCACGCCAGGCGTCCCTGTCCTTCACTACCTCCCTGAGTTTGCTCAAATTCATGTCCATTGATGCTATCTAACCATATCATCCTCAGCTGCCCCCTTCTCCTTTTCCCTTCAATCTTTCCCAGCATCAGGGTCTTTTCCAATGAGTCAGCTCTTTGCATCAGGTGGCCAAAGTATCGCGGTTTCAGCATGAGCATCAGTCCTTCCAATAAATACTCAGGGTTGATTTTCTTTAGGATTGACTGGTTGATCTCCTTGCAGTATAAGGGACTCTCAAGAGTCTTCTCTAGCATCACAGTTCAAAAGCATCAGTTCTCTGTGCTCAGCCTTCTTTATGGTCCACCTCTCACATACGTATATGACTACTAGAAAAACCAAAGCTTTGACAATATGGATTGTCAGCAAAGTGATGTCTCTGCATTTTAAAATGCTGTCTAGGTTTGTCATAGCTTTTCTTCCAATGAGCAAACGTCTTTTTATTTCCCAACTGCGGTCAATGTCTGCAGTGATTTTGGAGCCCAAGAAAATAAAATCTGTCACTGTTTCCACTTTTCCCCCTTCTGTTTGTCATGAAGTAATGGGACAGGATGCCATGATATTAGTTTTTTGAATGCTGAATTTTAAGCCAACTTTTTCACTCTTCTTTTTCACCCTCATCAAGAGGCACTTTAGTTCCCCTTCACTTTCTGCCACTAAGTGGTATCATCTACGAATCTGAGGTTGTTGATATTTCTCCTAGCAATCTTGATTTCAGCTTGTGATTCATCCAGCCCAGTATTTTGTATGATATACTCTGCATATAAGTTAAATAAGCAGGGTGACAGTATACGGCATTGATGTACTCCTTTTCCAGTTTTGAACTAGTCTATTGCTCCATTTCTAACTGTTGCTTCTTGACCCGCACACAAGTTTCTCAGAAGACAGATAAGGTGGTCTGGTATTCCCATCTCTTTAAGAATTTTCCACAGTTTGTTGTGATCCACACAGTCAAAGGCTTTAGTATAACCAATGAAGCAGAAATAGAGGTTTTTCTGGAAATCCCTTGATTTTCTATGATCCAACAAGTGTTGGCAATTTGATCTCTAGTTCCTCCGCCTTTTCTAAATCCAGTTTGTACATCAGGAAGTTCTTGGTTCATATACAGTTCAAGCCTAACTTGAAGGATTTGATCAACTTTGCTAGCATGTAAAATGAGTGCAATTGTATGGTAGTTTGAACATTTGGCATTTGGCATTGCCTTTCTTTGGGATTAGAATGAAAACTGACCTTTTCCAGTCCTGTGGTCACTACTGAGTTTTCCAAATTTGTTGGTATATTGAGTACAGCACTTTAATAGCATCTTCTTGTAGGATTTGAAATAACTCAGCTGGAATTCCATCGCCTCCACTAACTTTTTTTGTAGTAATGCATCCTAAGGCCCACTTGACTTCACACTCCAGTATGTCTGTCTCTAGGTGAGTGACCACACCATCGTGGTTATCTGGGCCATTAAAACCTTTTTTGTATAGTTCTGTGTATTCTTGTCACCTCTTCTTAATCTCTTCTGCTTCTGTTCAGTTCAGTTCAGTCGCTCAGTCGTGTCCGACTCTTTGCGACCCCATGAATCGCAGCACGCCAGGCCTCCCTGTCCATCACCAGGTCTCGGAGTTCACTCAGACTCATGTCCATCGAGTCCGTGATGCCATCCAGCCATCTCATCCTCGGTCGTCCCCTTCTCCTCCTGCCCCCAATCCCTCCCAGCATCAGCATCTTTTCCAATGAGTCAACTCTTCGCATGAGGTGGCCAAAGTACTGGAGTTTCAGCTTTAGCATCATTCCTTCCAAAGAAATCCCAGGGTTGATCTCCTTCAGAATGGACTGGTTGGATCTCCTTGCAGTCCAAGGGACTCTCAAGAGTCTTCTCCAACACCATAGTTCAAAAGCATCAATTCTTCGGCACTCAGCCTTCTTCACAGTCCAACTCTCACATCCATACATGACCACAGCCTTGACTAGACGGACCTTAGTCGGCAAAGTAATGTCTCTGCTTTTGAATATACTATCTAGGTTAGGCCCTTGCCTTTTCTGTCCTTTATCATGCCCATTCTTGCATGAAATGTTCCCTTTATATCTCCAGTTTTTTTGAAGAGATCTCTAGTCTTTCCCATTCTGTTGTTTTCTTCTATTTCTTTGCATTGGTCACTTAAGAAGGCTTTCTTATCACTTCTTAATATTTTCTGGAACTCTTCATTCAATTGGGTATATCTTTCCCTCCTCCCTTGCCTTTCAAACACTTGTCCATTGTTCTTCAGGCACTCTGTCTATCTAATCCCTTGAATCTATTCGTCACCTCCACTATGTAATCATAAGGAAGTTGATTTACATCATACCTGAACGGCCTAGTGGTTTCCTCTTTTGGCCCCACCAGAAGATCTGTGTTCAGAAACGTGGTCTCTGTCAGTTCCAACTGTTTATTGCACACCTAGCATATGTCCAGCATTATCTCACTGAGAAAGACAGAGAATGCATATAAATTGAAGACCACTTAGGAACTCTTCATAATTCTAGAAGGGATTATATTACCTCTTGGCTCTGCCCCTACAGCTATACTCAACTTGGGATGCTGGGGTTGGGATTCTGCACACCCCATTAATACTCTGCAAAGCTGAAACTCCTTTGGCCACCTGATGTGAAGAACTGCTGCTGCTAAGTCGCTTTAGTCGTGTCCGACTCTGTGCGACCCCACAGATGGCAGCCCATTCGGCTCCGCCATCCCTGGGATTCTCCCGGCAAGAACACTAGAGTGGCTTGCCATTTCCTTCTCCAATGCATGAAAGTGAAAAGTGAAAGTGAAGTCGCTCAGTTGTGTCTGACTCAGCGACCCCATGGACTGCAGCCTACCAGGCTCCTCCGTCCATGGGAATTTCCAGGTGAGAGAACTGGAGTGGGATGCCATCATTGGAAAAGACCCTGATACTGGGAAAGATTAAAGGCAGGAGGAAAACGGGATGACAGAGGATGAGATGGTTGGATGGCATCACCGACTCAATGGACATGAGTCTGAGTAGGCTCCGGGAGTTGGTGATGGACAGGGAAGCCTGGCCTGCTGCAGTCCACTGGGTCGGAAAAGAGACACGACTGGGCAACTGAACTGGACTGAACTGGAAGTGGCTCCTTGTGAGGGTCTACCAGTAGGGGGAGCTAGAGGGAGATGGAGGAGGAAGAAGAGACGCTCCTTCCTTTTGGTTTCCCCTCTCTGAGTACCTCTACAGACTGGGCTGCTCCACCCTGGCAGTTGCAGTTCCTTCCTGAAGCAGTGGCTGGATCCAGTTCACAGTTTCCCAGTGCTTACAGAACGAACCTCATGGAGCCCCTTAGCAGCATGTATTCTGGCCAGTCCTTCCTCCTCAGAGGTCTGGATCCCACTCCACCAGTCCCTCTTCTAAGCTACTAAATTTTAATAATCCGAACTTTCCCTTTGTTCCTCCCGCCCTAGGAGTGGTTGTTGCCTTCTGCAGTAGCTACCTCTGTAATGCCTGAAGGTGGTCTTTTTAAGTCTTTTGGTTTTTTTTTTTACCTTATTAACATTTTTTCACCTTAAATGATCTCTGTTCAGATAGATGGAGTGACTTCTGTGTCCTGACTGTACCTTGACCCATATGATACACATTTCCCAAAGATGAGAGTCAACTTGGGTGACTGTCCAGACACTTAGGCTATCCATTATTTATCCATTTCCACTCATAGATATTCAGCATTATCTCAAATGGAACCTTCTTATTGGCTATTAAAACTGACCCCAATCCCCCCACCAGTGACCACACTTCTTGACGAGTTCTTCAATGTGTCATCTCCATTTCCTCCTTTTTGACTCATTTCTTGATTTACTTCAATTTGGTTTCTGGTCCCACCAATCTGCTTTGTTAAAGTCAACAATTTGGACTTTTCTGATGGAACAGTGGATGGGAATCCCCCGCCAAGGCAGAGGACGTGTGTTCGATCCCTGGTCTGGGAAGATCCCACCTTCTGCAGAGCAGCTAAAGCCCACATGCCACAACTACTGAAGCCCGTGGGCCTAGAGCCTGTGCTCCACAAGAGAAGCCGCTGCAATGAGAAGCCTGCACGCGACGGAGAGTAGCCCCCACCCCACGCCACTCGCTGCGCCTAAAGAAGCCCAAGTGCAGCAACGAAGACGAAAAGAAAGAAACAAGTTTTTAAAGTCACCAATTTGTGTTTTGTTTGATGGACACCCTTTTTTCAGCCCTCGTTTTATAGGGTTACTCCGCAGCACTTGTCACATTCCTTTCCTTTTTTAAGCAGAGGCTGAGGAACATAGACTCCTGCCCCTGGGCCCTTTGTCACCTGGGAGGCCACACTCCCCGAGGTTCCTTCCTCGCTTTCCAATTCCTCTTTTCATGGCAGAGTCCCCAGAATTTTATAAGCTGACAGTGCATAAAGCTCAGCCTTAAGCCCTCTCTTTATTCATTGCTGTCGAAGTCATCTTATCCCCAACTATTGCTGCCGCAGGTGAAGTATCTGCACGCTCGCACTTCAGCTCAGGAGTGCCCTCTGCATCCCAAACCCATATGTACCACTGCTCCTTGACCTCTGCCCTTGAGTGTCTCACAGGTACTTCAAACTCAACAGAGATAAGAAAAAACTCATGTTCTTCCCCCGTATCTGATCATCTTCCAGGGTCCCCTGTTTTAGTCAAATGTACAATCTTCCATCTTGTGGTACAAACCAAAAACCCAGGGTTGTTTTTTTTTTTTAATGCTTCCCTGTCTCTAGATCCAATTATTTCCAAACGTGTCCCCTTTACGATGTCTCTTGCAAACATCTCTGCTGTTGCCTTCCTGCCATATTCTTTATCTATTGCAATGGCCTCTTAACCGAGCCGCTTTTTCCTACCTTGCCCTTTCTCAGGGCATTCTCCAGACTGCAGTTAGAGCAATCATCTAAAGAAGAAAATCTGAGCATGTCACCTCTCAGCTTAAAGCATGTCAATGATTCCTGTTTACTCTTAGAAAAAACTGAAATCCTTCCCAAGACCTTCAAGGCCCTGGCCCACTGCCAACCTCAGCCAACACCCTTCTCTTCCTTATTCTCTGTTCCTGTTCCCCTCCTGTTCCCTCCTGTCTCAGGGCCCTTGTACATGTTGGTCTCATTATCTGAAATGTCTATTCATTCTTCTTAGCTCAATGCAGTGATAATTGCTGAGGGAACCCTTTTCTGATTCCCTCTCTCAGTGCCCGGAACTCGATAAGGGCCCCTTCACATAGCACTGTGAACCTGCCTCTCCCTGGAGGCATTTCCCAGGGAGTTGCAGTCTTACATTTGGGCTTCCCCAGGTGGCTCAGCGGTAAAGAATCTGCCTGCCCATGCAGGAGTGGAGCAGGAGCCATGGGTTCTATCCCAGGGTTGGAAAGATCCCCTGGAAAAGGAAATGGCAACCCACTCAGTATTCTTGCCTGGAAAATCCCAAGGACAGGGGAGCCTGGTGGGCTACAGTCCATAGCGTTGCAAAAGAGTTGGGCACAACTTAGTGAGTATACAATTTTACATTTATTCTGTAGCTGAATGACTCACGTTGGTCTCTTCATAGGTTTCATGTTCCAGCTCAGGGACCATATCTGCCTTGCTGTGCCCTTGAATTCTCAGGTCCAGAACTGGCTTTTCCACACAATAAATGAGCATTTGTTGAGTACATGGATGAGTTTAAACAGAGGACTGATGACCTCAGGGTGCTGCTCTCTCAGTACTTTTACACCATGGAAACCTTCCACATGTTTGAATGCAAAATGTTGCCTGAATATAAAGAGATACTGTTTCAAGCTGAAAGGCCACAGATTAAGCCACTACAACCTGAAAAGGAAAATCCATGATAAAAGTTAATACCTTTCTGACTTAAAACTGCAAGAAAATTTTCTTAAGCATCTTTTAACTTAGAAATATATTTTCAAACAGGAAAAAGGCAGATATATGTTTCATTTACTATTGAAAGCAGAAAAGTTAGATTTATTATAGCAATGGAAGCAACACTTTTGATAAGAGACTCTGCTACGTCACTTCAGTCGTGTCCGACTCTGTGCGACCCCATAGACGGCAGTCCACCAGGCTCCCCCGTCCATGGGATTTTCCAGGCAAGAGTACTGGAGTGGGGTGCCATTGCCTTCTCCATGATAAGAGACAAAACTTAGTAATTTACTGCCTGAATCCAGAAGGGACAACTAACTACCTAGAAGTGTTTGGAAAAGAATCTCCTTTAAAAAATACACTTTTTATTTTGACATAAATTTAAATGTATAAAAAAGTTGAAATGTAACATAGAGAGAGGTCCCATATACCCTACCCACAACTTCCCCCATTGGTAAGCAACTCATTTATAATCATGGTGCATTTGTCAATATAACCAACCTTTGCATACTGCTTACTACTAACTAAACTCCAGAATTTATCTTTGATTTCATGAATTTTCCCACTCATAGCCTTTTTCTAAGGTCCATCTAGTCAAGGCTATGGTTTTTCCAGTAGTCATGTATGGATGTGAGAGTTGGACTATAAAGAAAGCTGAGCACCAAAGAATTGATGCTTTTGAACTGTGGTGTTGGAGAAGACTCTTGAGAGTCCTTTGGACTGCAAGGAGATCCAACCAGTCCATCCGAAAGGAGATCAGTCCTGGGTGTTCATTGGAAGGGCTGATGTTGAAGCTGAAGCTCCAATACTTTGGCCACCTCATGTGAAGAGCTGACTCATTTGGAAAAGACCCTGATGCTGGGAGGGATTGGGGGCAGGAGGAGAAGGGGACGACAGAGGATGAGATGGTTGGATGGCATCACCGACACAATGGACATGGGTTTGGGTGGACTCCAGGAGTCGGTGATGGACAGGGAGGCCTGGCGTGCTGCGATTCATGGGGTCGCAAAGAGTCAGACACGACTAAGCAACTGAACTGAACTGAACTGACGCCTTTTCTGTCCCAGGATCGAATCCAGGATACCACACCATATTTAGGAACTTCCCTTTTACAAGGGAGAAAAAGAAAAGGGCTCTCAAACTTACTACTGATGAGATGAGAAACTGAATCTGAACTCCCTGGCTGAGATGGCACTGCCAGTGATGAATAAACAATAAGAGTGAAGTGAAGGGCTTATTTTCAATGAATTCTTATTGAGCACCTAACATATATGTTACATTACTTACATATATTTTTATATAATGTGTATTATAATAATAGTTATGTTTTGAGCGATTATATGCACTGACTGATTACATCTTCACAAAATTCTATGAGGTTGGTGTAATTGTCATTTCTGTTTTATGGACGAAAGCACTAAGTCTTGGGGAGCTAAACTTGCTCAAGATTATAAGGCAGAGACCAGTCTCAAACCCCTGTCAGCTTGACTCCAAAGTTCAGCATGTTAATCACCACGAGAAAATTCTACTTAATGTTCACTACATGGATATATCAGTGGTACAGTTATCTATTGCTGTGTAACAAACCTTTCCAAAATTGGTTATTTAAACAACTATTGTATTATGCTTATAGGTTTGTGGGTCAGGAACTCAAGTAAGGCACAGCAGAAATGGCTTGTCTCTGCTTAGACTGACTCAAATGACAGAGGATGACTGGTGTGGCTCACAGGGCTTTACATGTTGGGGACCCTGGTTCTGGCTCTTCTTTTTTAATATTTATTTTTTAGTTAGAGGATAATTACTTTACAGTATTGTGATGGTTTTTGCCATACATCAACTTGAAACAGCATTAGGTGTACACATGTCCCCTCCCTCTTGAATCCCCCTCCCAGTTTCTTCCCTTTCTACCCCTCTGTGTTGTCACAGAGCGCTGGCTCAAGGTTCCCTGCATCATATATCAAACTCCCCTTGGCTCTCTATTTTACATATGGTAATATGTATGTTTCAGTGCTACTCTCTCAAATTATCCCAACCCATGGCTTTTTCAGCCACATGTCTGACACTGACCTAGAGTAGTTGGATGAGCTGGGGCGTTCTTTCTTTCTCCCAAGAGTGTTTCTATGCAGTTAACTTGGGCTTCCTCATAGCATGGTAGTCTCCAAAGGATCGGTCTTAGAGGGCAGCTGGATTTCCTCAGAATGACCATTGCAAGAGATGGGCTAGAGACTGAAATAATGTAACTTCTTGTATTGGTCAAAACAGTCACAAAGTGCAGCTAGATTCGAGGGAAGGGGAAACAGACCCCAGATGGTGGTGGTGGGGGGGAGTATCATAAAATGTCACCCCCTAAATTCATCATAATCAGATACGTAATCATAAAATCAGAATTACTCTCTTTCAATGCTTTGGAATAGTTTCAGTTCAGTTCTGTCTCTCAGTCATGTTTGACTCTTTGGGATCCCATGGACTGCAGCACACCAGGCTTCCCTGTCCACCAACAACTCCCAGAGCTTGCTCAGACTCTTGTCCATTGAGTCAGTGTTGGCATCCAATCATCCCATCCTCTGTCTTCCTCTTCTCCTCCCATCTTCAATCTTTCCCAGCATCAGTGTCTTTTCCAATGAATCAGTTCTTCACATCAGGTGGCCAAAGTATTGGAGTTTCATCTTCAGCAGCAGTCCTTCCAATGAATATTCAGGACTGGTTTCCTTTAGGATGGATTGGTTGGATCTCCTTGTGGTCCTAGGGACTCTCAAGAGTTTTTTCCAACACCACAGTTCAAAAGCATCAATTCTTTAGCCCTCAGCTTTCTTTATGGTCCAACTCTCACATCCATACATGACTACCTGGAAAAACCATAGCTTTAACTAGACGGACCTTTGTTGGCCAAGCAATGTCTCTGCTTTTTGATATTCTGTCTAGGTTGGTCATGGCTTTTCTTTCAAGGAGCAAGCATCTTTTAATTTCATGGCTGCAGTCATCATCTGCAGTGATTTTGGAGCCCCCCAAAATAGTCAGTCACTGTTTCCCCATCTATTTACCATGAAGTGATGGGACCAGATGCCATGATCCTAGTTTTCTGAATGTTGAGCTTTAAGCCAACTTTTTCATTCTCCTCTTTCACTTTTACCAAGAGGCACTTCAGTTCCTCTTTGCTTTTGGCCATAAGGGCTGGGGTCACCTGCATATCTGAGGTTATTGATATTTCTCCCAGCAATCTTGATTCCAGCTTGTGCTTCATCCAGCCTGGCATTTTGCATGATGTACTTACTCTGCTTATAAGTTAAATAAGCAGGGTGACAATATACAGCCTTGACGTACTCCTTTCCTGATTTGGAACCAGTCTGTTGTTCCATGTCGAGTTCTAACTGTTGCTTCTTGACCTGCATACAAATTTCTCAGGAGGCAGGTCAGGTGGTCTGGTATTCTCCTCTCTTTAAGAATTTTCCATAGTTTGTTGTGATCCACACAGTCAAAGGCTTTGATATAGTCAATAAAGCAGAATTAAATGTTTTTCTGGAACTCTTGTGCTTTTTTGATAATCCAATGGATGTTGGCAATTTGATCTCTGGTTCCTCTGCTTTTTCTAAATCCAGCTTTCACATCTTGAAGTTCACAGTTCATGTACTGTTGAAGCCTGGCTTGGAGAATTTTAAGCATTGCTTTGCTAGCATGTGAGATGAGTGCAATTGTGCAATAATTTGAACATTCTTTGGCATTGCCTTCCTTTGAGATTGGAATGAAAACTGACCTTTTCTAGTCCAGTCCATTAAAATGATAAGTATACATTAAGTAACTCAGAAATGTTGATGATGATCATGGCAGGACATTAAGATGGAGGGTAACAGAAAGGGTAGCAATATTCTGTTACTTACGTTACTTATGTTACAATATTCTGTTACTTATGAACCCTGATGGTTAAAACATAGTGACTCTCAGGAGAGTAGTGGACAATTGAAGAAGCACAGAAATGGTATGCTATCATTAACGCTTCAGTTTCCACTGTTTTTATGATTTCCTTTCTTATGGCTATCTTTACTTTTTTAAGGTGTTGGGTTTTTACTGGTTCCCTGGTAGCTCAGATGGTAAAGAATCTTCCTGCAATACAAAAGACCAGTGTTCGATCCCTGGGTCAGGAAGATCTCCTAGAAAAGGGAATGGCTACCTACTCCAATATTCATGTCTGGAGATTCCCATGGACAAAGGAGCCTGGTGGGCTACTGTCCATGGGGTCACAGAGAGTCAAACACAACTGAGCGACTTTCACTTTTGTCTTTTAGCATTTTATCCCTGTAAATGTCACTGTTTTGTCTTAGAGCTTCTCTGAATTTTTTTTTTAATTAAACCTTTCATTTTTAAATGATTGTAGATTCAAATAGAATTGCAAAATATAACACAAATCTCTGTACCATCGACCTAGTTTCTCCTGATGAAAACATCTTATAAAACTGTAGTACGGTATCATGAACAGGAAACTGACATTGAGAAGATCAAGATGCAGAACACTTCTATCTCCATAAAGATCCCTCAAAGGTGCCCTTTATAGCCATACCCACTTCCTTCCCAACCCAAGCCCTCTTTAACCCATGGCAAGCACTAATCTGTTCTCCATTTCTATAATTTTGTCATTCAAGAATGAAACATAAAGGGAAGGATGTATGTGTGTAACCTTTGGGGACTGGCTTTTTTCAATCCCTGTAATTCTCTAGAGATTCATTCAACTAGTGGTGTGTATCGAGAATGCATTCATTTTCATTTCTGAGTAATATTTCATGGTATGGGTGGACTGTAATTGAATCATTCACCTATTGAGGAACATCTGGGCTATTTCCAGATTTTGACTTTTCCAAAAAAAAGGTGCTATCCACATATACTTACAAGGTTTGTGTGAACATAAGTTTTTGTTTTTCCAGGATAAATTTCCTGGAGTCCAGTTGCTGGGTGGTATGATAATTGCACATTTGGTTTTTTTAGGAAACTGCCAAACAGTTTTTTCAGGGGGCTATACCATTTTCCATTCTCATCAGCAGTATACGGGTGATCCAGTTTCTCTACATCATCTCCAGCGTTTGCGTTGTTGTTATTTGAATTTTAGCCAGCCTGATAGGTGCGTAGCGATAGTGCATGCTTTCGGTTTGCATTTCTGTGATGGTTAATGATGTCGAATATCTTTTCATGTACTTATTTGCCATCTGTGTAGTCTCTTCAGTGAAATGCCAGCTCATGTCTTTGCCTCTTTTCTAATCAGGTTGTTTGCTTTCTCACCATTGAGTTTTGAGAGTACGCTGTACATTCTAGATACCAGTACTTTGTGTAGTATGTGGTTTGCAAATATTTTCTCCTACTCTGAAGCTTGTCTCTTCATCCTCTTAACAGTCTTTTGCAGAGCAAAAGCTTAAAAAATTTATGAAGTGAATTTATCAAATTTTCTTTTGGTGGTGTGAAATTTTGGTGTCAAATCGAATTCTTTTCCCGTTCCTCAAGATTTTCCCTAAAACTTTCAGTATTATCTTTTACATTGAACTTAGTGATCTGTTTTGAGTTAATCTTTGGATAAAGTATGAGACTCAGGTCAAGATTAATTCCCTTCTTACATCCATTTGCTCCAACACCATTTGTTTTAAAGACTATCTTTCGCCAATCCAACTGTTGTTTGAACCTTAGGAAGATCAGCTGGGCGTATCTGTGTGGGTCTGTTCCTGGACTGTTTATTCTGTTCCGTTGATCTGTGAGTGTATTTCTCTGCCAGTGCTGCGTAGCCTTGGTTACTGCAGCTATGCCATAAATATTGAAATCAGGTAAATGGATTCTTCTTGCTTTTTTTAAACTTTTTTTTCGCCATGACATATGGCATCCAAGATCTTAGTTCCCCAACCAGGGATTGAACCTGTGTTCCCTGAAGTGGGAGCACAGAGTCTTAACCTGTGAACTGCCAAGGAAGTCCCTTATTTTTTATTTTTAAAAGCTTGCCTTAGTTATTGAAGTCTCTTTGCATTTCTGCACAAATTTGGAATAATCTTGCTGATTTCTACACAAATCTTGCTGAGATTTTGATACAAATTATGTTAAACTTATCTATATGTTTGCATAGGATTGGTATCTTTGCCACTGAGTCTTCCAATTCATGAATGAAATATTCATTTATTTATTTAGATCTTTGATTTCCTTCATCAATGTTGTATAACTTCAGCAAACAAGTCCTATTTTGTTGGATTTATATTTAAGAATGTTATTTTTTGAAATGGTAATAAATAAGTGGTATTATATTAAAAATTTTCATGTTATGTTCATGGCTATTATATACAAATATACTTGATTTTTTGCATATTTGTCTTGTATCCTGTGACCTTGCTAAACTTGCTTATTCTATGAGTTTTGGGTGTAGATTTCTTGGAATTTTCTATGTAAACAATTGTGCCATCTGTAAGTAGGGGCAGTTTTATTTCTTCCCAATCTGCATTCCTTTTGTTTTCTTTTCTTGTCTCGTTACAATGGTTAGAAAGACCAGCACTATGATGAATAAGAGCGGTGAGTGCTTTATTCCTGATGTGAAGGGGAGAGTATTTAGTCTGTTGCCATTAGTTGTAATGTCATCGGAGGTTTTTGGTAGATGCTCTGTTCTTTTTCTGAGAGGTTTTTTGTTTGTTTGCTTTTATTAATATCATGAATGGGTTGAAGTTTGTTAAATGCTTTTTCTGCATATATTGACATCATCATATTACTTTTTGTTTTTTAGCCTGTCATTATGGTGGATTACATGGATTGATTTTCACGTACTGAGCCAACCTTGCATTTCTAAGATAAGCTACATTTGGACATGATGTGTAATTCTTATATTGCTGAATTCTACTTGCCAATATTTTGTTAAGAAGTTTTGTATCTCTACTCATGAGGAGTAATGGTCTATAGTTCTCTCTTTTTTTTTTTTTTTACCATCTTTGCCTAGTTTTAGTACTGAGGGCATACTAACTTTATAAAATTTATTGGAAAATATTCCCTTCTCTTCTTTTATTTGAAAGAGATTGTGTAGAATCAATGTTAGTTCTGAAACTCTCATTAAAATTCTTCAGTAAAACATCTAGGTCTGGAGATTTCTTTGGGTGGGTGGTTAAAATTATAAATGCAATTTTCTTAATAGTTATAGGGCTGTTCAAATGATCTATTTTGTATTGGTGAGTTGTGGTAGTTTGATTTTTTGAAAGTGTTTACAATTGGTTTATTTCATCTAAATTGTTAAATGTATGCATGTAGAGTGTTTGAAGTATTTCCTTATTATCTCTCTGATATTTTCAGGATCTGTGGCAATATTTCATGTATCATTTCTGATACCGGTCATTTGTGTTTCTCTTTTTCAGTCTTGATAGAAGTTTGACAATTTTATTTCTTTTCAAAGAACCAGTTCTTTGTTTCACTGAATTTCTCTTTTTATATTGGTTTTTATTTCATTTATGGCTTCTCTTATCTTTGAATTTTGCTTCCTTTGTTTGTTTTCTTTGTTTATTTTGCTCTTCTTCTAGGTCCCTGAGGTAGATGCTTAGATTATTGCTAGTATTTATGGCTTCCATCCTTTATCACCAATTTGTTTTTCTTATTATATACGAAATAAATTTTTTGTTGATAGCACATACTTAGGCCATGTTGGTTTTTTAAAAATACACTCTTCTAATCTCTGAATTGGTATATTCAGACCATTTACATTTAAAATGATTGTTAATATCTTGGGTCTTAAGTCTGTCATCTTTTTCCTGCTTATTCTCTGTTTTTAATTTTTATGTTTTATTTCTCAAATTCCTGTGTTTCACTTAAACATTTCTTAAAATTCAAATTTGATTTATCTATGGCAGTTTGAATGTATCTCTTTCTAGAGCTTTTTGAATGGTTGCTTCAGATATTATATTGTATTATACATAATTTATCAGTTTACTAGTATCATCATTTTACTAGTTTGAGAAAAATGTAAAAAGCTTATCTTCCTTCATGTCAGTTTATCCTTCATATAATAGTTCAGTTTAGTTCAGTTCAGTCGCTCAGTCATGCCTGACTCTTTGTGACCCCATGAACCGCAGCATGCCAGGCCTCCCTGTCCATCACCAACTCCGGAGTCTACCCAAACCCATGTCCATTGTGTCAGTGATGTCATCCAACCACCTTATCCTCTGTCATCCTCTTCTCCTACCCTCAGTCTTGCCAGCATCAGGGTCTTTTCAAATGAGTCGGCTCTACGCTTCAGGTGGCCAAAGGATTGGAGTTTCAGCTTCAACATCAGTCCTTCCAGTAAACACCCAGGGCTGATCTCCTTGAGGATGGACTGGTTGGATCTCCTCGCAGTCCAAGGGACTCTCAAGAGTTTTCTCCACACCACAGTTCAAAAGCATCAATTCTTCGGCACTCAGCTTTCTTTATAGTCCAATTCTCACATCCATACATGACCCCTGGGAAAACCATAGCCTTGACTAGATGGACCTTTGTTGGCAAAGTAATGTCTCTGCTTTTTAATATGCTATCTAGGTTGGTCATAACTTTCCTTCCAAGGAATAAGCGTCTTTTAATTTCATGGCTGCAATCACCATCTGTAGTGATTTTGGAGCCCAGAAAAATAAAGTCATCCACTGTTTCCACTGTTTCCCCATCTATTTCCCATGAAGTGATGGGACCAGATGCCATGATCTTCATTTTCGGAATGTTGAGCTCTAAGCCAACTTTTTCACTCTCCTCTTTCACTTTCATCAAGAGGCTCTTTAGTTCTTCTTCACTTTCTGCCATAAGGGTGGTGTCATCTGCATATCTGAGGTTATTGATATGTATATAATATCCTTCTTCGTGTAATAAAATTGTGTTAAATATTTCCTTTAATAAAAAAATACGTCAGACTGTTATAATTTTTGCTTCAAGCATCAACCGTAATTTAAAAGACTCAAGAGGAGAAAGAAAGTCTATTATATTGACCTGTAATTTTGCTTACTACATTCTTTCCTTCTTCCTAGTGTTCTGATATTGTTTCTTTTATCATCTTATTTTTATTTAGAGAACTTTCATTAGCTAATCTCTTAGGGTAGATCTGCTGGCAAGAATTCTCTTAGGTTTTCTTCATTTTCTCTGAAAATCTGTTGATTTCTCCTTAATTCCTAAAGGATATCTTTCTTAAGTATAGGATTATAGGTTGTCAGTTCTTTTCTTTCAGTATTTGAACAATGTTATACCACAGCCTCTGGCCTCCATGATTTCTGATAAAAAATTCACTGTCATTAGAATTGCTTTCCTCCTATAGATAAGGTGTTGTTTCTCAGTGATTTCAAGATTTTTTCCTTTGTTTTTGGTTTTCAGAAATTTGACTATGATGTATGTTGGTGTGGCTTTCTCTGGGCTTATTCTGTTTGGAGTACACTCAGTTTCTTAAATCTAAAAATGTATATATTTTACCAAATTTGGGATGTTTTCAGTCTTTGTCTCTTCCAGTACTTATTCAACCTCCCTCTCTTATTTTTCTGTCCTTCTGGGATTCCAAGGGCACAAATGTTCAATCTTTTATTAAAGTCTCAGGCACCTG
Source organism: Cephalophus harveyi (assembly GCA_006410635.1). NCBI lineage: Eukaryota > Metazoa > Chordata > Mammalia > Artiodactyla > Bovidae > Cephalophus > Cephalophus harveyi. Next base: position 1,463,756 of record SJYT01054896.1, on the reverse strand, counting down.
AGGCTCTGATCACTTATTTCCAGTCTAGTTTTCTCTATTGTTCAGATTAGATAACTTATTGTTCTATCTTCAAATTCAATGATTCTTCCCTCTCTTCCCTTCATTCTGTTGTTGAGCCTATTGAATCTTTAAAGTTACTATACTTTTCAGTTATCAAACTTCCATTTAGTTTTTCTTTATATCTTCTATAGTTTTGCTGCAATTATGTCTTTTTTAATTTGTTTCAAGTTCATAATTGCTGATCAAAGCATTTTTATGATGGTTGTTTAAAAATCTTAGTCAGATAATTCTAATATCTCTGTTATCTCAATGTTGCTTTCAGTCGTGTCCAGCTCTCTGTGACCCTATGGACCACAGCCTGCTAAACTCCTCTGTCCATAGGATTCTCCAGGCAAGACTACCAGAGTGGGTTATCTCAGTGTTAGCATCTCTTAATTGTCTTTTTCATTCAGCTTGATATTATCCTGGTTTGTGATATGATGAATAATTTTGATTGAAATCTGAATATTTTTAGTACAATGTTATAAGACACTAGATCTTAATTTAGTCTTTAGTTTCAATTGGCTTCTCTTGATACCACTCCAATAGGAAAAGGGGGAGGGGAGAGAGGCACCACCTCATCATGGCTAGGTTTCTTCCTGACCTCTGCTGAGGCCTATTCAAAAGGGAGGGGTGCTTCTTGTGAGTGCTGGGAGGGTATCGGGGTTCTGGCTCCCCACGAGGCCTCCAGTGACACCCTGGAGTGGAGAGGCCTCTGGATGTTGGAGAGTTATGAAATTCTGACTCTTCAAGTCCACCATTTCTGATACCACCAGTGAATCGGGGTAGTGGGGGCATCTCGTTACTGTCAGGTGGGAGTTAAGTTTAAACTTACTGATACTGCAGGGGCATGCAGGTTTGAGCTCTTTACTTACTGTAAAGAATGGAAGTCTCAGCTACAGGACCATCTCTGACATCATTCCACTGAGGATGGGGGTGGGATTCGGACGTCTCCTTACAGCCTGGTAGGGACTTCCCTGATAGCTCAGCTGGTAAAGAATTTGCCTGCAATGTGGGAGACCTGGTTTCAATCCCTGGGTTGCGAAGATCCTCTGGAGAAGGGAAAGGCTACCCACTGCAGTATTCTGGCCTGGAGAATTCCATGGACTACCCACTGTATAGTCCATGGGGTTGCAAAAAGTCAGACACGGCTGAGTGACTTTCACTTACAGCCTGGTGAGAGTTGAGGTCTAAAATCCCACTTGGTCTTTCCGGTCATGGGGTGGGGCTGGGGCCACAGTGTTTTCTGTGATGTGCTGTTGCAGCCAAGAAGGTATTTTCTAAAAGTTTACTTTCTTGCAAGGCTGTCCTTTCCTTATGCTGTGGTGCAAGAGAGCAGGCTTTTTGGTGAGGCTTTTTTGTTTGCATCTGTAGGTATTCACAGATGACCTGCTTTACAGCGCCCAGTCTGGAATGTCTAGAAAATTCCTCACTGTTCTGTTTTTCAAGTCCTGGGATCCCTAGCCCATCTACCTTCTTTCCTCTGCCTTTCAGAGTCTTCTAATGCTTGTCTTATATATTATGCCCAAGATTTTTAGTTGTATTTTGAGGGAAGGATGGAGAAAAGTACATTGACATTATCTTCCCAGAAGGTGAATTTCTGTTATCTTTATTTTTAAAGAATATAAAGGATTTTGTTTAAAAATAATAATTTTAGTTTGCACAGTAGGAAAACAAATACAGCCAATATGAAACAAACTTAGGTGTAAAACTTGGAAATAAATGCTCAAGATGGTCTTTTAAACAAACATATAGTCATTGAGACTATCTAAAACCTTCCTAGAATAAAAAGAATGTGCCCTTATAGTTTGAGTTCTTTATACTTTCCTATCTTTAATCTTGTTGGATCCTACTGGGAACCCTGTGAAGGAAATAAGGCAAATATTATCATTCCAGTTTTACAGAAGGGGAAATGGGACCATAAAAATCAGAGCGAAACATAGGACCTATTAAAAATTTATATTAAACCATTGGCAATTTGTTTCCCTACTTTAAAATAAATAATCCTTTTATAGAACATCATAAAACTAATCTTTCCTGAAGGTTTTCTACCCTTTCATCAAAAAAGAGAATATTTTACCTACTCTAATGCTTCCAGATTCCAACAATGAGAAGATTTGTTTGGAATCAATGATAGGATGGGAATTTACTACCTTGGCACCCCCCTCAGAAATTCCCCACTGTATCGTCTCCCACTCATGAATCATCTTTTGAAAGTCTTGAGTTAAATGCTGAATCCTCATCTGGACCCAAGCTGGAGAAATGGCATCCTCTTTGAATTTCAGATTCCTTCTGTGCAGTGGAGACTACACTCTGCCGTGTCTCCCCTACCTGCTGCCTTATGGGCCGCAGGCTGAAACATGGGAGCCATTCTGAAGGAGGTGTGATGCTTAAATGAGATCGTGTCCATTCTGATCCTGAATTACAGGCAAAGTACACTGTAGCCGAGTTTTTCTTGGACACCAAAGATTTTCACATGCCACAAAAATTCCTCAAGTGTGATTTTCCACTGTCTGCCTCCATAGTTCTGCAAGAGGCAGGGCGTGCCGAGGAAGGGGTCGCAGGACTTCCTTTTGGAAATACAGCCTGAAGAATTTCTCTGTTTAGTTTGGTTGCTATGTGCAGATTAGAGAGATTCAAATGCAGACTCTATTGAAGAAGAGAGGGGAAATAAAGCAATACCTTAAAACATGAAGAATCTTTAAAAAATCATGATAAGAGAGGAAGCGTTGGAGAGTCAGGAATTGAGACCTGGCAGAGTGAGGTGCTGGATTTATCTGTTGTTGAGTTAGTTGCTCAGTCGTGTCCAACTCTTTGTGACCCTGTGGACTGTAGCCTGCCAGGCTCTTCTGTCCATGGGATTCTTCAGGCAAGAATACTGGAGAGGGTTGCCATTTCCTTCTCCAGGGGATCTTCTTGACCCAGGGATTGAACTTGGGTCCCCTGCATTGGCAGGTGGATTCTGTACCATCTGAGTCACAGGGAAGCCTGAGTTTATTTAGGTATTCAATAATGGCTCACCGACACAAGGCACTGTGACATGGAGAAACCATTTTCCCAGTTAGGCCAGGCTCCGGCTCTTTTGTTTATTGTCGACACTTATGCATCGCCTGTTCCTCCTATCCGAGGCAATTGCTGGCAGCAAGAAGATTCAGCCTCTGTCCTCAGGGAGCTTCCAGCTCAGCTGAAGAAGCCAGACATAGAGACAAGATTGAGGAGTTGCAAGTGAATGGCACAGATGTGTCCTTGGTTCTGTTATTTTTGGACTGGGCTGGCCCTAAGGAAGTAGGCCTGGGAGGTAGCAGGGGGAAGAGGTTTCAGCCAGAGAAGAGAAGGGAGGGTCGAATGGGTCTCTGCCGTTACTTCAGGGGCAATGGATGAACATGCCTCTAGGATCTCTGCCAAGGAGATAGTTTATAGAGGACATAGTGGAAAGGGGAGCCCCAGAGACAGGACAGGTGAGGCTGGGACTTTCTTTGGCAAGGAAGGAACGCTCTTAAGGGGCAATGGGGAAAGGAGAGACACATAGAAGGACATGCATCAGGAAGATGAATCCAGCAGTGGAGTACCAGATGGGTTGCAGAGAAGAGACCTGCATGAAGTGGTGACAGGTCATTTGTATAGAAAGAAATGTTCCCTTTTTGGTTCAACAACAAACCTCCGCAAGGGAATAATTAATTTGCATCCTCTCGATGTGTTTACAATTAATATGGTCAAATAAATGTCCAAAAATTCAAATTCAGCCAAGTTCAAGCTTTGTCAACCCTGGGGATTTCCTAATATAATCATGAAGCTATTACTCAACTGTCTCTGAACATCTTCTGAGTCCCTGCACTGAGTTAACACTCCTACATCTAATTTGAGATGCAGAACTGAAACTATCATATTTTTACTCACAGAAGAAATATCTCACAATTTTGACTACTACATTTTCTCAAAATTATAAAATCTGCTTCACGTTTTTTATTGAAGTATAGCTGATTTAAAACACTGTGTTAGCTTCAGATATACAGCAAGGTGATTCAATTATGCATACATATATAGCTGTTCTTTGTCAGATTATTTTCCTTTATAGGTTATTACAAAATATTGACTAGTTTCTTGTGCTACACGGTTCCGTTCAGTTCAGTTCAGTCGCTCAGTCATATCCAACTCTTTGCAACCCCATGAATCACAGCACGCCAGGCTTCCCTGTCCATCACCAACTCCCGGAGTTCACTCAAACTCACGTCCATCGAGTCGGTGATGCCACCCAACCATCTCATCCTCTGTTGTCCCCTTCTCCTCCTGTCCCCAATCCCTCCCAGCATCAGTCTTTTCCAATGAGTCAACTCTTCGCATGAGGTAGCCAAAGTATTGGAGTTTCAGCTTTAGCATCAGTCCTTCCAATGAACACCCAGGACTGATCTCCTTCAGAATGGACTGGTTGGACCTCCTTGCAGTGCAAGGGACTCTCAAGAGTCTTCTCCAACACCACAGTTCAAAAGCATCAATTCTTCAGCGCTCAGCTTTCTTCACAGTCCAACTCTCACATCCATACATGACCACAGGAAAAACCATAGCCTTGACTAGGTGGACCTTTGTTGGCAAAGTAATGTCTCTGCTTTTGAATATGCGATCTACGTTGGTCATAACTTTCCTGCCAAGGAGTAAGCGTGTTTTAATTTCATGGCTGCAGTCACCATCTGCAGTGATTTTGGAGCCCCCCAAAATAAAGTCTGACACTGTTTCCATCGTTTCTCCATCTATTTCCCATGAAGTGATGGGACAAGATGCCATGATCTTAGTTTTCTGAATGTTGGGCTCTAAGCCAACCTTTTCACTCTCCTCTTTCACTTTCATCAAGAGGCTTTTTAGTTCCTCTACACTTTCTGCCATAAGGATGGTGTCATCTGCATATCTGAGGTTATTGATATGTCTCCCGGCAATCTTGATTCCAGCTTGTCCTTTTAAGTTATCTATTTTATATATTTGTTGTTGTGCTTAAGTATCCTGATGTGATGTCTGTATCTCTTCCTCTGACTTGTTTCACTTAGTATGATAATCTCCAAGTCCATCCATGTTGCTGCAAATCACATTATTTCATTCTTTTTTCTGTTGGAGTAATATTCCCTTGTGTCTGGTACATCAGCTGCTTATCCTTCAAGGGGAAAAATTAAGTAATCCACATGGCTAAAAAGAAGCCCACTGCCAAGCATACATTAAGACTAGAAAGAGGTGGGTTGGGCTTGTCTCAGCATTGAGATGCAGTGGGCTTCCCTGGTAGCTCAGAGGTTTAAAGCGTCTGCCTCCAATGCGGGAGACCTGGGTTCGATCCCTGGGTCGGGAAGATCCCCTGGAGAAGGAAATGGTAACCCACTCCAGTATTCTTGCCTGGAGAATCCCATGGACGGAGAAGCCTGGTAGGCTACATACAGTCCGTGGGGTCGCAAAGAGTAGGACACGACTGAGCGACTTCACCACTATTCACCATCACCAACACCCTTCAAGACCAGATACTACAAACCTTTCACTTCAGAGGTGAGGCTGTCAAGACCAGAGGGGTTTGGGGCCTGCCCCCTGTCCAGTTGGTGGTCAGATGGGACCATGCTGGTTTCACCCCATAACTCCATCTTCTGACGTTCACTGGGATGTCTGCTCATATCCCTGGCTGCCCTGGCCCTTGCTGGGCCTATTAGACAATAGGTATGAGCATCACTTCCCTGGTCTGGGATCTGAGTGGGCAGTCTCTCTCAGAGTGAAGTCCCATGAAGACTCTGTTTCCAAATTCTATCACAAGTTTCTTTGACTTTTCTGGTTCTCAGTTGCTTCTTCTTTAAAATAGACTAATACCTGCTCCATGCATGTTACAAAGCTCTGATTAAGATCAGGGAGATTGTGCATGTGAACTTCCTTAGAAAATAGTAGCTCATGATACAATTATTTCTATATTAGCTGATTTATCCTCCAGTCAACTGTGGATTGGTTTGATATAATCATCAGGGAATAGTTGTTTAAAGCCCTTGACTTAGTGCTGTTATTCACACCAAAAGCTCTGGTCAGACTTATACTAGCCTGTAGGGTGTGTGAAGAATATAATTATTCTAAATCTCTTCTGTGTCACATCCATAAGGTATTTTTCCCAGGACAGAGAGGAATGTCTTCCTTTCCGGCTCCCAGAATTCGATTCAACAAAGTTTACTGAAACAATGTGCTATAGGAAGAATCATGCTAAATACTGAAGAGATAAGTGAAAAGAATCCAGCTGCCCAGAGGAAACTCATGACCTGGAAAGGGGAAAAGAGCTCTTAGGATCCTGAGTTGAGAACCAGACGTGCATTAACTGCCAACCTCAGTTGACACATACACGAGAGCATTTGCCCTTCTGAAAAGCAACTGATTGACAAATCAGCTTGATTTTGAGCGTGTTGATGCCTATAACTTTCAGGTTGGGGCTATTTGAAATCAATTTGCCTCCCTCCCTATCAGCTGTTGCTCTGGCCTCGTGTGGCACCTAGTTTTGACTCATCTGAAGAATCACCATCCATTCATTTGCCATGTCCCACCCCACGCTCATCTGGAGTGATTTCCACATAAACTCACATGGTTCCTATTTTAGACCTTTCCAAGTGGAGCATAACATTTCTTTATCCACTTTCTCTTTGTGCTTTTGTAGAAATTTAATTTTATTTCTTACACATTTTAATCCAATTTCTTTGAAAAAAATCTTAAGGCACTTAACCATGATCCTATGAGATAACAAAGTTATGTGTGTTAGCTTGCCAAGGTTGCCATGACAAAACACCTCATGTTGCTGCTGCTGCTGCTGCTGCTAAGTCGCTTCAGTCGTGTCCGACTCTGTGCGACCCCATGGACGGCAGCCCACCAGGCTCCCCCACCCCTGGGATTCTCCAGGCAAGAACACTGGAGTGGGTTGCCATTTCCTTCTCCAATGCATGAAAGTGAAAAGTGAAAGTGAATACCACAGAAATTTATTCTCTCAGAGCTATGGAAGCTGGAAGTCAGAGATCAAGATGTTGGCAGAGCTACCGTCATCTGAAGGCTCCTTCCTTGCCTCTTCTTAGCTTCTGCTGGCTCCTGGCAATTCTTGGCAATTTTGGGGGGGGGATTGCAACTTCATCCCTGTAATCTTGCCTCTGTTGTCACGAGACATTTTTCTTGTGTCTTTCTCAGTGTCTTCTCCTTTTCTTATAAAGACACCAGTCATTGGATTCAGGGCCCACCCTGTTCTAGTATGACCTCATTTTAATCTAACTAATTATACCTTCAATGGCCTTATACCTAGGTTCACATTCTCAGTTTCCCCCCAGGTGGATATGAATTGGTGGGGAGAACTTCCGCCTCCTACAGTAAATAAGAGGGACCATCAGCAGTGGGATAGGAGAGTTGTTGTTTAGTCACTAAGTTGCATCTGACTCTTTTGTGACCCCATGAACTATAGCCCGCCAGGCTCCTCTGTCCATGGGATTTCCAGGCAAGAATACTAGAGTGGGTTGCCATTTCTTTTCCAGGGGATCTTCCTGACCCAGCGACTGAACCTGCGTCTCCTGGTGGATTCTTTACTAGTGAGCCTCCAGGGAAGCCTGGTGGGTGAAAGGACTTGCCAAATAAAATGAAGAGGAGGATTGACATCCAGAGGTTGCTGTAGGCTATTCCATACTTTTTAGAAGATGGGCTGCAAGCTTGTGGTTGCAATTCCTTACACGGAATTACTATAATCAAGAACTAGAGTTCTAGGGTCTGACCATCTGGGTTTGAATCCTGATTGATTTCATCAATGTGGTTGGAGGCAAATTAGTTAAACTCCCTATGCCTCAATTTCTTCATCTGTAAACTGGGATTAATGACTATTGGGGGAATAATGAAATAAAGCCTGTAAGTTGCGTGGCATGAGTGAAAGTCAGCCATGGTGATGTTGGCTTTCCAAAGTCTAGAAGGCAAAATGTAAAGGGAGTCACAAAGTTCTGATGTGGGAGGGGATGGCCAAGGAGTGATAAAGTGGCTGAGAAGTTTAGGAAAGCCTTCATGGAAGGGGTGGCCATTCCAAGGACTCGGACATTTGGAGGGGGGTGGGCACAGGTCCTATCCAGCTGTCAGGAAAGTGTAGGGTCTTGGGGGCATGGGGCAAGTCTGGTCTGTAACAGAGAATGAGCGAGGAGGTGTATAGAGCTGATTGAACAAGTTGGCTGGGCCCATGCTGGACACCAGGATGAAGACCCTGACCCAACTGGCACAAGTGGTGCCATCTTGCCAAAGTCCTGATACCCATAGAGAACCAAGAGGAAGGGCATTCCTTAGTCTCTGCAGGAGCCTATATCATCCCATGCCATGTATCTCTGTATTCCCACTCATAAAACCTCCTCATCGCTGTTGGTTTTCAACCCAGTTGTAAATTTTGTAGCTTTGCTCTGATGTATCACAAACTGTTCCTCATCTCCCCTCTTTGATAGAACCAGAACTGCCCATTGTTAGGGTTTTACCCTACCTCAGATGTTCTATTCCAAGCTCCCAGGTTTACAACCCAGTGTTGTCTGTCTCTCCACCCCCTTGCTTCTTTATCTACAAACAGGGTTATATATGTGACTCTGTGTCTGGTCCACTGTGACCCCTGGATCACTTCCAGCCTGCCTCCTTGATCTGTAGGTGTTCTAAATCTTATCCTGGCCTAATTTGCTGCTTCCCTCTCTGTGGGGCACTGTGATGCACACGCATAGTGCTGCTCTGTATCAGGACTGTGGCAAGCTGCTCTCCTCCCAGCCACAAACCATAAAATTAAGAACGGCGAGACTCTCTTGATTAATTTCATTCGCCTGTCTTTAAATCCATTAAAGAAAATGCCTGCTTAAATCATTCTTTTGCAAGCATATTTGTAAATAACACTTAAAAAGCACTTCATCTAATTATTCTTACCACAGCTGAATGTTAACAGATTGAAGATGAGATTTATGTTTAGACAGAACTAAGGTACCAATTTTTTCTCAACAATAGATGCTGCCATTAACAAAATTAAAACAGAAGATGTAGACCCACAAAAATTAATTTGCAGCAGGCTTCATCATTTCTCTAAGCAAAGCCAGTCTCTCCTCAGCTGCCTGAGAAAAGCCATAAAAATTTCTGAGAAGAATCTGAAGTTTGGGATTCCACACTAATTGCTTCCCCTCCCCTTTTACCTCATCTCCTTTTCTTGTTCATCTTGACCGCAAAGGGACAAGCAGTTTCCATATCCAAAATACCTTGGCTCTGCTGGGGTGAGGAAGTCAGTGGGGAGCGGGGGGCAGGCCGGGGAACCACATAAATAAATGGGAATTTCTACACGGACATGAGGATTTTCGTTTTCATTTTTTTTTTAAATGAGAAGAAGGCACGAGTATAAATTCCAAAAAGAGCAATTCATTTAAGTCTATCATTTTTGGCAACACAATAGAACGCACATTGGGATGAACAGTCACAAATCACTTTCCTTCCCACTGTCTGTTTTCCCCACCATATGTTGCGGAGAATACAGTTCGCATGCTGAGGTTTCGCCTCCTTGCCATGTGAGAAAGCATATTGCTAGATCAGCAGCCTGGTCACCGAGCCAACGCTTCTTGGAGCGGTGGGGGTGGGAAGGGAGAGGAAGGCTGGGGGGGAGACAGCTCACCTTCCAGTCAGAGTATTTATTGTAAAGCCTGGGGAGCCTTCAACATAGTTCGCTCCTCAGTAACATGGACTGGATTGAGCTGGACTAGGTACTTCCTGTAGTGACTTTTACTGACTCCCAGTAATCAAGTTCTGGGTGTGAACTTGATGGGCCACCAGTGTGAAAACATAGATTAGATGCCCCATCAATTTTTTTTTTTTCTTTTTCACAGTTTACCATTTTATCCACAGGGTAACCTCCCTTCTCCATAGTGAGTGCAGCGTGTGACTCTCAAGTATTTACTTAGTCAAAAGCTCATGACATTATCCATTCTCCTTCATGGTTTTCCCCACCCCATCATATCCCCTCATCTGATCCACCAGTTGAAAATTGGACAGCAGTGACTGATGAAGCAGACAAAAGGTTACTCCATGAAAGCCTCACAGTTCCAACCTTGTTGTTCTTTAGTTGCTAAGTCATGTCTGACTTTTTTCGACCCCATGTGAGCTGTAGCCTTCCAGGCTCCTCTGTTCATGGGATTTCCCAGGCAAGAAAATTGGAGTGGGTTGCCATTTCTGTCTCCAGGGCATCTTCCTGACCCAGGGATTGAACCCCCATCTCCTGCATTGACAGGTGCATTCTTTACCACCAAGCCACCAGGGAAGCCCCTCCAACCTCGTTAGTACTTTGTTATAACCCAATGAGCTGATCTACCCACAATGAACCACACAGAGAGGAGGAGTGTTATGAATACTAGAGAGAAGTCTAAAGCTTTAGTCTTTAGGGAAGACTAAAGCTATGATGACCTTTGCTTGCCATCTCAGTTATGACTGGTCAGATGCTCTCTGTATCATATGTGTCATAATCTCTGTCCTTCCGTGTACATGGCAAAGATGGCCCTGGTGAAACAGGTTTTCTGGAGAAATTCTAAGCTGACTCACGATGAGGTCAAATATTTGACTAAGCCCTACTCTTTCATTTGTTTAAGGTTAAAAAAAAAAAACTCACTCCCCAAATAAAAAAAAACTTTTTTTTTTTCATTTACACCATGACAGTGTTTGAAACAATGTTTTCAACATGTTCCAACATTTAATCCATTGCCAAGTGCTAGCTGACCTGTAGGAAACTTCATGAAAAATAAGGAAAATCTTTTTTTGGGGGGGGGGCTTTTGGGAGTTGTAAGAATCACAGGTAAAAAGTGAATTAGATTCCTAAAATGATGCATCAAACTCCTTGTCTAAATTAAACTGAACAGATGTGGAAAAAATGAGTCAGGGGCTCCCCATATAATTCGAAACGAGCTTTCAGGTTCCGCTTCCTAAGGCCGATTTCAGCCTAAGCCGCCTTATTGCCTAAAATCTGCAACTTGATACTAAAAGCTTGTCAGAATTAAGTGCACGCTTTATAAGTTTACATTTTACAGTCTAACTGTTTTTCTTTGATATTTGACAGGGACACAGGTTCCCATGTCATCTGGCCTTGAAGTACTTTTGGAACTTTCTCCTGGACCAATTTGAGGAAGCTCAAGATTGCCATGAGTTATAGGCCTTTAAGCTGCCCGCCCAGCCGCCGGCCGTTGGGCTCACACTTGAGGGCTAACACCTGTTGGCTGGACAGAGCAATTAATTTTTTTTTTTTTTAAATGCAGTAAGCCGCCAAAAATCAAAGCTAAAGGATAAAAATATAATTTTACCTCTTGAGCTTCCAGGGGTGACCTTTGATCTCGTCCAACGTCTGTGTGGCAGGAGGCACCGATCTTAAATTTTCTTCCCAAAGAAGCACCTTTGAAAGACACAAGTTCTGAGAGCTGGCTGCACGTGTCTATCCTCTGTCATTTCACTCTTGCGTGATTATTCACACAGAGACCTGAGATCGCCACTCAAAACAGAATCAGAACTACCAAGTGTCCTCTTCTTTAGGAAAATTCCAGTTGGAAGCTCTAAAATTATACTGCAGTCCATCCCTTGTGAGATCGACTCTTATTTCCCTAAGAGGCATTAGTTGGGTTTTCCAGTTGACGATGATAATGTGGCATTTGTTTCAGAATATATCTGTACATTAAACAGATAACTGTGAACTTGAAAGAGCTAAATACCAATCATGGACTGGGGCCTGGCCACACGGACAGCCTCCCTCCTTCTCTAAACCCTTTGGTAGCCAAGACAAGGTCACTGATCAGGGTAATTTGCAGGAAAAGTCAATTTCTCAAGTACCAAAGCAGGTGCTGTGGCACTCTATGACAATTTACTGAATCTAAATTGAGGAAGTTGGAAAAAACCAAAGGTCATGATCTGTAGGAAGAAAGGAGGAAAGGAAATCTCTTTGACTGTATTTTTAACTCCCTTTCTACTAAGACACATTCACCAACTGAAATGATTAATGCTAAAAATAAATAAATGAAAATCAGAATATCTCACTCTGATCAGCAACTTATCTGATTAAGTCAGAGGAGAGGAATTCAATTTTGCTTGCATTCATAAGGAAATAAGCCCAATTTATAGACTCTCAAGATCAGGTCTTTTGGCTTATGGCTGTTTAGAAACAAAAATCAAACCAAGATGTCAGAACTTTCTGTCTTAAGAAAAATTAAACATGTTATAAACATTATATGATCTATATTTAATACTACTTAGTCTGTGTTCTGAGTTGTGTCCAACTCTTTGGGACCCCATGGACTGTAGCCTGCCAGGTTCCTCTATCCATGGGTTTTCCCAGGCTGAAGTGAGTTACCATTTCCTACTCCAGGGGATCTTCCTGACCCAGGGATTGAATCTGTGTCTTTTGTATCTCCTGTGTTGTCAGGCAGATTCTTTACCACTGGTTAGCATATTGTTAGGTGGATTCTTTACCACTGATTTAGCATAAAGTGTGGAATATAGTGTATGACAAACATATAATCTATAACTTGGATTTTTTCTTTTAAATGAGCACATTCCCTACTTCTCCAACCCTAGGAAAAGAGAACACAGCTAAAATGAAAAATACTTTTAGGAAGGGAAATGTAACATGACGTTAGTTGTTGGGTATAGCAAGGAAAACATGGGGTGTGGAGGTAGATTTAAACTTGAGTTTTAGTTAATAACTAATTAACTGTGTAATTATATCTAATCATTTAACCTCTTTAAGCCTCTATTTTCTCACCTGTAAAATTGGGTGTTATTGTAAGGATTAAATGAGTTAATATATGAGGGGGGTGAAATTTTGGCAAACTATACATACTAATTATGATTACTTACCTTTAGGGTATCTTTATCCTGGAGGATGATAGGTACACCACTGGGGTGCATGAAGTGGTTGTAAGCCTTTGAGGTTTTTAAAAAATGTATCAATTAGAAGAAAAATGTTAAGTAAATAAGAGCACAGGTGGAAAAATATTGAAGGTGGCAGGCGAAAGACTGGCATTTGGGTGACTTGCCAAGATTTAGTTAAGTTCTTCTTGGGAGGTAAGGAAAAGAGATGGAGGTCTCAAACTCCCTAGTGATGTTTCCTGCAAAAGAAAATTTTTTTAAATTTTGGTAAAAAATTTAAAAATTAGTTATTTTTAGCTAATTCTAACATTTCAGCCAAAGAAGAAAATCCATTCGCTTGCTTGTCAGTTTCTCTTATTCCAGAGGAAATTCTCATGAAAACAGTATTCATGTAATCGGAAGATTTCTGAGTTCTAGTTTGTAGGTCAATGATTTAAAGCAATTTTAAGTGGAACAAAATTCTCTTCCAGCATAATCTGAATGCCCCACTGGGAACTCGTGTCCTTTGTCTAACAAGGTGTGCAGGTTGGAATGTGATAGCCACAGTTATCATAAATGTCATGTACGCCAAATACCTTGTTTCGTGGATAGGGACGTTGAAGACCAGAGAAAGACAGCTGTTTGGTGACTGCGGATGTTACAGATTTAGGACTGGGAGGGGCTTTGTGTCCCACAATTAAGTTCAGGGCTTTTCCTAGTTTCTAAATATCAAGTGCTTAATGTTCCAGCTAAGTTGGGAGGGACCGTGGAGGATGCCATTGTTACCAGCAGCATTTTGACATTTAAATCTCCCCCATTCTTTTTTTGTACTGGTGCTAGTGAAAATCTTAGGTAGAACCCAGAGGGCAACCTTGAAAAACATTAAGCACTCCATACATTAAGAACTGAAATGTAGGTTGAATATCATTCTTCTAGACTCATAGTCTCACCTGCTTTTAAAGTTTATGATTCTTTAATATTCCTAGTTTAGTTCTAAAGTTACTTGTCATGTTTCTGTTGCCTCCCCTTGGGTTTAAAGATATTGGGTTGGCCAAAGTTTCATCCGAGTTTTTCTGTAACACCTTATGGAAAAACCTGAACGAACTTTTTGGCCAACCCAATTCTTTCACAAAGGTGCTTTTAAATCTTAACCGTAGTGTTTGTGCACCTCCTAGCTTTTATTGCAATATTTTAATATTTGGTGTTGCTCATTGAAAATTCACCATACAGAAAACATTGGTCTATAAGGAAGATAATTTGATTGCTGATACATATTATTACACTTGAACACTTAACCTGAAAATAGTTTGCTTTTTATTTGTTGTTGCTGTTCAGTTGCTCAGTCATTTCTGACTCTTCGTGACCCCATAGACTGCAGCACACCGGGCTTCCCTGTCCTTCACCAACTCCTGGAGCTTACTAAAACTCATGTCCGTTGAGTTGGTGATGCCATCCAACCCTCTCATCCTCTGTTGTCCCCTTCTCCTCCCACCTTCAGTCTTTCCTAGCATCAGGGTCTCTTTTAATGATTAATCAGCTCTTCGCATCCTTGCTTTTTATATTGTTACTTACTGTTTGGTCCAACAGATATTTTCCAGTGACCTTTCAAATAAATTGCTAGAAAATGCATTCTATGTTACCTATCAGGATTCTGTGGTCATTTTGGCTTTCAGAAACCAAGTTCCAAACATATGGAGAGACACATTTCCTGCAGTGATGAGTCCCAGAACATTCCAGCATTTTACTCACACTCCTGGCACTGTGCCCTCCGGAACTGGATGTCGAGTCTAGAGGTTCATTTATTTTAAAGTTTTAAAATTACATTTTAAAGTTGGGAATGTTTTATATAATGAAAATTTACAATAATAGGATGAAGAACTCCTGTAGATCTTTCACCCAGATTGTCCATGTTCACACTCTACCGCAGTTATTTTATCATTCTTGACAGAGAGATAGAGACATATTTATTTTCCCTGAAACATTTGAGAATAAATTGCAAGCGTGATGTTGCTTTATTCCTAAATATTTCAATGTTTATTTTCCCTTTATAAGGACATTCTCCTACACAGCCATAGTAAAAATAATCAAAATCAAGAACTTAGCCGTAATATAGGAGTAATATCTAATCTGCTTCCTAGATGGCTGAATGGTAAAGAATCCACCTGCTGACATAGAAGACATGGGTTTGATCCCTGGGTTTGGAAGATCTCCTGGAGGAAAAAATGGCAACCCACTCCAGTATTCTTGCCTGGGAAATCCCATAGACAGAGGAGCCTGGTGGGCTATAGTCCATGGGGTCACAAACAGTCAGACATGATTTAGCAACTGAGCACACTCACAAGAATTATCTAGTCTATAGACCTATATATAGTCTACAGACCTATCTTTAGACCTTCTCAAAAATGACAGAATGATCTTAATTCATTTACAAGCAAACCATTCAACATCACAGTAATCCAAGTCTATGCCCCAACCCAGGTCTCCCGCATTGCAGGCAGACGCTTTAACCTCTGAGCCACCAAGCATCTGCCCGCAATGTGGGAGACCTGGGTTCAACCCCTGGGTTGGGAAGATCCCCTGGAGAAGGAAATGGCAACCCACTCCAGTATTCTTGCCTGGAGAATCCCATGGACAGAGAAGCCTGGTGGGCTACAGTCCCTGGGGTCGCAAAGAGCTGGACACGACTGAGCGACTTAGCTTTCACTTTCATGCCCCAACCACTAATGTTGAAGGTGAAGTTGAATGGTTGGTTCTACGAAGAACTACAAGAGCTTCTAGAACTAACACCAAAAAAAAAGATGTCCTTTTCATCATAGGGCATTGGAATGCTTATTCTTGGAGCCTTGATTTCCTCTAGTCAGTGGGACACACAAGCTCTTCCTTCATGAACTACAGGAATTAAGTGAAGCATTAGGACTGGAACTGGCCCTTTAAGGGCCCTGTCACTGATAGACATGACTGATTTCATCATTTTCATGAACTAACAGGCAAATGCACTTTGTTTTGCATTAAACAGGAAAAAAATAATCTAAGTCAATGGAAAGCAATTAGCATACTGATTTCCCACAGCTACCCTAAGCAAGTTAAAGAGATCCTAGCCCTCCTCGTGAAAGAAAAAATAATAATCTCAGCCTCATCTTGGAACTTTCAAATTAAGAGCATATATTAAACTAAGATGGAGTAGGAAATGGCAACCCATTTCAGTATTCTTGCCTAGAAAATTCCATGGAAAGAGGAGCGTGGCAAGGGCTACAGTCCATGGGGTCACAGGGGCTGTTTTATTTATATACTGCCGTGGATACTTTGTCTACAGTGCATTAAATGATATACCAACAAACACTCTGATCGTCAAATCGTATTCCTCTTCCTTGTCTAAGAGGTCTTAAAATAAGACATCTTATCACAGAGGCTAAAGAAAATTATAAAGCACCATTCTTATTCCCTTACTTTCTTTCTTTCTGGAAGGGACAAAGAGGGAACACCTCCAGCTTGGGAATGTGACCCCGAGCTGATTAGCCAGGCAAATAAACAAATACAGTAAAATATACAAATAGAGGTCGCCACACCTGCAGACAGGCAGACAGGGTGAGAGGGGACCACGTTGGCCCCTTTTCCACCACCACTGACCGTCCTGCAAGTGCAGCTGTGACACCACTTTGCCTCCAGCAAGGTCAGAGCCCAGCGGGCCACAAACAGAGGCAGCATTGTCTCCACATCCACACAGAACAGCATCCCGTGTGCTCTGCTCTGCAGCTGCAACGTGGCTTCCCCAGAAAGCCGCCTGCCATCAGCCACCCTTCTTCCATGGACTCACCATCCTCAAAACGCCTGATCTTGACTATTTAAACACTCTTCCATTTTCCTCTGGTGAACGTGAGACTTCTAAGCTTTCTTATTTGTACAAAGTGCCTTTAAATGAGAAGGTATTTGGCCTGTGGTGGGCACTGTCACCTGGAGCTCAATGAAAGCTATGATTAATGAATGATAAAGCCAGTTCACTGAGCCATGATATTGTTACGGCACTGTCCTAGGCAGGAAGCTAATTATATGTGGAAATAATCATTCAACCTGAGAAAGGTGTTTCCTATTCATTAGAACATACTATGAAGAGATAACACTTAAGAAAAAAAATGTTTTTACTATACTCTGGGCCAAAAGAAAGGATTATTCCATTCTTTATAATGAATTTGTTGGGAAACCTCAAATTTGAATTTTGGCTTAGTTGTAGGTTTTGCTTTGGGGTGAAAAAAGTGTTACTCGATTATAAACAATTTCCTTCTCCATTAGTACATGACTAATTCTTGAAAAATATATATCTGTAAATGAAAATTCTCAATTTGTGTTTCACCACTGAAAAACTTGGTAGGCAAAAATGTTTTCAAGACTATAATACAAGCTTAGGGGAAATTTTGGTCATTATTGTTCATTTATTTTCCTTATTGAGCTAATTTAATTATCATAGAGACACAAACATTAGCTCCAGTGCTGGGCTTCTCACATCTGTTAGTAAAGATTTGATTAGGGCTACACAAATGTGCTAGATTAAACTATCTAGTTGGTGAAATTCAAGCCACCTGGATATTTTAGCAACATCAATAAGAATAATTCTCTTTTTCAAAATCAGTAAATCCAGGCTATATTAAAAAGAATTAATTAATGAGTGCCAGATAGGCAAAACAAACATTTGACAATGAATCATATTATCAAAGGTTTTGAGGGAGATCCTTCTCAGCTTATGTTTAGATGTCAAATTATATTACCAAAACTAAACAATCTGTTAAAATGATGTCTTAATGCAATAAGTCTCCTGTGCCGTACTTTTTTTTTTAACTTCTTAAATATTTATAGTAGAAAAAAAGATATACTCTATTTAACAATGATAATCAAATCACAAGACATTTGCCCCAAAATATTGCCTTAGATACTTCCAAGAGCTGTTAACACAATTTAAATCCTATAAGAAAAAGAAACTATTATATAGTTTGGTTAATATATAATACGTATCATTTGAAGCAGCACAACACATATTTCACAGAAGATCTGTAAAGATATGGGCATTGAAAGAATTAATGTATAAATATTAAGTGTTTTACAGGATACATAAGCAATTCTAGAATAGGAAAGGACCCTGAAAATTGACTCCTTCACGGCTGCCCAACTTTCTCTGTTAATGGATGGGTAGTAACTATTTTAGGCTTCCCAGATGGCACTAGTGGTAAAGAACCTGCCCTGCTAATGCAGGAGATGTAAGTGATGCAGGTTCAATCCCTGGGTTGGGAAGGTCCCCTGCAAGAGGGCATGGCAATCCACTCCTCTCCATTCTTGCCTAGAGAATCCCATGGACAGAGGAGCCTGGTGGGCTACAGCCTGTGGGGTCACAAAAAAATCAGACACGACTAAGCACACATGCACTCACAGTAACTACTTTAGGTTTTGTGGGCCAGATGGGCTCTGTCACAACTGCTCAACTCTGCCCTTGTGGCTGCAGACAATAGTAAACTCACAGGCATGGTTGTGTCTCAATAAAACTTTATTTACAAAAGCAGACTGGATTTAGCCCATGTGTCATATTCCAATGATCCCTTATGGAGCCCAACCTCTGTGTTTTGAAGATCAGACTCCTTAGGTCCTGGGTGGGAAAGTAACTCACTCACAGCTAAACACTAAGTTACACAACAAGTGGCTGAGCTAGAGCTGAAATTGACCTTTCCAACTTCTAGGCAGGCACTCACGCTGGGATGAATTAATTGCAATGACACGTGGACAGGTGGCCATGTTCAAATGGAAGGTCTGCCTCTGTGCTAAAGCACGTCCACATGCTTCATGCATTGATGTCTATAGAATTGTGATGTGTAGATGATTCCTCAAGTCTCCAGAGAATGAGTTGCTTTTCAGAGACCTCAGCAGAGTCACAAAGAATATATTTTGGGGAAAGGAACACGAACAGCCTGACAGTTAGTGAAGCATGAAAAAGCTTGACTGAAAAGCCACACATGGCTTGCTTCCTTAAAGACCATTTCAGTCCTGGAAAACAGCATTTCTATTGAATATTTATAACAAATATGATTGAATAAGAAGAAGCTAAAATGGAAAAAAAAAACCTGTGTGTTGGGATTCCAAATTAAATCTTATTTTCATGGTTGACAGTGTTTTGCATTCCCCATGTTTGCATTGTATTAAAAAACCATCATATTACAATGCCCTTTTCCAGCACCAAATAATAAGATTTCTAGATTAACACTTGAGTCACCAACATCCATTTTCCGGTGGGGTTTCCCATTTTCACATAACTCATTCTTTTCATTTGGAAGAAAGTGGAAGAAACGGGACCCTAGGAAATTCTATATGGAGAACTGGATCAGGGTCTTTCTTCGAGGGCGTCTGTGGATGTCTGCGTGGAAAGGCTTGGTAATCACTGCTCTGAAACTGACAGTCCAGAAAGACATGATTGATGAAAGGGAATTGGATGTTTGAGCCAAAATGGACCGTCATTAACTAACTGAACCAAGTAAACGAAATGGAGTTTCCGAGGGGCATGGGGCACATTCTTCTGGAAAATGTGGGCTCAATGTTCAGGATGTGTTTCACCAAAGGGGGTGGGGGGGTGGGGTGGAAGGAGCCAGTACTTAATGGCTCCCAGCTTGTGAGGGTGAAATAACCCGCACTATGTAGGCTTTTTTTTTTCCTTTAGCAGTTCTGTGCTGTTGATTCACACATTTCTCATGGAACAGATGAAGGTGCATCTTCTCATGTGTCATGCATTTTCTGGTCCTGAAAATCACAAAAAATGTTTCTGTACTAATAAATACAAATAGGATTCTGCTACTGTAATTGTTTTCTATGTTAGGCATTTTAAACCAAGTTAGCAAATTAAACTGTATTATTTGAACTTCAGCTTATGTGAGCAAACAAAATTCTATGTGTATAAAAAATAAAATTATGCATTTGTGTAAATTCATATTTTTTAAAAGGAGAAAAGAAATGTTAATTGATCTATTTTTAAAATATCTTATGGATCTATTTTAGTGTATTTATTAAAAAAAGTTTTGCCATATAGTTGGTTAAAGTCATATTTTCATATATAGTTCTCTTTCTTGATCCAAACAACAGTAGATATTTCATAAATCTTATTTATTTTATAATATGTCATGTTAGAACTTAACTTTAAAGAAATAAAAAGTCATTTTTACAATATAATTAAAAAATCCATACAATTATTGACGTATTGGAGCATATAATAGTTTTTTTTAATGTTTTCTAATAAAAAGTTTGTCCCCCCAAAACATATCCACCAGATTGCTATAGGTCAAGGATAACAAAAGCATGAATGATTCAGATGGACACCTTTTGAACTTTCCTCAGGAAGACTTGAGTGGTAGGATAACTTAAAATCTTAACCAGAATGTATGCAGGTGGCCATTTCTCGGCTCGAAACATCTTGAAACAGTTTCCGTGCCTAGCAGGGAGGCTCCTGGTGTCAGAATGTGGCTTGCTTAAGAGGGAGGCAATGAGAGTATGTAAATGAGCGCATATGTATTAGTTCAAGAGCAAGACTGAGCACCTTAAAGGTTAGAAGCCCAGAATCTCATTACCCTCCTCTCAGAATCTGGCCAGAGTACATCAAGTGACCAAAAATGCATTTTCATTCTGTTTCATTAACCAAAAGAATTCCTGTTTTGGTTTCTGTAATAGACTATGAAGAAACACAGGACAGCCTGCAATGTATTATTCTGCAAGAGTAACAAAGACAAACAATTAGCGGACTACTGAATTTGATTTACTGAGTGGATTTACTATGGTGGATGTTTACCTAAACAGAAGTCTGGGCCTTGATTTTAAGTGTTAACGGATGAAACTCTTGGCTGAGCTGTGTGAGCTATTTCAGCTTATAAAACAGAACTTGTGACAAGTGTGTAAGAGTATGTTGTATACATTTTTGTATTAGCTTTATTCCTTGCTTCATGTTATAGTTACACTTTCTTAAAATGTTATGTTATCTTGAAGGTTTCATGTATCTAGAAATACTTTAGGTCCTTTTTGGAAATAGAAAGTTGCGTTTATAGTATGTAAATTTTAAATAATCATGGAAATTTAAAGATGGTATGATTCAATGACAGGCGCAAATTATTATAAGAAAACCTGAAGTCATTAGCCCAAATAAAGGATTAAAATTAACAATGGAATTGAACCTAGCGTATAATTAATGAAGTCTCTAATTGTTCTTCCTGTGTTAGTTCATTAAGCCTCACTATTGAATGGATATTTGGGCATCTGTCTCTAACATCTGTTGTCTCATTGATTCCCTGGGTTGAATCCATCAACACCTGGGAGGAAGGGTATGATTTCCCTCCAAAACTGAACATAATGGAAAAAAACAAACCAATAACCATTCTTTAATATGATAGCATGATAAAGAAGGGAGTTTAACTAACCTAAGACTTACATGAAAAGATTAGAGATTATGCTAAATGAGTTCCCTAAATGAAAAATAGAAAGTATAATTTTCCCAAGAAATTTCACATTAGCTGAATTCAATTGCAATCAAAAACCCATATCAAACACCTACTTGTCACAAGATGTTCTTGGCTAATGATGGCTTTAATTGACTGAGCACTTATCTGTATCAGGCTTAGTGTCAAGGTTTTTATGTACTTTATCAAGTTTAATTTACTCTTGCCTTGAGGGCCAGTGTTGGTATTTCCATTTGCAGCTGAGTAGACCGAGGCCCAGAGACATCATTTGACTTGCCCAGTTTCAAGCAGTAAGTGAGGCAGCGAGGCTCCCCCTCTGCTTCCAGCCCTGAGCTCTTATCCAATGCTCTGAGAATAAAATGTCTCCTCTGGAAAACTAGTTGTTGCATGACTTAGTTGGTTCAGGCTGCAAACACAAAAGTAGTGTAGTTGGCTTAAACAGACATTTGTTTCTCCTAGCTCTGGAGGCTTGGAAGTTCAAGATCAAGGTGCCAGCAGATTCAGTGTCTGGTAAGAGCCTACTTCCCAGTTCATAGATGACTGTCTTTTTGCTATGTCCTCACACTGGTGTTTTATAAGGGCACTAATTCCAATCACAAGGGCTCCACCCTCATGACCTCATCACCCAAGGGCCCCAGCTCCTAATGCCATCTCATTCAGTTCAGTTCAGTTCAGTTCAGTCGCTCAGTCGTGTCCGACTCTTTGCGACCTCACGAATCGCAGCACGCCAGGCCTCCCTGTTCATCACCATCTCTCGGAGTTCACTCAGACTCACATCCATCGAGTCAGTGATGCCATCCAGCCATCTCATCCTCGGTCGTCCCCTTCTCCTCCTGCCCCCAATCCCTCCCAGCATCAGAGTCTTTTCCAATGAGTCAACTCTTCGCATGAGGTGGCCAAAGTACTGGAGTTTC